>CM024613.1:42704909-43136151 GCA_014182575.1 Eucalyptus decipiens | reverse complement strand
GCATTTCTCATGACGAGAGAAAAATGTCCATCTTGGATGTCGACTTGGCCTTTCGAATCTTTGAGAAAAGATGGGTCAAGAATTTGGGACCATGTCCAAAAAGAACCTATCCAAGAATTGTTCCAGCATATACTGTTCTGTCTACTTGGCATATCCGAAAGTTTGTGCGAACAATAGTGTTATAAAAGCGGAGGTTGGATCAAGGCAAGGACTCGAGCTGAGTTAACTCGAAGCGAGCTGAGTTAATCGAAGTGAGTGCGCAGAGAGAGAGAGAGAGAGAGAGAGAGAGAGAGAGAGAGAGAGAGAGAGAGGAGAATGGATAAATAACAGTGCAGTTCTCCTTTGGCAGAAGATAACATTGCATGCAAAGCCTGTGACCTTTATCATATAGCTTCTGTTTTGCCAAAGGAGAATTGCCCTGTAATTCCCCAATTCATCAACAATATGATGGCTTCAAGAGAGATAAAGAGTTCTTACCCAAAAAAAAGGAGAGAGATAAATAGTTAGTGCAAGTTATGATTTCTTCTTTCTTCTTCCTGAGCACTAACATATTTTCATGCCATGTAGAAACCATCTTGATTTACTTGCTTCCATTTTATTTCTTGATTAAAAAGAGAGTGAGTTCAAAATAATTTATACATTTCTCTCCATGCATAATGCAATTCATAATGCATCTTCATGAGTAAAGTAAATCATCTTTCTTTTGGCAACAGAACTTTGTATTTTAAAGGGAAAATTCTTATCTACACTCAGGTTCATATGAATCAAATTCATCATTGCCCTTATTTGTAAGAGCCCTATGTGGTCCACATCATCAACCGCGATTGCATGTAATCCAAGTCAATGCAAGAGTCTCTCCTTTTGAAGCCACTAATCTCACTTGTTCATTGGCAGGTGTACATCATGCCTCTCAAAGTAGGTTTCCAGGTGAAGCTTCGCTCAAATTGAAGTGATAATCCAAAGGAAATTGGTTTAGTGGCAAATTGATTGGTTTGGATGCCGGATTTCATTATTAGATAACAAAGCACATCTCCCTCTCAAAAGAATCTTGAGGACGGGAATTACTATCTGGGAACCTAGTCTTTTTTTTCTTTTCTTTTTTAATTTGTAGCTCATTGTTTAAATGTGATTAAATCTATTAACACCAATGTTTCAAATCTAGCAATAATCAGATATGATCATATTGCACTATTTAATTATACAGTTTTGATGATTGAGTATTGCGTATAAAAGTGATGAATGTTTATTACAAAGATGAAACGCAACTTCAAATTGTAAAGCTAGGCAACTAAAGTCTCTACGATTCTACACATGAGTTCTTCTCAATATCGCCTTGCAGACTATTCGAGTCATACTCCATTCTATCTTGATTTATGTGATTGAGTCCAATTAACTCAATTATTGGATTCCCACTTGAATGAAAGTGATTTTAATATTTGAAAAAACTCATGAGCATAGTTAATGTGGGGTTTCGATATTTTAATTATATTTAGATTTTCAAATTATAATTTATCGTTTTTTCTATTTTGCTATAGCGACAAAACTCATTGTTTGAAGTTGAGCTTAAAACTTAATTAATTTTTCATTCTAGTATGTGCTTATGAAACGTTCCATGAAATTCCTTGTTTTTCCTTTTAGAGAGCTTGAATCGATTATCAAGCACGGTCAATTCGAATACGAACTTTAGTTAATTCAAGCTTACTCCATTAATTCAACATCGTCAATAGCCGACCTCAGTAGTCTAAACGATAGTCTTCTCTCTCTCTCTCTCAACTTTGCGCCAACCAGGTGGTGGAGAGCTAGCAAAATGGGTTCATTTCCCATTTTGGACTCAAACTGGATGATATATGAGTTGTTTGAAAATTTATAAACATGATATATGGGTTCATAATATCAAAGCCCAAATAGATTGGGTATTCAGGTCTGAAATGAAGTTATTTTAGCCCTAAAATTTATTATCTGAACAGAAAAAAGAAGATATAGCGTCAAGAGTCCGCAAGCAAAAAATAATTGTATTCGTCTCTTTGATCATGCGTAGATCTTTGTCTCTTCTTCGATCTCGTCAATTATTTGTGTCTTTTCTTTTCTTCAACTAATAAAGTTTTGGGCTGAAATGGGCTGAAAATGGGTTCATTTTAGCCCGTAAGCTCACGTCTAGTGGGCTTTGATATTGTGAACCCACTTTAACCTATTTATAAATTTTCAAACAATTCATGTCTCGCCCGGCCCATTGATTTTGAGTCAAAATGGGTCATGGTCCACAAGACACTAAGGTCGGCCACGATGGTGGATACCATCTGATGTGCCCGCTGTTGCCCCAAGTGGGGATAATTATGACCACCTCGTGGAGGGACTGCAGGATTATGTGAGATTAGTAGTGCTGCCTCATTTCTCCTTCTCTCTCTATTCTTGAACAATTTGACCTTGTGATCCTAGTAAGAGAGGCTCGTTTGGTGAGTCATGCGATGAAGAACTAGAGGAAGAGAATGAAGCACAATCTTCATTGAAATTACTAAATGAACTTTCAATTTAAAGTCTGATTGGTTCAGACTTAAATTGAGATTTGTTGAAGTAGAATACCAACATGAAGTCCAGAGAGTTGAATTGAGCATTTAGGTTGGAGATAGACGATGACCTCGACAAGGTGGTTGTAATCATCCAAGGCTTGCAAAGACCTTGTGGGGGTGGATGTGGAGAGAAAGTCCATGTTAGAAAAAATATTTATGCCATCAAGTCCACATTGGCAAATCTCATCATTGAATTTTAGGGTGAGTACAATTGGCAAGCCGTTCCACCCGTCCACTAAATACCGGTTTCTAAAAACTGGAACAAAGAATCGAGCGCGGTTCAGTTTTTGGATGGATTCATGAAACTGATCCCCAATCCCTATAAAATTATATTCATCAATTAATAAAACACATAGTAAGAAGCTATAGTCCGCTTCGCCATTTCCATTCGTCCTTCTCTCAAAACCCCTTGAACTCAAAACGCGTCAACCAATCAGACTCCCCACATTACCAACACCAGCGCAGGAAACTCTATCCAAGATCAAAACCCCGCCCTCCAAACGCAGCTCGGAGGAAATGCCGATCGCTGCTCCTCAATCCTGCGGCCACGGGATCCGAAGATGCCTCAGCTCGGATGTGCAGGGAAACCACGACACGAGAGAAAGCTTTCGCCGACTATAGGAAGGAAAATCGTAGGGAAGATGACGAACGATTGACGTTTGCTAAGATGCCTCAGTTACTCCATCCAACAATTGGCACGCGACAAAGAGAGGAAAATGCGAGAAAAAAAGAGAGAATCACGGAGGGAGGGGACCAGTTGCAGTTAAGAGAGATGTGAATGTAGAATGTTGTCGATAGGAAGTAGGAAATACAAAATAAAGGGAAAAGGCTCACTTTCAGTGTAAGTGAGCTAGATTTATACATATACCTGTCTAAATGGATGGGTGGGCAGTTTCACACTTGGGATTAGGAACTAAACTAGTATTCACTGGTTTTGAACAAGCTTGATTCGGTTCCAAGCAATTTGGCCAGTTCTCGTTTTCTTTGCACATCCCTATTGATCTAGTCAAAAATGAAACATAACAAAAGAAGATTGCAAATTTATGTTAGTATAGGACTTATGATCACATTATTTCTTTTTAATTTATTAATTCTTTTTTATAATTTACAATTTTTGTTTGTTTTTCGTATTGGCCCCTTAAAAACATCCTATCTTTATTGAAAAAAATTATCAATAGTTAACCAAAGCCACTTTAAAAAAAAAAAAAAAAAACTAGAGTCACTAACTTTTCTCCAAATAAACTACTAATTAGCTTTTTATTATCAATTTTCATTTTTTAATTACCAATTTTTCTTATCTTTTACAAATTCTTATTCATGCCGTTTACCTATGTCTTAAATTTACTAACTCTTGATAATAATTACTACTTTATTTTAATGACTTATCAAATTTTTCCGATTAAGTTACAGATTAGTTGTGAATTACCAATTTTAATTTAAGTCAATTACTTACTTTTGAATATAATAATATTTTATTGGGTTACCAACTTTTTTGGGGTCAAATAACTTGTTGGAATTCAAGTCGGCGGAAGATGACTTACTTGATTCCGATGCTCAAACAGTAATTAACCCCGGAATGAACGTTGAATTGTGGACAAATCACGAACGATATTACCTCACGTTGGTCTAGATGCGATCACAAGAAAAACAATCGATTTTCACGGCGTAAATGCAAACTATTATTGTAAAGATGAAAATGGAACGCCTTGATGGAAAGGGAGAGAAATGAAGAAAAACTTTCTGAACGTACGTTTTCCAACCCCTCAACGGTTGTCTTCAAGGGTCTTTTATATGATTCCATCACACCCCTTCATCATAGCATATCAAGTCGAAATGGTGCATGTCAATCGCACCCTATCATGGACGTATTAATTAATAAAATACTACATCTCCCGCTCGGACATGATGGGTTTGATAGCTCTCTTTCAAGAATATAAAGCATTCAATATTCATCAACTTTATAAAAACAATTCATACTGGCAAGTAAGTCGTGTGACCAGTGAGTACACCTGCACTTGGGAGCTCAAATTATGAATCTGTTAGGGATGACATAATAGCTACAACCTTGAAAAGAAACAAACAATCGATGTCTCATAATGCCCTAGACATATTTTGTTACATCAGTCCAAGTATACAAATACTTTAAAGGATATACTTGACTATTCTCAAAATACCATGTATTTACAATTACATTCGCAACCACAGAGGGCGATATAATTGGTCGACTAGTAAATACATGTGATAGATGTAAAACAACAATAGTCTTCCTTTGCATTCATGTCTCTCTCCATTTCAGAACAATTGCTTTCCTAGACATGTCCCATAAGGCCATATCTATTCATGACTGCCGGTAACATGCTAAAATAGCAATATTGATCTTTCACTTCGATAACATAGTCAGAAGTAACATAGGATACAAAATTGAGATAAATTATAAATTACCTCAAGGGCTCACACAATGAGTAAATAGGGATAATTTTACCCACCTTCCATTGTCGGTTGTATAATGCACATGTAGTATAAATTACATGCTATAGTGGATTTCTCTTTCTATAAAAACGTATGTCATTTATCAAATATATCCACTATATGGATCTTAGCCTAAACATAGTCACGTGTTCCTCACATACTCATTTTTAGCCCAAGTGCTATATCAGCTCGCTTTTTATAGCATCCAATTAAGTACTCGTATTCGACATCTTACATGCATACATGATTGTGGAACAATCATGTTCAATCTTATTATAAACAAATCACAGACCTTATCTTGACTCCAATCAAGGTGACATATTTTATGTACCAAACTTACTCTTCAGCACTTATTTGTATATAACGTCTCATCTTAACGTGCTATCTAAAGCACTTGAGGCGATTGCTCGTGTGAGTGAGCCAATCATTGCCCACTGACATACTTTTCAATAATATATGTGTGTAGTGCTAGTCTCATACTGTATTCGTACTTATTGATAAAAACATCAAGTCACTAATAAACAAACACGTACAATACATATGTTCACAAATACATAAACTAATGATCCTTTACAATAACACATATCACATTCTACGCAATCCTAGTGACATCCTATGGGTCAAGAATATGTCTCTAGGAATAGCCTTTGTAAATGGGTCAGCAACCATTCTATTGGTTGAAATATAATGTAGGATCACTTCTTTCTGCGCTATTATCTCTCTTATGAAGTTGTTCTTTATGTCAATGTGCTTTGTTCTTCCATGATACTTGGAATCCTTCACATAGGCAATGGCTACTTGACTATCGCAATAAACTATCATCGGTTTTGAAACCTCAGTGACAGTATCTAAATTTTCTAAGAAACGTTTTAGCTATACTGCTTCTTGCATTGCAGCAAAACATGCAATAAATTCTGCCTCCATCGTAGATAAGGCCGTGCATGTCTGTTTCTTGCTATTCCAAGAAATCGTACCTCCATTGAGCAAGAATGCATATCCAGAAGTCAATTTACGCTCATCTAGGTCTCCACTCCAATCGGCATCTAAATAGCCTAATAGGCGTAGATTTCCCTTGGTAACAAAGTTGATAGTCCATGGTGCTCTTCAAGTATCTTAGGATCCTCTTCACTGCTTTCTAGTGTGCTTGATCGGGATTTGATTGATATCGGCTCACCAATTCCACGGTATAACATATGTTGGGTTGAATACACATCATAGCATACATCAAACTTCCGACCGCACTAGCGTAAGGAACCGTTTCCATCACTTTAATTTCTTTTGGAGTCTTAGGATACATCTTAGTACTTAGGTCTTCACCTTGCATGACAAGGGTATCAATGAGATTATAATACTGCATATTAAAACGCTCAAGAATCTTCATAATATAAGACTCTTGTGATAAAGTAAAGAGTTTCCTTGATCAATCTCTTTCGATCTTAACTCCTAATATATAAGTAGCTTCTCCCATGTCCTTTATTTCAAAATTGAAGGAAAACCATTCTTTTATGGTAATAATAAAAAAACCTTGTCCAGCCAATAGAATATCGTCTATATAAAGTGAAAAAATCACAAATTTATCTTCAGACCGCTTGACATATACACAGTGATCTTCCTCGATCATCGTGAAACCAAAAGTGGTTATGGCTCGATGAAAATGAAGATACCAATGCCTAGATGATTGCTTAAGGCCATATATTGAGCGATGAAGCTTGCAAACTTTATGCTCTTGACCTTTAGTTATGAAACCTGTTGGTTGCTTCATATAGATCTCCTCATCTAGTTCTCCATTGAGAAATACCATCTATTTGATGTAATTCAAGATCCAAATGTGCAACGATGGCTAGAAGCGTATTGAGGCATGTTGACACCTAAATTTTTGCATAATTTTTAGGGTTAATTTTTACTTTAAAAAAAAAAAAATCACATGGCATATAGTTTAGAAACATTTTATTTTGTTTTATTTTAGGCCACCGGTGAAGGGAAGACTTTTCACATATTCCGTTTAGAATTTTCACACATTTAGGCAATATACACCAAATGATGTATTTTCAAGCAAAAGAAAAATTTTGGATGGGATATTTGATAAATACAAAGGTAATATTGCGCTGGGTGTAACGATATATTCAAAGGGTATTTTGCATGAGTAAAATTAGAAAGTAAAATATACCCGAAGATCAATTTTTTGGCTTATAAAAGGGACCGTGTACGGACAAAGTTGAGGGGGTTCTTTTCCGTGGAACAAAAGGCACCAAAAAAGAGCAAAGTGAAAAAAAGTGAGTGAAGAGAGAGGAAAAGTAAAAAAAAAAAAAAAAAGTAAAAGAAAAGTTAAAAAAAAAGTTCCCCGCATTGTCATCTTCCTTGTGGGAGGAGGGGGTCTCGCCGCGGCGGCGCCATTTGCACGCATTGTCATTGTCTCGACGCCGCCTCCGTCCGCGAGCCCCAACGACCCGCTCGCCGCCCGGCGTGCCACCGTGTCGCC
Organism: Eucalyptus decipiens; assembly: GCA_014182575.1. Lineage (NCBI taxonomy): Eukaryota > Viridiplantae > Streptophyta > Magnoliopsida > Myrtales > Myrtaceae > Eucalyptus > Eucalyptus decipiens. The sequence goes on along the minus strand of CM024613.1, from coordinate 43,128,636 downwards.
CGCCGCCTCAGAGCCTCGCGACCCGGCGCGCCCTTCCTCCTCCCGGATCCACCGCAGGTTGGCTGCGCGCTCGCCACCACGAGGGACCCATGACGCTAGCCCGCTCAAGCTGCAGATCCGCCTCTCGTCGTCGATGGAGGCACACCCCGCACCGCGCCACACCCCGGATCTCCGTTCCACGACACCGACATCCCCCTTTGTAGCCCGCGTGACCGACGGGGCGAGACTTAAAGCTCTTGCTCGCCGCGACGCCGCCCACCGGTTTCGCCGTCTTTGCGCGTCACCTCGTCCGATCACGAAGTCCCCTGGTGCCGCGCTGCCATCGCGCCATCCTCCGGGCCTCGTCGGAACCCTAGCCCGGCGATCTCCCTCGCCGGACCGGCCACCACTTTATTTTTCTTTTTCTTATTCAAAAAAAAAAGAAAAGAAAAAGAAAAGCAAAGAAAATTTAGGTATTTTCTTTATCTTATTTTTGTTTTATTATTTTTGTTGTTTTATTTTATCTTTTAGTGTAATTATTCCTTTAATGTGAAATTGAAATTCTATGATATACAAATTACCTTGAAATTAGTGATGTTAGTTCGATTTTCGCGCCCGAAATCCGACTTGCAATTACTTAAAATTGCCAATCCGATCTCCCGCCCGAGATCCGATTCGTGATTTATGTGAAATTGGCTAACCCGATCTCATGCGAGATATGGTTCGTCAATTTGGGTATCAATATGGCTTGATTTGCTGTGGTATTACTTAAATTAGTTTTCTTAAAAAAAAAATGTAGTTTTAGGGTTTGCATGTTCATAATAGGTAGTTTATTTCGAATTTTCAAAAGAAAAAATCAAATCAATTAATTTAGGTTGCTAGTATTTTAAAACTTGGATTGCATGTTTAATTATTTGGCAATTATTAATTTCAAAATTTAAAAAAAAAGGAAAAAAAGGAAAAACATAAAAAAGTCATTATGCACATGTCATGTAGAATTAGGGCATTCTTTGCACGTCATTGCATGTTAAGATTGCATATTATAGGTTTAGATAATTTCTCTTAAATAGATTGCATGCTTATTAGGAAAATGAAAATCATGTGCCCGTCATATAGAATTAGTTTCATACAATGCACGTCATTTAGTGATTTTTGTTAGATGCATTTAATTAGAAATTGCCCGTCATTAGAATTAGGTCATTAGATTAATTTAGATTGCATATTTAAGTGTTGCATTTCTTTAATTTCGAATCTCATGGAAAATACAAACAATTATTTTTTAGAATAAATCCATATCATGCTTTAGGATAGACTACATGCTTATTTCGTCATATCGCTTAGGTCATATAGCTAAGTTATGTTGCCATATCATATCATTTTATGTTAAATTTGTGACATGCATTGCATAAAGCATGATTCTCATTATATAAGTGAAAACAAAAAAAAAAAAGAAATTGCGTGTTAATTATAAATCATATCTAGGGTTGTTGATGTAAATTCGATCTAACAACGCGGATGCTTTACGTTGCTTTGATATAAGTTCACGTAGTTTATTCATTGCTTTATCTGGTTGTTAAATTAATGGTTTGCGCACCCGTATAATAACCTCACATGTTAGGGAAATAGTTTAAAATCAATTCAAACTGCCTGCAAAACCCTTTTTGTCAAAATAAAAGAAATGATACCGAAAGGGCGTTAGAGAAATCTAGCGTAAACAAGTCCCGTACCCAAATCTCTAGTTCGTAGGAGTAAAGTAAAACTCCCGTTACTATACTTGGGTTTCTAATCGACCCATTAAAAATGGATTAGTGGCGACTCTTAATTAAAAAATTACCTGTTAAGAACTCGAACCGAAAGTCGCGAATTGGTATGGGCTTGGGAGGGCCTGAGTTAAGTCTAGATTTAACAATCCATTAGCCAAACCTTAGGTGGTTCACACCCGAAAAATTGGTCGTGACAAGGCAAACCTTACAACTGGTGAAAATGTTTTCCATTATCTATACCCTCTTGTTAAGTATAACCTTTTGCCACAAGGCGAGTCTTATACCTTATAATGGATTCATTCGCCCTTCACTTAATCTTGAAGACTCATTTGTTTACAATGGCCTTATGATTGGGTGATAGATCAACTAATTCTCAAACATGATTTGCCCTCATAGACTCCATCCCATCTTCCAAAATTTTTCTCCATTCTTCCTTATTAGATGGTGAGAGAGCCTCTTTAATAGTCTTAGGCTCGGTATCATCATTCTGAGCAATCATAAATGTTTCCCCTTCAATCTCAAAAACGATAAATGGGAATACTTTTACGATTACTTTTATGCAATTGAATTTCTCTTGAATTCAATTCGTTAGGTGATGCAACACTCTCACTAGGTCTTACATGTTGAGGTAAATTTTCATTTCCCTCTACAACATCAGTGGATGTGTTATCAAGATCTTCCACCTCATATAATTGAAAGTCATTATCAATCTCACATCTACTAGGAAAATCATTCTCTAAGAACGTGACATCTCGTGAGTCCATTTCGGTCACACTTCCATTGGCTTATTCACTTATGAACACGTACCCTTTGGAGTGTTCAGAATATCTTATAAAGATACATTTCTTTCATCTATGACCTAATTTGCCATATTTATAGGAAGAATCATGAACATAAACTGCACATTCCCATGAACGTAGATTACTCAAGTCTGGTTTACTACCAGTCCATAATTCATAAGGGGTGGAAGTGACCGATTTTGAGGGCACTCGGTTAAGTATATAGGCAGCAGTCAATAATGCATCTCCCCAATAGGAGATAGGTAAATTTGCTTGCGCCATCATAGACCTAACCATTTCCAATAGGGTTTTATTTCTTCTCTCAGCTATCCCATTTTGTTGTGGAGTACCAGGAATAGTCAATTGTCGTATAATTCCCTTTTCATCACAAAGAGCCTTGAATTGCTCCGATAGATACTCACGTTCATGATCGGTTCTCAATGCCTTTATTGTTTTGTTCAACCGATTCTCTACCATCGCTATATATCGTCTAAAGCAGTCTAATGCTTCTGACTTATGGGAGATCAGAAAGACATAACCGAAACGTGTGAAGTCATATATGAAAGTGATGAAATATGAGGCTTCATGCCTCACCCTCACATTCAAAGGATCACAAATGTCAGAATATATGAGATGCAATGAAAATTCAGCTTTAGTTCTTTTACCGAATGGTTTTCTAGTTGCTTTTCCCGCTAGACAATGTTCACATACGGATATATTAACATTAGTGAGTTACCCTAAAAGGCATTCTCTAGCTAATCTTTGCATTCTTTGCAATCCAATGTGACCTAATCTAGCATGCCAAGTACTTGCATCAATCTCAACATTACTAGAAGATGCAATTAAAGAAAAACAACTATCGACATTAACATTGTATTGATCATAATCAATATCTAACACCACAAAACCATTCGATATATGACCTGAACCATAATAAACTGTTCCATACAAAATGTCAACACAATCACTATGGAAATTCAATATATAATCTAAGTTAAGAAGAACAACAACAGAGACTAAGTTTCGTTGAATATTTGGAGCATAAAAGACATCATGTAGGAATAAGTTTCGATCACCACATAAGATTAATTTACATGTGCCAATATCCTTCACTTCAACTCTTGAGTTATTCCCAACATATATCCATTTTTATTCAAGCTGTATCTGACGATACTCCACAAATGTTTCTTGGTCTTTAGCTATGTGGTTTGTTGCTCTTGAGTCTACAGTCTATATTGGATGAGATTCAGCAAGCATTACAGTACTAGAAACAAAAGCATTGCTGAAAGTAATGGAGTAATAGGGTATATTTTTCGGCTAAGTGCATTCACGAGCAAAGTGACCTATCTTGCCATAATTGTAGCACTCCATCTTGGCCTTGTCCTTCTTCCCACCACGCTTCTTGCGTGAGAAGGTCTTAGCCCTTTTTGGTGCCTGATCTGTCTTCTTCCCTTTATTGTTGAACCGAAGGTTCCTCTTGCGCTTGAAGCCTGAAGCCTTGCGCGAACTTGATTTAGCAACATAATAATGGGTAGAGGATCTCGCAATCTCTAGGCGCTCATTCTCTAATTCCAAATGACGCGCAATATCATCAAAAGTGACGATGTTCTCATTATGGGTCATATTGATCTTCATATGCTCCCAATTGTCAGGAAGAGACCTTATAACAACCTGAACTTGCTGTTCATTAGTAAGGGAGTGACCTGCCGACTTCAGCTCACGGATCATGTTTGACATCTTCCGAAGATGCTGCCTCATCATTACATTTGGGCGCTTTCGAAATGTGCCAAACTTGATGGTGAGTCTCCTTAACTTAATACCAGATGTACCCCCAAACTTATCTTTCAAGGCAACCCACATAACTTGAGCTTTATCATAACTTTAAAACTCACACATGAGATTATCTTGCATATAGCTCAGCAACGTGATGCGAGCAATGCTATTTTTCTTTTTCCAAGCTTGATAAGCTTCTAGATCTCTCATGTGTTGAGCTGAAATTCCATGCTCAGGTTCATCCATGGTATGGTTGAGGGTTTCCAAAACCTCTTGCTCCTCAAGGATGTACTGAACATTTCGGTGCCAAATATCATAATTGTCACTGTTTAGCTTCTCACCCTTATTGAGGTCAGCCACAATGGTCTTGGATGCCTAAGCCATAATTAATTGCTATATCACATTGATATAATAAACGCAGAATCAATAGTAGCACACTTTACAGAGTAACACACATATTTAATTTGCAGCAAAGACAAACTAAATTAGTGATAATTCAACAAAAGACACAAAAGCAAAATTTCACTATGTTCCCAATCAACTTCTATGTACAATTGTTCTATTATCATTAATTAGTTTAATTTGCACAAATTTTAAGTTCTAGGTGAGAACTCTTTCAAATTCTATCAACTTACGACCTCCCACTAGGAAAAATAATTACATGACCTTATGTAATTTATACATTTTTTCCTTAATACAAAAATATAGCATGATAATAACCAACGTATAAATAATAATTATGCTTCAACTATAATCAAAATCGCAATTCAACATGTAATGGATTTCCTACCATTATTCGAATTTTCTAGCAACTAGAAAATTGCAAGCATATTAAAAATATATATATATATATATATATATGATATCATCGAACCAAGCTCTACACAAAGCATATATGACATCATTTGTACACAAGTTAGCTACTGTATTTCCTAAAGCATAAGAAAATACAAGCTAAAAATGAATAAATTATGCATTAAACCCCTAAAAAATATGCGTACTTAGGGTTCCCTACAATTTTTCATACCTTTAAAAAAAATAATAATTATACCACAGTGTAGAGCACATCCATACGAACCCAACACCTCTGACCACGCTTCAATCAGAGCTTACACGCGCCCACACGCATCGCCTGAGTGCGCGGCGCGTGTGGGGCATGCGCGAGCGAGCCCAAGGGCTCTTGGCTGGTCCGGCCGGTCCGATCGGTGACCGGTCCGACCGCTGACCGGTCAACGGTCAACAGGTTGGGTTGGGTCGGGTCCATGGGTTGGGTAGACAGGTCGGGTCGAGTTGTTGGCCGGCCAATTTCCGCTGGCGCTGACGTCATCAATGACGTCATCCAATGGTTATCGACTGTTGGATGACGTCATGGTGACGTCATTTGTGACGTCGGCATGCGTCGGTTCGCCGACGAGCGCATGATGCTCACATGTCGGTTCGCCGACATCAGCGCGTGACGTCACATGCCTGTTCGCTGGCGTCCCAAGTGCATTTGGCGCGTGGATCCCATGCACAGCGGCTTCTGGCCACGCGTGTGGGCGCGTCCGGCGTCATTCGGCAGTGCTCTACCCATCGTCGGACTCGTCTTGACGAGTACTTGCACCATGTATGTTTAAAAATTGATTTTGGCTGAAAAAATATTTCAAAAATTGGCTATAACTGCACGGATGCACGCGACCCCGAACTCGTTCTTCGCTTCGGTTTGATTTCGAGTTTTCAGGTGGCAATTCCGACCATTAGACATCTAAACAGTCTAGATTTCATACTCTTGATCTCAATATGAAATGGTAAACGAGAAAATTCAATGAAAAACAAGGCAAAAAACATGACCGAGCTCTGATACCAATGTTGGAATTCAAGTCGGCAGAAGACGACTTACCCAATTCCGATGCGCAAATAGCAATTAACCCCAGAATGAACGTTGAATTGCGGATGAATCATGAACGGTATTACCTCACGTTGGTCTAGATGTGATCACAAGGAAAACACCCGATTTCCACGACGTAAATGCAAACTGTTAATGTAAAGAAGAAAATGGAACACCTTGAACTTATTTAGATTTAGGCTACCATATGCATGAATTATTAACCTACTTTCTAGACGAACTTACAAAAGTATATGAATGCAACAAGTTTATTAGTTTTTATTTGCACGACTTACCAAACTTTCGAGTTGGTAGGTACCGATTAATTTTGGTTAGCAAATTGATGTATACACTAATCAATTTCAACTCGATTCATGCAAATATGAAGTTTCCAAGTTTTATAGTAGCTTGCTTTCGAACTTAAATTAGCTACTCTTATCTAAAATTCAACGGTCACAATTTAAGAGACTTCACATATTTCACATGGTTGTGTCTAAGTAATGAAATAGGCAATACATTTAGCAACTACTACATCGATTGCCGATATATTATATTTACTATCTCGATCCGTCTTGCATCCATCCACTAGAACTCCTAACTCGCATTAGCTCAGTGTTACTACACCATATTCCCGCTTGACCATTGAAGAAGTTGCTTTCAAATAAATATGTATATTATGAAAAGTTTTCAAGTTTATCCTGAAGTTATATTAACTTTAGAGTTGATGACAAAGAATTGGTAACCTAATGCGAGAAAATTTACTAAATCATATACATAAGGGCTTGTGAATTTATATAGAATCAATATATGTAAGACCTGTACAAGAAACAAAAGGAATTAGTAAATGATAAAATGTTAGTGCTTTTGAAAAATAAAATTGGTAAATAACTCAAATGAGAGCTGATAACTTAAAATAGTTGGTAACAATCGACAGAAAAAGTTGTACGCTTCACTCAAATAATGATCAAACAATCTCATTTTTGTAGTTGACAAACGTAGGCATGGATAAGATATGCAAATAAAGTTGATAAAAAGATAAAATATTTTGCAAATTAAATTGATAAGCGTTGGTAGGTAACTCAATTGAGAGTGAGTAACATAAATGCTAATTAGTAGCGTAATTGGAGAAAAAGCATGTAATTCGTTCAAATAAATGCGGAAATTTCATATAATTATTGTTAAATATAAGGTGTCGGTAAGAAATGTACAAAAATCAGTAAAAGATAAAAGAAAATTTTTCTTTTTTTCATTAGTAGAGATAGAAAAACTTGATAATTGAAATGAAAATCAAAATTAACATGAATAACTAACTCAAATCAAAGTCAACATAAAACTAATTACTAATTTAATAAAAAAAGTTGACAATTACTCTAATTAAGGTTTCTAGTTTTTTAAAAAAGGATTGTGAATTTAGTGGTTGGTAAGTAACCCAACTAAAAGTTAGTAAACAACAAAACAAAAGGTCGATAAATTTTAAAAAATTAAATATTTGTAAGTAATTCAAATGAAAGTCAGTAATTACTAATCAATCGGTAAATTAATTGGAAAGATTTGACCGGTCACACAAATAATGGTTATTAATTTCATATGGTCTTTGGTAAGTCCATTAGTTTGTAAACGATTCAATGCAGTGACTCTTGCGGGGACTAGGAAAGGGTTTGTGAAGGACCTGATTGACTGACGACAAGCATTCTAAATCATTGGATGCTGCCGAAGAGAGTGATGAAAAGGCATGGTAAGAAAAACAGATAAAAAGTGGTAAATGATGAGTGAAGATTTCATTGTCCCAGCTTCGAAAGGATTTTCTCTCTCTAAAAGGAAGAGAGAGAAGCCATTCGGGGTGACCATATCCAATTCCATGAATATACCTTTTAAGATTTTAGCGTGTAAAGTGTGCGATTATTTTAGATTAAAATAAGATAGTTAATCAGACGAGCTTGTAGATGGGATGTCAGGCTCCATAACTACATAAAACAGTCCAGAAAGAAGATGGTGAAAAGAAAGAACTTGAAAATTTCTTGCACTCTCCATATAAGGTAGTACCATATTGCTTGATGTTGCACATTACATAACATCAAAATGCAAATTCAACTTGGGGATTAGCTGGCCTTTATCAATTGTCTTGTATCACACTCAAATCACACAACTCAGTGAGTTTTGTAATGTAACCTGGTCATATCCACACTGTCACTTACAAGCACGATCCTCTAGAGAATCAACTTATTAGCGATAATCAGGACACTCAAGTGTTCAAGAGTCCAGTAATGTCCTGGCGTTTGTTAGTCGGTGACGAATGTTGTACATTAGCCACGAATTGGACCTTCGATTGCTTGGTGATTAATAGATGAAAAATTTGCACATTGATATTCTGGATCCCATACATATTGCCGTAAGTGCAGAAAACTTGTTAGGCAAAGCTAATAAGAAATATTCTGAAATTTCTATAGTTTGTTGATGAAACTGGTTAAGCATGTATGAAACCGCATCAACTCTACCATGTTAAGGTCATCAAAGTATGCAATAATAAGAGCATAAAAATGCCACCGTGAATATGACATTTCTATCGCTCCATGCTCAAATTAGGGTAGCGAGAAATGACATTAGGTCTCAGGGTGCCAGGAGAATGATCATGTCCAGTCCTCGGATAAGGACTATGACCCGGACTTGCCGACCTAAATCCTTCAATTTGACGATGACTCAGAAGAAGATATGAATCCAACTCCAAGACTATGACCAAGACTTTGGCCTGAATGCTCTAACTTGACTTGAGGATGTATGGAGTGTCCAACTCCAGGGCCATGACTAGGACTCGTTGGCCTAAATGCTTCAACCTGATTCGGAGGATGTATGGAGTGGTCCAACTCTAGGACCTTGACTAGGACTCGTTGGCCTAAATGCTTCAGCTTGACCCCGACTCGGAGGGGAGGTAAGAAGCGTCCGAATCCAGGACAACGACCTGAACTCTAAGCTGGCGTTGGAGATGCCTCAATGCATGATTGTATTAGATCAACGAGATTGTCATGGTCCACTTCGGCCATCATCATCTCATATTTCCGGCTGATCGACATTGAATGGAAATTTGTTCTTCTCCAGCTTCCATTTCCTTCCTTCAATAAATCTGAGCGCAAAAAGGGAAAATCAAAGCAAGTATATGACTTAGCACAGTTGCCTTATTCGGATCCTTTGAAAATCAAAGCATGCAGCTCACCTCGACTAATTATATACATGGCACTTTGTTGGTCACTAAGTTGGGAGATCTAGAAGTGGTACTAATGGCGTTGCTATGCATGGAAGATTTGATTCCAGTTGGATTCGCTTGAAGACAAAGCCTTTTTCTTTCACGAAACTTCCCGTTGTATAAAGTCCAGCATGTATTAAAAAGAAAATTTTTCACCTTGTTATCATAAGTAAGCCCAAATTCCAAAACATATTAAGCAAACCCATAAACTTTGGCGGTGCTATTTCCACACTCCTTTTGACAAAAATGCACCTTTTTGAGGTGACGGGCTAATATACCCTTGTAACAGCAGACTTGGTCATTCATTTATTGATAGACATTTTTCATCGCATTCCTAATTTATGAGTAACCGTTTTTGTATTTCAAACTATTTTATAACATGGCCTTCTTTTTTCTTTTTTTTTTCCCGTACGGGAAGAAGTAGACTGGTATCTTTTTTCTCCAAAATGGAAAAGGTTAATTTGTTAGAAGCGTGGGGAGATGTTAAAATGTTTATCTTTAGATCATATTTGAATATCAACCAAAAAAATACAAAAAGCACCCAAAAAAAAAAAAAAAAAGAGAACTTTTTGCTGTTCTACTTCTAACATTATAAAGAATATAATTATATCAATTGTAGATTCAATCTCATAGGTAGTGGATCAAAATCTTAAAAAATTCCTCCAAAATAAAGTCATGTGAGTTTGACAGTAAAGAATGTGTAAATAGAATTTCGACACCCTTTGCAATTCAGATTAGAATGTCTGAAAGCTTAAAGTAAAACACAAAGTAAGTCATCTTTCTTGATAGAAACCAACTAATTTATCTGGCCAACGCTCACAAGGTCAAGGTCAATTAGATAACTAGATGGGAATTTAATTTTCTTTTCTAAAATATAGTTTCACTCAAACTATTAAAAAAAATAATAGGCAATTAATTGTTTATTCATATGCCATCATGAAATGAGAATCTTATAATGGAGTTTTTGTGATTCGAAAGATGAAACCATAAATTTAAATTGATAACCTTCTATAGGCCAACTGATAAGAAGATACTAGAGAAAATAGTATCTTGCTAGGAGTGATGAGGCATTTATACTGTGAAAGTAATGAGAGAGGCGGATTGTGCTGCTAAAGCCTTGGGACGCAAAGCCCTTCCTTCGAACTGGTCTATATCACCTTCCTGACCTCTTTTAGATCTCTTATGTTTTGAAGCCCTGGTTATGGGCATGTTTGAATTTCAATATAAATGAAACTCTCCGTTTAGACCAAAAAAAAAAAAAAAAGAGTTGGTTTTCTTGGTTAAATGGGATGAAAAAGGAAACAAATGGGGGAGAGGGAGGGAGAAAGGGAAGAGGGCCCCGCGGCGCCGGGGGTGGAGTGTGCGTATTCACTAGAAAATTGAGTGTCTATACAAATGGGGGTGAGTCCTAAACTTTTTATGAAATTTACCTTTCATAAGCAGTCGACTACTCTTAACTTGCTTCCGTGATGTGAGATGTAGCTAATTTAATATCAATTAAGCTAGTATAAGACAAAAACATAATAAGAAATTAATAACATAATTCAATAACTCAAGAAAAGGCACTCTGGAATTGAGCTGGAAATGAATTTGAAGTTGGTTTTCATTTTTGTAAGGAAACAGCAATCACTTTTATACACAATACCCAACCAACAACAATTCGATTAAATTGGATGATGGCAAACAAATCATGGCCAGATTTAAAACATTTATGCTAATTAGCTTTGATCATATTTAAACAAGGAGCTAAAAAAAAAAAATCTATTAGGTTCATAGATAATAACTATGCTCCCCAAGATTATCTTAGTGAGAGATGTACATCGTAATTTGATCATGAAATCTACCACATTCAAACGAGTTGATTTGCAAATTTAAGCAACCTCTTGAGGACTATTAGTCCTGTTGGAGCCAAGCTTCACCTATAAAAACAGCTTGTAAAGGCACGACGTAAACCTGCCAATGAAGAAGCAAGATTAGTCAATTTAAAAAGAAGAGACTCTTACATTGAATCGGGTCCAACGTACACATGTGGCGCTCATGAATAATGGCAATGATGAGTCTGGTCCATGGACATTGATCTAGGTAAGAATCAATCCTTTAAGACACTTTTCTTGTTTCAACGGCAAGAAGAGAGATGTAAATGGTAATGGCAATGAAGATGCATTATGAATTATGGTATGTATGGAGAGAAATGTACATATCTATTTCAAACTAACTTTTCTTGTATCCAGGAAAATATAGTGGAAGCATACAGATGAAGATGTTTGTATATGGCATGAAAACTTGTCAGTGCTAGGGAAAGAAGCAACAAAGAAACCGTTACTTGCACCCACTTTATATCTCTCTTTAAGCCATCAACTCGTTGACAGTGGAGTGGGAATTACAGGGCAATTCTCCTTTGGCTTATGCAACTCCATTTTGGAAGAGAAGCTATTTCAAGACCTTTGCATGCAATGTCTCTCTTTTGCCAAAGGAGAACCGCACCGTAATTTCACAACCACATTCTCTCTCTCTCTCTCTCTCTCTCTCTCTCTCTCTCTCTCTATTCTTCGACTAACTTAGCTCGAGTCCTTGCGTTGATCCAACCTCCTCTTTTATAACATTGTCCGCACATACTATCGGATATGCCAGGGAAGTGGAATAGTATATGCCAGAATAATTCTTGCGTAAGTTCTTCTCAGACATGGTCCCAAATTCTTGACCCATCTATTCCTCGAAGAAGTGAAAGGACAAGTCACCATCAAGATGGATATTTTCTTCTCTTTATGAGAAATGCTATCTTTTTACGTGTCATTCCTTGGAGAGATATTGAGACGAATGACAGACTTTTCTAGTTATTGCTTTTTAATCTTAGACCTATTATATTCTGGCTAGGATTATTTTCTTCTATTTTTTTTTTTGACTCCATCTGGCTATAGTTATGCAGAATTCAATGATACCGTGCTAAAAAGTAGGGCTTTTTTATTTTTTAAATACCGATAAATTTTGATAATTGTAAAAAAAAATATAGTCAAATAATTAATAAACTTTTTGGTAGCTTACCAATGCTTTTTAGAAATTGCCATGCCTGTTTGATAGTTTGCAAATGACACCAACTTTCAAATTTACTAAGTCTTACATGAAATTATCAACCAAGGGACTTATGAAATTTGTCGGATTAAGTAACCTATTAATTTTGGATTATCAATTTTCATTCTGCTTACTAATATTTATATCTTGTTAATTCATTAATTATTTTATTGGGTAACAACTTTTATTTTCCTTGGCCAATGACCCATTAAATTTACTCTTTTTTTATTTTATTTTTTATTTTTTATAGATTACTAATTTAAATCAACGTAATTCGCTAACTTTTCTGCTATTAAATTACCACAAGGTGTTGGGCTACTAACTGTCAATTGAATTACTCCCACTATAATTATTTTTTTTAATGAGATAATATTGCCAAAAGTCCCTATGCTTAGGGTCCACCATTCTCAACGTGACTAGTGTCAGAAGTCCCATAATATGGTCAACAATTCTCAACACGACTAGTTTGCATGACATGACACTGCACACAATTAAACAGGTTTGCATTTTGCATAAAGAGTTAGTGTAATGAAAAATTATGTCTTAGGTCGATTGATTTGCTTAACCCATATAGACCGGAATTGATATGATTAAATTGATGTGTTATTGTGCAGTTCCTCTTAACATGATACGATTGGACACTTTTAATACAAATATATGTAAACGTTTTTTTATACTTTCAAGTTACACCCATCTTAAAAATAGTAAAAAACAAAGTAAAAACATATATAAGACTACAAAAGACAGTATACATGAAAGTATACTAACTCAATAAGACACTCTAGATGTGATACGAAATGAAATTAATCTTGTAATAAGAAGTGAAATTAATATTTGTGTTAAACTTGTTAACACAAATTTAACGTGCATGGGTGTTTTTACGTGTTTATTATTTCGACAGGTTAACATATATTCACAAATATGAATCATGTCATTCGATACGAGACACGACAACACATTTTATAATGGTGTTAGTTGTTTTGTACCATGTGTCATGTTTGTGTTGAGGTAGTTAGACACTGTTTATTAAATGCATTGTTTTTTAGTTGATGCTGTAGACTTATTTTGAGACAACATGGATTTCCAACCCTGCCCATACTATTGTTTGAAATTCAAAATTGTCCAGATTACCTTTTTTTGTTTGTTTTAAAATAATACTAGTACATTTAAAAGAATAGTCGTCTTTAGTCTCTTTTTGTTTTGTTATAAGCATCCCTATGTTAACTTCGTCCATTGAGACGCTCAACAAGATGTGGGGTTAGATGTGTCATATGCTGATTGGTTCAATTTGCTTCCAATGCACCTTATCGACAGTCTAAAAAGTTTGATAAAGAAGAAGATAAATGCAAGGTGTAGTAAAGAGAGATAAAATGACTGATCAGTGAACTACCTGGACATGTGTCGAGTACTGAATGGAGTGTGCTATCGCCTACGTGGTAAGATTGGCCTACATAATATTTTTTTGAGAGAGAAAAAGAGAAAAGGATTGGGAGGTTGTGGGGGGGGGGGTGAGGGTTTGCAGTTATTCCATCTTCGAAGAAAAATCAACACGGTTAAACCTACCTCCATATGATCCGTCCCTTTTTTAAAAGTACAATCTTTTTTTAATTTGTCAACTATTCTTGATGCCTAAAAAATTTTATTTGTCAATATTACCAACATCTTAAATTTTCACATCACTTTTTCGGAATTACTGACTTTAATTAGAGTTACCAACTACTCTCCAAATAAGTTACTAATTAGCTTTGGCTTATCAACTGTTATTTAAGTTACATTACGACATTTTATTATTTTAATTATTATTTTTCTTATCTATTACCAACCGTTATTTATTTTTCTTAACCACGCCTTAAATTTCCAAACTTTTTATAAAAAGTTATTGATGTTAATTTTAAGTGACTAAAAGATTTTTCTAGATAAGACCAAAGGTCCAAAAAATTTGTCATAAAGTGCAAGTCTTAAAATTTTCATAAATGCAATTAAGTCTTAAAAACAATAAAATCGATACTATTAAGTCCTTCCGATAACTCCTTTTAACTTGGCTAACAAAAAGATGCTGAAATATTTTTTTCTTATTATCTTCTCTCTTCATGGCGTCGACATCACAAAAACATGAAACATAAGGATAAATCAACACTATTATGGTCTAAATCTTTTTTCCCCAAATCTTACTTAAATTAGGTTTAAAAAAGGTTAAATCTTAAAATTAAAAAAAATTAAAAACAAAAAAACAAACAAACCAGGCCAAGGCCTGTGGGCCCTCTTGCTACTGCTCCACCATTGCCGTGGAGATTGTTAGGGCTTGGGCAATCACCGTGATCCTCACCAACCCTGGCCAGATTTGGGCAAGAGTCGTCGGGCTGTTGCTTGTTGTCAGCAAGGTTTGCCATCACCCCACCACTGCCGACCATTTTGCAAGGATGGTGTGATGACGACAGCGAGGGCCTGGAGGGCTTTTTATTTTTTTGAACAATTAATTTCACCCGCATTCCCACAAGATTTCTTTCAATATTTCTATGTCTTTTCTCTGGATTTTCTTTTTTATGCCGTCTGGCTCTAATGTGCACGAGGGTCTCCGTTTTCACCGAATGATCGTCGATGCTCTTTTATAAAAAAGAAATTCCAGACTTCCTTTGTTTTCAGAATCTCGCGATCTCCTCAATCTTTCCCCTTCTTCTTTCTCTCTCTTTCATTTCCCTTTTTATTTGGCTGAGATTCCCTTATTTTTCATTGATTCTCTCTCTCTTCTCTCTCTTTGTGAGTTTCCTTTTACCTCACCCATCTCTCTTATTCCTTGTTCAGATGCAGCATTTATCAATTACCTTAGCTGGAGGTAGCTTAAATATGGCATGTTTACTTTCCATTTCAGAGAGAGAGAGAGAGAGAAGCGGGCGATCTTTGGTTCATAATATTCGCGATTTCGCTCAAATAAATATTTAAGCGGCATCCTATCCTACAATTTAAGTGCGAGGAATGAGAATACAAGACTATGAACTTCCTGGTGGAAAGGATGGGACGCTCAGGGCTACGAACAACACTTCCTGGCAAAAAGAAGCGAAGTGCTCTGGGCTATAAACAACACTTTTGTGACAGGAAACATCATAATAAAAAAAAAAAGGGTGCTCGAGGCTATAACAGCACTTCCTGGCGGAGAGCTTGGAATGCTCAGGGCTACAAGCAGCACTTCCTGGCAAGGAGGCAAAAAGCTCTGGGCTACAAAAGCACTTCCAGACAAAGATACGCTGATGGCTATTGCAGCACTTCTTGATGGAGAGGATGGGATACTCAGGTCTATGAGAAGCACTTCCTGCCTGGTAAAAGGAGGTGAAACGCTACAGGCTACAAAAGCATTTCCGGGTGAAGAAAACAATCAGGGCTATGACAGAACTTCTTGGTGAAGAGGATGGGATGCTCCTTCCTGACAAAAAGAGGTAAAACGCTCCGAGCTATAAAAGCTCTTCCAGGCTAACATGTCAAAGCAATCATATTTCTTCGAACAAAGTTTATGTGTACATTTAGAAATCATTACTCGTTAAAGAGAATCTTTGGCTTCACATCTTTGGAAGGAGATAATAATTTGTTTCGGGTCTAAGCAAGACTAAGCAGGACTATTTGTTCAAACTTTGTATCGCAAAACTTTACAGGAAAGAGCGATCATTAGAGTAATTTTCATTCATCAAGGGGCTTAATATAAATGCCACATAAGAGTATTTCAATATGAAAGGACTTCTCTGCCTGTCTCTCGAGATGTTCTCACATATTTTCTTGAGAACACTTTTTTTTTTCTCATTTTTGTTTAAAAAATTAAAAAGTTGAAATTTTTTAGTTTTCATTTCTATTTCAAACTTATTTATAGACTAAAAATTTATTCCAGAAAATGAAAAATGAAATTACATTATCAAATAGATTTTTGTTCCAAACTTGTTCTCGGGAAAAAAATAAAAAAAATGGAATGGTTATTATACGCACTCAAGATGTCGTGAGAATCGAGAAATTCTCATAGATCAATAACATACTCTTCCTCCACTCCTCTAAGCAGTATCGTTGAGTATGAAATTCTCCTATTAAGCCAACTGCCATTGTTCAGAAAGGACATAAGAAAGTTTACATCTCCGCCCAATATTTTTGGCTAGGAAGAATTGCATGGTTCTGACTGAACTCAAGGTTCCGTTGCAAACTGCTCTTTCTGTGAACATTTTTTTTTAAGGCAAGGACCCTACGACTTTGTTATCCCTTAGATTGCATGGTCCTGGGAGGGGTGGAAAGAGACAAGGTTAGTGGAATCAAAATGGTTAAAATTAGTTTGGAACAATACTATACAACTGTTTATGCTGTTTCTGCGCCAAACATGCATATGTATGCGATGTAAAATGCCACAACAGACCAGTTGTGACTTGATTGCACAAACCAAAAAGGCCAATTCTGGATTTGTGAGTTTATTCATGGAAAAAAACTCCTTTACAGCATCAACATTTACAGGACTCAAGAATTCTCGACCATCCATTTTGTTATTTATCATCGATCTAGGCAAGATAGCAATCCAAGATCAAGGCACCTACGGTGAGCACCTTTTTTACAACATAGAGCCTGGCATAGTTTGGAGTGAACTTCCCACTAGAATCTGGTGCAATGGGCAATATCTTATGTGGAACCAAATCACAGACCACAAACTGTACGAATAATGGCAATGTTGGACCTAGTCCAAGTGAATCCAGGTTTAGGTAAGAATTTACCCTGTAAAAGACATTAATCGAGTCCATGTGGACCCAAGTCTAGGTAAGAATTTGCCCAAGGTAAGAGACATGTTTTTTGTTGCCAAAAGGATGAGATATCATTTACTTTACTCATAAAAATGCATTACGAAGTATGTTATGTGTGGAGAGAAATGGACATATCTATTTGGAACTCACTTTTCTTGTTGAAAATAAAAAGGAAGCAAATAGATTGAGATGGTTTCTAGATGGCATAATACTTTTGTCAGTGCTAGGGAAAAGGGAAAAGAAGAAACCCTAACTTGCGCTGATAATCTTTCTTTAAGCAATCGACTTGTTGTTGTTGGAGTCTCAATCACAGGGCAATTCTCCTTTGGCGGAACAGAAGCTATTCAAGACCTTTGCTTACAATACCTCTATTCTGCCAAAGGAGAATTGCACTGGTATGTCAAAACCCCACTCTGTCTTTCTTGCTTTGACTGGCTTAGCTCGAGTCCTCGGATTGATCAAACCTCCTCTTTTATAAAACCATTGTTCGCACAAATTTTCGGATACCAGAACAATTCTTGTGTTTTCTTTTCGGACGTGGTCCCAAATTCTTGACCTATCTTATCCTCAAAGAAGTGAAAGGAAAAGTCGACATCAAGATGGATCTTTTTCTCATCACGAGAAACGCTCTCTTTTACGTGCCAATGCATGGAGAGATATTGAGAGAGCAATTTATGAAGTGAAACTCTTTTTTAATTATTGCCTGTTAATTCTGAACTATTTTGTTGTGGCTAGGATTATATTCTTCTAGTTTGCCTTCGACTCCACGTGGCTATGGCTAGGTGGAACTCTATTATTCTGTGTTAAAAGGTATGGGATTCTTTTTAAATACTGATAAATTTCAACAAATGTTGATAAGTGTAAAGAAGTTATTGATTTAAAAAAAGATGTCACCCTTTTTCTAGGTAAATTTTTTTGGTGATTTACCACTAGATTTAATAAATAAAATTTCTTGTTTGTTAGCTTGCAAAATGACCAAATATTAGACAATTTTACCAACTTTTATTTACATAATTTATTGACACTTGAATTTGATAATTCCTATATAAAATTACCAACCTAAGTTAGAACGACTTATTAGCTTTTATCAAATTAAGTTAATTACTAGTTTTGGGTTGCCAACTTTTCATGGGATAGCTGCACAAATGGTTTTTGAACTTCGCCCAATATCCAACGTTGTTCTTGATTTTTTAACTTGTTGTGTGCTCTATGATACTTTGCCTAATGTACAATGTTGTCCCTAGACTTTTAATTTATTTAATGCAATCTCTAAATTTTGTTTGTAAATATTTAATCTAGTCTATAGACCATATGAAAATATCCAACACTATCCTTCCATTAATTCAAATTAATGTAAATTGTTGATTGGGCTTCCAATCCAGTAAATTTGAATTGTGTATAGAAGAATAACCTGACACATGGATTATTTTCGTGAGATAGTCAACTCAAATGAAGATAAAATTATCTAAGTCATCAATAACATGGATAATTACTTTTCCAAGTTGATCAAATTAAACAAATTACATGAATTATTATATTTTAGTTTGAGTTAAATATCTTACGTGGGAATCTATGTTCAGCAATTTTTTTGTCCATCATTCAGATGTACCGGATTGGAAGCCAAATCAATAAATTATGTTGATTTAAGAAAAAAAAATAGAAGAATAACATTGAACATTTTCACATAATTTGAGAACTATATTAAATATGTATCAAAAGTTCAGGGACTGTTAATAACTAAAGTATGGTTGTTCCATAAAATGAGGAATCGACTTGACCCCTAAACAAAAATATCAAAGTCGCATTGCTTACATTTGGCGTCGCATCACATTGCATGAATGTACTAATAGCATTTGGGACTAATTCATTTGCATTAAGTAGGTCGTAGGGGCAAAGCGGATAATGTTGGCACAATCTCAATTCGTTTGTTCAAATTTGAATTCTAGGATTAATTTGGACTTCAAGATAGGAAATAGAGATAAAATAGGATAAAAATGGTGGGATAAGGAATCGGATCATGGGGGTTTATAAGGTAAAAGCTTGAAAAAGGGTAAAAGATAAAAATGATGGAGCAACTGGAACTTGAGCTCTTAAAAGCCAAACAAACAGATCGCCGTAAGTGCAAGTGAAAGAGAATATTACAAAGAGGAGAAATCTTGGCCGATTCGAAGAGGAGGGCAAGCGGTTTAGAAGGATTAAATGACCATTTTAAAGATTAATAAAGGGGGCAAATTCGTTGGAGTCTACTTCGTAAAATTCTAAGCATGATTTGGTGAGATTGGAATAGAAATGGAGATCAGAGAGCGAGCTTGAAGTGAAATCCGCTAAATGAATAATAGCTAGATCTACCAAAATGAGACATAGATCCATTTCTTGACCTATATTTGATGGGTTGGCTTATTAAATGAGTTAGTTATATTTAGTAAATGAGATTAGATCAAACTTTATAGGTATTAAATGAATTCACAACTTATATAAATCCAACCCATCTTTGTGACCATCTCTCGCTCTCAATCAATCCCGCATTCGTTCACTCTGTATGAGTTTTCCTTAATTAGTTAAATATATAAGTATTTTAGTAATATGAGTCAGCTTTGGTATGAGTTTGGTATGAATCAAGCCAAGTATAGGTCACTACATTTATATTACATGGAAATTAATCATAACGTGTTAAATAGGTTAATTTGGATTGGATCATTTTTGACCTGATTCACCTGTTTAACAGGACTAATAATGGCAAAACCGAAACAACAAACTTGGTGAAGTTTAATTGCATCAAGCTGTGACCCCAGAAAGGAGATTTGGGAGAGATTGGTTTGGTTTCGGAGATTGGATCATGAGATTTTAAAAAATAATAAGAAAACACCATCACAAGATCCTAACGCCATTTTATCTCACCTGAGGAGACTCTAGACAGGACGCTCGCATCCTCAGAATGTGGGCGAAGCTTTCACGCCCCAAGGTCACGTTCTCTTCACCTTCCTATCATCGACTATTCATACACATTTCATTACGTATTCGAGTCTTACGGTGTTCTTCAACCGGTGGTCCTCTCCATCCCGTAGCTTTCTCATCGCTGTCCTGGTATCTACCACTGACATCCGCCAGCGCCCCAGCGTCCGTGGCGTTCCACCAACCATCCAGCGTTTCAATCTTCTGCATTCTCGGTTCCACAGGCGTCCTTGCTCGTGATTCGAACTGACATCCTTCCTTGTGATCTCAGCAAGCATCCTGGTCCGCGAGTCACTGTCCTTGTCCAATCCTTCGGCGCCCTTAAGCGATTGCTCTTTGAAAATACTGAATGACCTTTCAGTTATAATTCAAGCTGGTTCAGACTTAAAATGAGCTTTGTCCAGCTAGAATACCAAAAAGAAGTCCAGAGACCTGAATCGAACATCTAGTCCGGAAAGCAGTGTAAGCAAACCAGTCAAGAAGTGGATTATAGTGTTGTCCACAGAGATTAGAAGTGGACCCAGCAAGGTGGCCGTCGTCCGACACTTGCGAGGTGATGACAACCACCATTGCTTTAGCTCCACAGCCATGACCACCACTCCGATCTTGATTTTCAAATCAGAGAGAGAGAGAGAGAGAGAGGACGCCAGCAGGGTGGCCGTTGTCATCTGAGGCTTGCGAGGCGATGGCGACCATAGTTGCTTAAGGTCCGTGGCCACGACCACTGCACCAGTCATGCTTTTCAAATGAGAGAGAGCTGGTCTCGTTTTTGAGAGACAGAGAGAGACAGAGAGAGCACATGTTAGGAAAAAAAAAATTAACATTGTCAAACAATGAGTTGTACAAGGCGTGGTCACATACTGACTAACAATATTAAAAGCACAAGCATTATCAAGAGGGTTAGTAGTGAGATAGGTAACACTACCAACCGATTGCCGATAAAGTGTAGGATTTGGAAGAAGAGTTCCATCCTTGTCATTAAATTTTGCAATCAACTCAATGGGAATAGCAGCAATCTTATTATCAATGAGCCGAGCATGAGAAATAAGATTAGTGACATATTTTGCTTGTGAGAAATATTGGCCAGAAGCATCAAACGCAACCTCCAAGCCTAGAAAATAGCTTAGCCACCCAAAATCTTTCATTTCATACTATATACTAAGATAAAATGTCAGTCTAATCATTGCTAGTAATAATCATATCATCCACATAGAAGAGTAGCATAATGTGTTTTATAGAATGGAAGGTTACTTTCCTATAAATTTTTTTAATTATGGAGGTGCCTAGCCAAGCTCGACAGTTCCTCACCATGGATCCACATGAGTTGCGACATTGTGTAATTCAACTTCAAAATCTTTGTCTACGGAAACCTTTACGGTTTTATTTACTTAATGACATTTGACCTTATATCATACAATTAGTATGACGAACCTTGAGGTAGGTAAATTGTTTATTTTGTCAGCAAGTTATAAGAGATTATGTTTGTACATAAAATTCTCAAACATCTTAATGAAGAATTTCCCATTAAAAGTGGTTAATCTTACAAATTATCGACTTTATTTTGTTGAAGGTAAAATAAGAGTCAAGGGTCGTGCAACAACACTTCCTTATTTTCTTACCAAAATGATAATTCTTTTTAAGAAATGATTGCGTGACAGTTTTTAATAAAATCGTTAGAATAATAGTCTATTCTAAACTGCAAAAATAAAAAATAAAAAATCAAGTAACAAATAATTATAAATTTTTGTGGAGCTCACTCCTTTAAGAATTTGTGGCTCACAATAAAATGTTATTCTCATAGTAGTCCAAAATCTATCAAGCCCTTCTTTTTTTCCTTTCAAAGCATAAGTCAGTGATTGCAAAAGCCCTCACAACTGCTTATTTGTTTCAAATTAGACATATAGAATAAAGCTAGATGGTCAAATGTCCCTAAATTCTGCTACCATAGGATAGAATTGATCAAACTATAAGGATATCAACCTCAAAATAGCTAGGAGAATATCTAAATTCAACATATTATGTATCTTCCCATAGCCATAAACGTAATTCTCTCTCCATATTGTGTAATTATTTCAAGATCAAGACCTTTTGTTGCAAAGCTAATAAGATTTGTTATACAAAAGTCCCACTCAAAATTTTGAGTTGGCTAGCTCGTTACAAGCTTCAATATGCAGACAAATCTTCCTTCGTTCATTCTTTGATGATTTTCATGCTTTTTTTTTTTTTCCTAACGTTAATTCTGTATAACTAAATCTAATTACATAAATGATAATTTTTTCATATCATGTGAATTCGGGAAATTAACTAATATAATCTTTCTTCACCCTATTTAATAAGAAAGTTCTCATAAATTTAATTATATACGATCGTGTAAGTTAAATAAATTTAGTTATTAATTACGACCGTTACTTGGGGAGTGCACCTCAGATCCGTTGATTTGAGATCGCGACAGAGCGACAGAATTTCAGGCAAGCACCAACCTCGCCTGTGCACGGCTGTGAAGAGGTCTCTACCGAGACGTGCAGAAGTCTTCGTTTTCCCCGTGCAAAGATCTTCGTCATGCTATTATGACAAGCTTTTCCATTTGCGCAACTTGCTCGATGGAGAGGGGTCTCTATCTTTTGGTGGTTACACGTTGCACCACCACTAGCGTTCATGGCAGCCCGGATCTTCATAAGCCACAAGCAGCAACTTCTTGTTTTCCTTCCTTTTGTCGTTTGTTTTACACTTCTTATCCAATTCAAATCTATTCTACTCCCTTTCCTAGATTTTTTTTCCCCAAATTTTGTTTGTAACATATCCAAATTTATCTAGTCCAGAGGATGTCAAAAACACCAAATAGGATCACAAATTATCCCATTCGGACTATAAACATAGCCCATTAAAAATTTATTATATTTTGATGATATGTTAGTAGACTAGAGAATAATTCTCATCTTGTCCAACATCACAAAACCAACTACTTCTGTTGCCCCTATATCTATGGATCCATCCTCATCTTTTAATAGTTTGGATGCTTCTCAAATAGATTATTTTTATAATGTGACATCCTAAAATTCGACCTCATCTCGATAATATGAAATGGGCATTTCATCGACGTGCTTATGGTTAATTTACTCGGAACTGATCATTCGCGAGTTAACTAATCTATTAAGTGAGGCCGTTAAGGGATATAAACGCGGTAGACGAGAGAATTCGATTGGAAATCAACCGCTTGACCATAAAATCGGCAAGGGTCAATATGATACTGTTATAGTCAAATTGTGATCGGATATAAGTCAATTCGATTGAAACATGTAATTGAATTGCGGGTGATTCTGCATGACTATGAAATTCATGTTGTACGGCGCTAACCCGATTTTCTGTCGATTTCATACTTGGTACACGTATTTGAAACTTTGCGATTTTTTACAAAAACCGAGAGTTGCCTACAAGTCAGAGGTACACAAACGTGGATTGAAAATTATCGACTATGGGTCAAACGCGCTAAAATCCCTAAAAGCTACTTGATATGTTAGGTTATACTAAAATCGTGTTCGATCGATTTTAATCACGAAATTTAATTTAGTTTCAGGAATCGGACATTCGAGCGTGTCACAATTTATTTATAGGTCGTTGTCTCATCTTTCGGAGAAATTTTGTTGATGCTGGAATTTTGCGAAAAAATCGGTTTTCGGCAAAAAGAAATAAGGAAATTCGGATGGCTGAGAAAAAAAGGGGATTTTCTACCATGAATTTGGTTTTGTTTGTGGAAATTATGACTATTTTCTAGGTGGTTGGCCCCTTGACAAAAATGGCTGAAGACTTTTGAGGCTAGCACTCGAGTGTGAGATATTTTTCCAAGGCTTTTTAGTGGCTGCGGTCTTGACTTTGTTTTCCCTTTCTCCCTCCCTCCCTCCCTCTCTATTCTCACAAGTGAAGTCCCCTCCTCTCTGGAGAACAGCCCACATTCTTTTTCTAGACATCTTCTATGGCACCCCGAAACGGCCCTCGATCCGTTAGGGTAGCCACAGTTCACTTACCTTTCACTTGACCCGGCAACATATCACTCTGATACCATAGAATTTTGATGGGTCCATAAGTCTTGGGGGTTTATATAATCTAAATCGGTCCCAGCGCAGTTCATATAGCGGAAGCATATTCAAAATCTCCCTATCCCATACTCAATCAAAATAATACAATGCACACCAACTACACATTATATATATATATAAGTTAGAGCTGAAACACTTTTATTTACATAACTTGATGGACATCATGAGTTGGTACATCAAAAGGCCAAGGCTTTACTAACCAAAAGTACCTGACTTCACAGCAGTTATGTACATTGGTTCATCATTCAGTGTCGGCCATCCAAAAAGAAGCTTCATCCTCCCTCCAACGCGCTTAGTCACACCCAACCTGGTTCGTCGGTTGGTGGCGGTAGCAAGCATCCCCAGCATAACCCCGTCACGGCGGACATGCACGGACAAGAACTCCTGAATGTCAGGGCCGGCGGGTGATCCAATGTTGTACAAAACCAGAATCTGCACATGAACAAAAACTAACCCCCGTATCTCGGGGTGATGATGCTCCGTACACTCGCACTCGACATCGGTCGGTATGCCATATAAAGTACTGGGGGTGATTAACGACAGAGACATAACTCCTAGTCTGAAATGTTAGTTCTCAAAAGGGGTGAGTACAACCACTCAGCAGTAAAAGATCCATCAAACTACACAATGCAACAAGCAAGACAACCAAGATTTCATGTGAAATGCACATATCATCTATGCAATCATGCATGTATCTCCATGAGATCCATTCAATGCCTTAATGACCACATTTTCAATGCTAAATAGTACCAACTCAAATTCATAGACAATTTATGTCCCAAGCACACACATGCGCATGATTCATTTCCCATTTTGATTTTCAAAAGGATCTCATTTTTTCCAGGGACCAATATTTGCATCCCTCCTGGCTCTCGCACCCAACCTGGCATCGCGAGACCTTTGGCACACACCTCCGGGCATCTGGCACACACCTCCAGGCATCTCGAAACTCCCAAGGACATCTGGCACACACCTCTAGGCATCCGGCACACACCTCTGGGCATCCCGACACTACCGGGGCATCGTCGACTTAGCCGTTCGATGGTATCATCAACATCACAATGTATACATATATGTCTCACTTTGAAAATAGCATTTAATGCATTACAATCATAAGCGTCAATGAGGTTACAAAGCTTCATCGATTTCATTTTTGATGTCATATGATATGCTAAATGTCACCGCATCCGTTGTACAAATGACAACCCAAGGCATCACAACTCATAGAGCAATTCAATTGTTCTTGAAAATAAAACAATTTTCAGATAAAACATAATGCACTCTTTTAATTGAAATTCTGGAAATATTAGTAAATGATCTTAATAAATTATAAGAATTTAACATGTTATAACGAGATCTAGAGAAAAAGTTTTATGAAGGACACCAAGTCAAGAAAACTTCGTACGAGTCGCAATGGTCCATGCATCACAGCCATAAAACTTCAAGCATCACTATTGCACAGTTTTAATAACAAATTCGGTATAAGACATAATAAACTCAGAAAACTCTGATATTTTAATATGTTATGTATAAGACCTAGGGGTAAAATTTTTGTGAAGAACTCTAAGTCAAATTCATTGTAGATCAAGAGCTATAATCACTCTAACTCTCCCTAACCCTTGGTAACAGTTTCCAGATTTAATGTCTTCAAAGTAAAATCGCCTCACCAACCAATAATTGTCCGTTTCTTCCCAAATTTTAGTATGTTATTCCTTAAGATGTCATCTACAACTTTCATCAAGGATACAAAGTCAAATTTCGGCTAGATAATTATAGAAAATTCACGGAGTCGCCAAAGGTCAAGCTGTTTTTCCATGAAACAGTTTACTAGTCCTAAGGAACTACTTCTATCCTTTCGAATTTCCAAAATCCAGCATCTCCAAAATTTATTACATTTCACACATAACCACAGCAAGCATCGTGTAGATCAATGGACTTCACTTGCCTTAAGTCCAACGCAACCACAGCAAGCAAGACAGCGACTTGGGGACTTCGGGCGCAGCTTGATCGACAGCGAAGCTAGGCAGCGTTGACGGCGGTAGCAGGTGTACGCACGGCGGGGCTGGTCTCCTTCTTCCCCTCCTCTCTCACTTGCTCGCCTGCTCGAACTCTCTCGGTCTCACTCTCTCCCTTTTCTCTCGATTACTCTCTCTCTCTCTCTCTCAATCACTCCCTCGTTCACTCCGCCCCCTTCTCCTTTTCTTTTATTCTCTTGATTAGCTAGTAATCATGAGGTTTTGCATGGAAGATCTCCGGTGAAGCAAGGGGTGGTGACACCTCATGTAGCCACTTGTCAAATTTAATGCAATTGATATGGGCTCATTCGGCTGGGCCTTGGTTGACCGAATGAAGAGGAAATGTGGGCAGGTTTGGGCGGTTTTGGGCCTTAAATAATCAGCCCACATCTACTCCTAATATCTCACTTTAATCCCCACTTACAATTACATAATCACCAATATTCGCATGGCCATAAATATTACAACAATACACAAGGATAATTCAATTCATAGGGTTCACGGCCAAAAATTTTCTTATCAACCCATCTTATAGTACAACCCCAGTCTCGCAAGAGCATATGATACATTTCCGACAAAGCAATAGTCCATCAATGCTTGGCCCTTGTTTGATTGTAATCCATTGGTCTAATGACTATAATATAGTTCGATGGTGCTTCCATTACCTATTCATGGGTCGTAGTGCATCTAGAGATTGCTATGAAATTTTTAGGATGCCACATCTTCAGCTATGACATATATTTTATTCAATATTTTAGACATTTAAAAGAATAAGATTTCAGCCTTGTCATTTGCAAAACAGAATCTCTGGTTGGTGCTGGAACTTATGACCTTTTGGTGTTCAAAGGATTTTTTTCAACTCTTAGCGTCCGATTTTTGAAAGAGTTTCTTCATAAAAGTTGTTCATTACATTTTTTTAGTTTAACATAGTTAAATTTCAAATCACACGGACACGTTTTGAATCTTGAACCAAATTGGTTTTGGAAAACATAATTTCTGGAAACGGACACAGTTTTTTTGTAACGGTTTGAGTGATTTACTTCTCTTAATCTAGAAAGACCTGGGTCAAGGTGTCTTCACAAAAAAATGTTCGTTTAAGTATCGTTTATAGCATATTCAAATTTGAGAATTTTCTGAACTCGTTTGGTTAGGTTTTTGAATTAATTCTGTAGACACGCGAGTGGACTTGGTTTCCGCCGGTTAGGGCCGGTTGTGGTTTTGTGGTTGTTCTTGGTGTCTTGCTTGCTGGATAATGTTTATTTGGTGATGTGGTTGACTTTTGGCATGCCTAGAATTCATGTGTGATATTATGTGAATGGTTGTTCTATGGTGATTGTTTATTTTTATTGTAAAAGATGGCATTGTGGGCAATTTATTAGAAAAACAATGAGGGGTTGGGTTGGACACCAATGCTTATTTGCTCATCAAAATAATGAGGTTTTAAACTAGGTGCATACAACATTTGACGGATTAATTTTGAGTATGTGAGCACCTATGAATTTCTTTCCAGAAGCTTTGAACAAAAAAAGAAAAAAAGAAAAAAAAAGAGGGATTACCCAAGTTTAGTTTAAAAAGGGTGGTTGGGAAAGAAAATAGAAAATAAATAAGGTGTCGGGTTTGGATGCCAAATTTTATTTACTCAATAAAACAAGGAGGTTTTATGGTAGAAGTGTACAAAGTTTGACCGGTTAATTTCAAATACGTGACCCCGCATGAATTTATTTTGGAAGGTTTTGAAAAAAATAAAAGTTTGCAAGGTATTGTTTAAAAAAGAATTTTGATATTTTGGGCTAATTGACGGAAGATAAGAAATGGATTTGATTGATGCGTGCTTGCATGGTCACTAAGTAGAACCTGTCACCGAACGGGAGTTTGGGGACGATGCCCGATTTTTATTGGATGCTCGGCGGGGGTTCGGAAGCTGGTCACGGTGGAGGTCGGACCAATGCTCCTTTGTGGAATGCCATCTAGGCGGGAGTTCTAGATGTTGTCGTGTCCGACGGAGCGGGACGATGCTCGATTACACCAAAAGACCCCGACTTTCGAGTTGACCGTGGCCAATGAGTTGTAATTGATATAGCTAGTATAAGCACCTAGAGGGGGGTGAATAGGTGTAAAAATAATTTCTCGAGATAAGAGAGCAATACTAAGCATACAATAGAAATGAAGTTCTCCTTTAGTTAACAAAATGAATTATGATCAAAGTAAAGCGAGTAGGTAGGGAAGAGAAAATTGAACACAAGGTTTATAGTGGTTCGGCTTATTTCAAGCCTACGTCCACTCTTCCGCACTGATAGCCCATCGGTTGGATTTCACTATGAACAAAAGAGATGTTACAGCTATGCTTTCCCTTGATTCCACAGTGTAGATACTCTATCACACTTCCTCAAGGTATCTCAAAATATAGACTCTCTTTTGCGTACAAGATTTTGCTCAGTAAATGAATTGACTAAGAACAAGGAGTTTCAGACTTTGGAATTATTCTATCGTGCACCCACTCGAACAACTGGAACGTTTTCCTTATATACTCCTTTATGCCATCATACCCGTTGGCACTTACCAAAGGAATTCTTCCAACATTCCCGTTGGACAGAATCAATTAGGAAGATCATTCGAGCTATTTAAGGAACATGTCAATAGCCAATCAATCCCGCTCGTCCATACAATTAGGATCTCGGTTTCCATAAGTAGAACCTTCTAAGTATACTTCGCCAATCATCGGATCCTTAATCAATCTTGATTCGAATAAAGAATCCGTTATGTCATATCTAGCCAAGAGATCTTTTCCAGTCGATAAGGTCAAATCCTTAATGAAACACTCAGTTCTGGATAGCCTTTCTTCAATGGATTAGAAACTGTCAATGAGAATAGACTTTGAGTCTTGAGTCTGGCAGTCCGGAGGTCTTCAGACCTTAAATAGTAGAGTTTGCAAATCTTCAGATTAGATTGATGGAAACGTTTTGTCAGCTTTAAAATATTCCAGAAAGATTTCTCCAACAATCTCCCCTTTTTTGATGGAGACAAAAATTTCCTGCAGATTTGGATAATTTTAACCTGCAAAACATTACTCAAGCAAATATGGATATCTCATAAAGATAAATGGCTTAATGATAACACTAGAATTTGCAACCATAGAAAATAGGTTAGTCTTGCATGTGAGTAAAGCCATTCATAAGATATTAGTAGTACTTAATATAAGCAGTCAAACCCAAATCCCAAATTCAGTCCACATCTAGACACAAAGGTCAAGTCAAACATCAAAACGAAATAAAACAAAAGTTCAAGTTCAAAGTTTTCAAATCTTGCATCTCTCCCCCTTTTTGTCATCATAAAAAAGGTTGAGAATGGAAAGAAAATGGAATCAAGAATGCTTGGGAACACGAACAAGCTGGAAATCTCCCATTGACTGGACAATGCCTTTCAGCTTTTTCAACTCTTCCTTCAGTTGAGCCACCTCTTTACCCTTAGCATTTGCTTGAATCTGAAGAGCAAGGGCTTGGATCTGTTCATTCAAAGAAACTGAAGAAGCTTGACCTGCAGTCTGCAAATTCTGAACTTCGCATCCCAGAGCATATATCTGACCCCACATTTCCAAGAGAATATCAAGAATTCTGCGAAAATCTGCTGAATTATCAGTCTGTGTACTAGCTTCTGCACGATCAGATGGAGTAAAGGCAGATGATGGCAAATCAGCATAGTCATGCAGATTGGGCGATGAAACATCATGTCCCTCCTCGGGAAATTGAGAGGCATAGATGTCCTCTGGATCTCGCTAGAGAGCGGCCGACTCCTTCACTGGTAGCGGGATATGAGGACATTCCTCTTTTCTCACGATCTCCCCTATTTCCATGCCTTCAGGTGGAGAAGAGTGTTCCTCATGCTCTCATTCCTCTTGATTTCCTCTTTCCTCTTCTTCTTCTTCTTCTTCTTCTTCTTCTTCTTCTTCTTCTTCAAATCTTTCCTCCTCTCCATCTCTTTCTTCAGCTTCTCTCTCCTCTGTTTCTTTCTGCTCTGCTTCTCTCTCTTCTGCTTCCAAATCTTCTCTTTCTCCAGTCCTCTGTTCTGTTCCTTTCTCTTGTCGTTCCATTGATTACGAATAGAACGACTCAGGTTCTTCAATGCCATAGCAGAAATGGTGATGTCTTCCTCATCATCTTCATCCTCAACGATGAGAGCTCTTCTCTTCTTGGATGGAGCAACCATGGACTCATTCCTTTTTCTTTTTGCTGCTGAAGAGACTTGATGAATTTTGACAAGGGTTTTCTCCTTGAATTTCTCCAACGCCTTGTTGAGTTCCTTCAGACGCATTTTAGACACCATTTTCAGTCCCACCACCATTTGATCACACGATTGAACACAAAGAATTCGTGGAGGCTGAACATTCAAATGTCTGAACAACTTTATCACAAGAGCTGGATAAGGAAGTTGACCCCTGTCCTTCACCATTGCTCTATACATGTGGAACATAATAGTTTGAGGAAGAAAAAACTTTTTCCTAGCATTGATGGCATACATCAGCTTTGCCTTTGAATTTGAAACATCAGTCTTTGAAGTAGATTTAGGTCTGAGGCAATTAATCACAATCTTGTGAAGCAGAATATTGAATGCACTCATCATTGAGTAGGAAACATTTCCCTCTGTCCTTCTATCCTTAACAAGTTTCAACGTACCACGAGCAATAGAGACATTGATAGGTTGATATCTCCCTCTCTCAACCCCAATCACATCAGCCAACATATGTACATCCACCACATAGTCCTAATCTCGGACACTGAAAGAGAATCTATTTGCATCTAAGAAACTAAGATTCGAATAGAAATATGCAGTGAGTTCAGCATAGGCTTCTGTAGAGTCTGAACAGAACTGTTCAAGTTGAAGAAGACTGAACTTTTCCCTCAAATTAACGTTCACAGCATCAAGGAAATCAAAATCAACACTCCTAAGGTTTATTACCCCACGCTTCAACAACTTAGAGTATAGGTCATTTTGTTCCTTCGAATCGAAACAAGTCTATTATTTTTTCCCGAATTTTTGCCGCAACACCTATTCTCGGTTGAAATTGATTGTACAACTTGACATCATCATTCCCATCTATCTAATTTAGCCCTCCAACATGCGGATCACTTGGGATATTAGCAAGGGTTTCTTCTGCCGACCCCGCAGGGGCAATTCCCAAACGTTCCATATTTCGTAAGAAGATGTACTCATTACCATACCTTTTGTCCTTAAGAAACTCATCGATGTAGTTCAATGGAGTACCGATCCTCTTTAAAGCACGGTAAAGCTTATAAGTAAAAGAGGGCTTATGAACTCTTACAGGATCTGCGCCTTCGATGATTTCTTCATTTTCTCGATGAGCAACATCTTGTGGACTAGATGGAGGAGATGGACGTTACTGAGAATGTTGTGGGCTCTGCTGCTGACTAGGAGACTCTTATTCCTTGGTGAGATCAAAGTGCGTAGGCCCCACGCATTTGCTTCGGTCCCCTGTTTGCGATCCTCGAAGACTTCCTTGAAGACGACATCTTTTCACAGTCTTTGAAAGATTCCAAACTTGACTTTCCCAAGAAAGATGACAACTTCTCGAAGATTAAACAAGAGAAGAAGACACGAGTGGAAGATCGATGCTTTTTAGGGTTTTTGGAGTTGAATGAAGAGGAACCGACTGTATATAGGTCAGTCGAAGAGAGGCATACTAAACGTCGTAATGGAAAGTAAAAGATGCCCTTTAAAAATAACTGCATTTTTCAAAAATAGATAACTGCCATTTTTAAAAAATTAACTCATTTTTGAAAAAGAAAGATTGCATTTATCACGAAAATTGAAAGTAGCAAAAATCAATTATAGATAGATGATCGTACCTTTCCGAGATTTAATATGAGAGATAATAAAATAACTTACAGTCAAAAATCTTTTTTGTCTGAGTCTGAGAGTCTCTAAACTTTAACTTCTTCAAACTTCAAGATATTGAGTCTGGAACGGATAATTTCAAATTGATTTTTCTCCAAATGCTTTGTAAATATATCCGCCAGTTGGTTCTTTGAGTCAACAAACTGAATCGAAACTTCTCCGTTTTGAACATGATCTCTAATGAAGTGATGTCGAATCTCTATATGATTTGCTCTTGAGTGAATAATTGGATTTTTGGTGAGATTGATTGCGCTGGTGTTGTCACAGTTAATTTTCGTGCATGAATCTTCAATTCCAAAGTCTCTTAGCTATTGTTTTATCCACAGAATTTGTGAATAACAACTTCCAAGAGCTACATACTCTACTTTTGCTGTAGAAAGAGCTACTGTATTTTGCTTCCTTGAAAACCAAGACACTGTCTTGCTTCCAAGTAGTTGACAGGTACCCGAGGTGCTCTTTCTATCAACTCTGCAACCGGTTAGGTCTGCGTCTGAGTATCCAAGAAGAGTAAAGTCTCCCTTTTTAGAATACCAAAGACCGAGGCTCGAAGTTGATGCAATGTATTTGATAATACGCTTTGCAGCACTTAGATGAGATTCTTTAGGGTCTGCTTGAAATCTAGCACAAATGCAAACACTAAACAAAATGTCAGGTTTAGAAGCAGTAAGATAAAGAAGTAAACCAATGATACTCCTGTATAGCTTCTGGTCAACTTTCTTTCCTTCTTCATCTTTGTCTATCTTCAAAGAACTTGACATTGGTATATCAGTCTTTTTGCAATTTTCCAGTCCAAACTTTTTAACAAGATTATTAGCATATTTTTCTTGATGAATAAAAGTCCCTTCCTTCAATTGTTTCACTTGAAGTCTAAGAAATAAGGTTAGTTCACCCATCATGCTCATTTCAAATTCATCTTGAACAGACTTAGAGAATTTCTTGCACAAAGTTTCATTAGAGGATCCAAAAATAATATCATCAACATATATTTGAACAAGCAGAAAACTTTTGCTTTCTCTTTTGATAAACAGAGTAGTGTCTACTTTACCTTTGACAAAGCCGTTTTGAATTAAAAACTTACTCAGCCTGTCGTACCAAGCTCGAGGTGCTTGCTTTAAACCATATAAGGCATTTTTTAGTTTGAATACTGAGTCTGGTTTCCTTGGGTCTTCAAACCCAGGTGGTTGTTCCACATAGACTTCCTCATGGATAAATCCATTCAGGAAAGAACTTTTGATGTTCATTTGGAATAACCTGAAATTCTTATAACAAGCAAAAGCAAGTAATAATCGAATTGCTTCTAACCTTGCTATTGGTGCGTAAGTCTCATCATCTATCCCTTCTTCTTGCGTATATCCCTTGGCCATGAGTCTTGCTTTGTTTCTAACGACCTTTCCTTTCTCATCCATCTTGTTCCTGAAAACCCATTTAGCTCCAATAATAGATTTACCTTTCGGTTTATGAGTCAACTCCCAGACATCATTAATGCTGAATTACTTGAGTTCTTCTTGCATAACTTCAATTCAGCTTTCATCAGATAAAGCTTCTTCTATGCTTTTGGGTTCTATTTCAGAAATAAAAGCCACATCACTAGACTCTTCGCGCCTTTTGGATCTTGTGCGAATTCCTTCATTAATGTCGCTAATAATGAGATCTTTAGGATGACCGGACTTATTCTTCCAGTTACTGGTTGATTTGTCAGGTTGATGATCACTTCCTTCATTTGAATCTTCAATAACCACTTGTTGCTGATCTTTCAAAGTCTGAGTTGCTTCTTGAGATTTAGACTTTATAGAGTCTGGAGCAGGTTTAGATTCTTCAAGATGAGTCTGAATAGATTCAATTTGCATAGAATCTTGGAATTTGACATTCATTGATTCCTTCACAGATTGAGTCTTCTTGTTGTAAACTCTATAGGCTTTGCTTGAGGTAGAATATCCAAGGAAGATGCCTTCGTCTTCAAACTTATCAACTCGATCATTTGCCTTTTTCAATATAAAGTATTTACATCAAAACACATGAAAGTATGAAACAATAGGTTTCTTTCCTTTGAATAACTCATAGGGGGTTTTTTCCAGAATAAGCTTTAGAAAAACTCTATTAATAATATAACATGCTGTTGAAATTGCTTCAGCCCAAGATCATGAAGAGATGTTACTTTCAATTAAAAGAGTCCTAGCCATTTCTTAAAGCAACTTATTCTTTCTTTCCACAACTCCGTTTTGCTCTGGAGTATATGGAGAAGAGAACACATGCTGAAAACCATATTCATCACAAAATTTTGTAAAATCTTGATTTTCAACTTCACCTCCATGGTCTGTTCTTATACTTAAAATAACATACTCTTTTTCATTTTGAACCTTTTTAGCAAACTTTTCAAAGTAAGAGAAGGTTTTAGACTTACTTGTCAGGAAATATATCCAAGTAAATCGTGAGTAGTCATCCACAATTACTAGGCAATATTTCTTACCTCCAATGCTCTGAGTTCTGGTTGGTCTAAAGAGATCCATATGCAGAAGCTACAGTACACGATTAGTGGAAACTTGATTTATTGGTTTAAATGAATTTCTTACATGCTTTCCCAATACGCATGGTGTACATAGATCAGACTTTTGGTATGATAGATTGGGTAAACCACGAACAAGCTTCTTTGCTGAAATTTTGGCTATCTCGCTTCATATTGATGTGCCCAAGCTTTCGTGCCATAAGTTCTCTTCGTCTTGAATTGAGATTAGACATTGCGATTCATCTGGTTTCACATCCAAGAGGTAGATATTTCCATGTCTTCGACCCATGAATGGCTGAGTAGAATCTTTACTGGTTCCTGAACATATTCCCTCTTGAAAGTTGATTTTGAAACCGGTATCACATAGTTGACTGATACTGAGCATATTGTAGTTGAGTCCTTCCACTAAGGAAACATTGCTTATTGTGAGGTTTCCAATCTTTACAGTTCCAAATCCCACAATTCTTCCTTTGCTGTTTCCTCCAAATGAGACTTTTCCACCATTTACTTGAATGAGCTTTATGAAGCAATTTGAATCTCCTATCATATGTCTTGAGCATCCACTATCCAGATATCATTTTACCTTTTTCTTGATAGTGACCTGCATTTAAAAAGAGACTCAAACTTTCTTTGGTACCCATATTTTCTTAGGTCCATTGGTGTTAGTATGATATGCGGTTTTTGCCCATACTTTCTTAACAGGTTTCCAAACCATAGGACATTCTTTTTCGAAATGATCTGCACTATTGCACTTTGAACATCTGAGAGCATTACGACCTACTGGTTTTACAAAGATCTTTTTAAGATGATTTTTGTAAGCATCTCTTGTGGGTCTTTGCTTAATTCTTTCTTTCACTTTAGGAAAATCAATTAAAGGAATGGTTTCCACAGTCATTCCTAAACCAGATTTATTGAAATAAGGTATTTGTGCTAAAAGAATTTTCTCAAGTTTCTCAGATCCTATTGAATTTTTTTTTGAAATATTTGATATGTCATTTTTAAAAATACATTTTCTTTTAAAAGATTATCTTCGCTTTCTTTAAGAGTAGAAACATTCATGTCTAAACATTTCACCTTTTCTTTCAAAACATTTTCCTGTTGTTTCAGTGCAGAGTTTTCCTTTTTAAGTTTGGAAATCCTTTTAAGAGAAGTCTTAAGACTAAAACATAACTCATCAATGTATTTAGAAACTTTAATAGGGATTTTAAAGTTACTCACATCAAATTCACTGTCTGAATCTGAGTCTGTCTCGGAGTTTGATTCTGAATCCGATTGTGCTAGTAGACATATATTGGCATAATCATCATCACTTTCTTCACACTCTGTATCACTCCAGGTTTCTGCTTTGAGAGCCTTTCGATACTTTTCAGCTTTTCCTTTCTTCTTCCTCAGAAGAGGACAGTTGGGTTTGATGTGTCCCTTTTTCTTACATTCAAAGCAGACTACATCTTTGTTTGATTCATCATCCTCAACAGACTTAGTCTGTTGCTTTTGAAAACTCTGTTTCTTTGGATTGAATCTTCTTCCTATCTGTTCAGCTTTCTGAATCTTCTTATCATAAGAAAAAAGCTCCTCATCATCCATATCGTCTTCAGAATCTGTAACATCAGAATCATCATTGGATTTTAATGCAATGGATTTCTTACCTTTAGGATCTTCGTCTTCATTGATTCGTTCCACTTCATAAGACTTGAAGAGTCCCAACCAACTCATCGACAGATAGTGGCATGATTCTTTGTGTCTCTCTTATTGAGGTCTTTATGTGATTCCAATCCTTGGGGAGTCCACGCAGTAGCTTGTTTACCTTCATGGGATTGGAAATTGGTTGACCTTGATTTTCAAAACCATTCACGATTTCTATAAAACGACTAAATATGTCAGTTATAGATTCTCCTGATTTCGTTTTGAAGGCTTCGTATGACCGAGGAGAATGTTAATTCTGGTCTCTTTCACTCGATCGGTTCCTTCATAAGTAATATGTAATTTATCCCAAACTTCTTTCGCTGTAACACAAGAAGATAAATTGCTTTTGCATCAAGAGCTTGTCTCTTGATTATCTCTTCCTGAGTCATTTCATTAGACTCAACCGCTTCTTTTCCTCTCTCTGAGATAGGTGCAGCTTTAGGAATGATTCCTTTTTCTACAACGTCCCATTCCAGAGGATCCTTTAATCTTATGAACGCCTTCATCTTGTTTTTTCCATATGTGGTAATCTTTTCCATCAAAGTAAGGTGATCTGGTATTGTTTTGCCCTTCTACCAGCCCTGGAGCTAACATACTAGCTATGGATCTTTAACTTTGAAGTAAAACACTTCAAACAAAGTGAGTACACAAGCTCTGATACCAATTGATATAACTAGTATAAGCACCTAGAGGAGGGTGAATAGGTGTAAAAATAATTTCTCGAGATAAGAGAGCAATACTAAGCGAGACAATAAAAATGAAATTCTCCTTTAGTTAACAAAACGAATTATGATCAAAGTAAAGCAGATAGTAGGGAAGAAAAATTGAACACAAGGTTTATAGTGGTTCGGCTTATTCCAAGCCTACGTCCACTCTTCCGCACCGACAGCCCACCACTGGATTTCACTATAAACAAAAGAGATGTTACAGCTATGCTTTCCCTTGATTCCACAGTGTAGATACTCTATCACACTTCTTCAAGGTATCTCAAAATATAGACTCTCTTTTGCGTACAAGATTTCGCTCAGTAAATGAATTGACTAAGAACAAGGAGCTTCAGACTTTGGAATTCTTTTATCGTGCACCCACTCGTACAACTGGAACGTCTTCCTTATATACTTCTTTATGCCATCATACCCGTTGGCACTTACCAAAGGAATTCTTCCAACATTCCCATTGGACAGAATCAATTAGGAAGATCATTCGAACTATTTAAGGAACATGTCGATAGCC
Organism: Eucalyptus decipiens; assembly: GCA_014182575.1. NCBI lineage: Eukaryota > Viridiplantae > Streptophyta > Magnoliopsida > Myrtales > Myrtaceae > Eucalyptus > Eucalyptus decipiens. The sequence continues at coordinate 43,091,021 of CM024613.1, read as the reverse complement.
CATCAATCATGCTCGCCCATATAATCAAGATCTCGATTTCCATAAGTAGAACCTTCCAAGTATATTTCGCCAATCATCGGATCCTTAATCAATCTTGATTTGAATAAAGAATCCGTTATGTCATATCTAGCCAAGTGATCTTCTCCGGTCGATAAAGTCAAATCCTTAATGAAACACTCAGTTCTAGATTGCCTTTCTTCAATGGATTAGAAATTGTCAATGAGAATAGACTTTGAGTCTTGTGTCTAGCAGTCCGAAGGTCTTTAGACTTTAAATAGTAGAGTCTGTAAATCTTAGGACTAGACTCGATGGAAATGTTTTGTCGCTTCAAAATATTCCGAAAGATTTCTCCAACAAAATAACTGGAACACGCGTGAATAGTTGTGATAGCCGTGCTTGATTATGAGTAAAATTGTGTGACCTGATATGGGACGTGTCATAAAAGTTTGGCCTTATAATCGGGACCCATGTGATTGTTTGCAGGATGAAGATACAAATTGCGCTTGCTGCACTAATGATGGCATATATGTTGAGCTAACGTGCAGGTACGCGCCGACGTGAGGTAAGTTCTGTATGGCGTGTGCTTAGGACCGCTTTCAAGGCGAATTTGCATCCTAATCAGGGCTTAAGATTTTGACTCGCTGAGATTTTTATCTCACCCCATCGTGGGCTAAACTTTTGTTGTTTGTTTGTACTATCCCTATTTCAAATGATTGACTGGGAGGTGTATTTAATTCGCTTCGCATGTGCTTGCTCGAAAGAAAAAAAAAGAATGGGTTGGCGACGTGTCCTTGGACATCGCATTTTTAATCGACCGCCGAGTGATATGCGCGCGCTCGGGATTCGGGGTGTGACATATAAAGTCTCTTATTTTTGTGATGAAGATAAGATATCCAATACTGCAGTCCCTCTGTAAATCCACACTTTGTGTTTGCCAAGCCTACCTCTTTTGCCCCTATTAGATCCATGCGATAAACTTATTTGTAAGACTCTTAAGGAAGTGAAGGAAAAGCAATTAAATTCAATCTCGTCCTGGCATTTGTTTGTTGGGGAAGATGTTGTACATCAGCCTCCAATTGGACAATCAATTGATTATTGATAAATAGATGACAATTTTGCCCGTTGCAACTTTTGATTACCACACATTTTGCCAAAGGAACATGATACTATCCATGCATTTATGCAAGCGCTTTGTTAGACCATGTTAACATGGTCAAATTGTGCAAGGAATGAGGAAAATCAAATTTATTTATGTATATCATGATAAGAAGAACAAAAACACCACCATGATGAACAAGACGATATTTTTATCGCTCCATGCTCAACTAGGGTAGTGAGAAACCACATAATAGGGATTTAGTGGGCTAGGGGAGGTAACTCATGTCCTACCCCAGGACTATGACCAGGACTTGTCGGACTAAATGCCGCAACTTGGGGAGGTAACTCATGTCCTACCCCAGGACTATGACCAGGACTTCTTGGTCTAAATGCCGCAACATGGGGAGGCAACTCATGTCCTACCCAAGGACTATGACCAGGACTTGTTGGTCTAAATGCCGCTACTTGGGGAGGTAACTCATGTCCTACCTAGGACTATGACCAGGACTTGTCAGTCTAAATGCCGCAACATGGGGAGCTAACTCATGTCCTACCCTAGGACTATGACTAGGACTTGTCAGTCTAAATGCCGCAACTTGTAGGATGTATGGGCCGTCCATCTTCATGACTATCATCTGGACTGGTAACCAACATTGAGGGGAAATTGTTTTGCTCCAACCTCCATTTCCTTCCTTCAGACAACCTAGGCAGAAAAGAGAAGAAAATCAAAGCCAGTGCAAGACTAAGAACGGCTACCTTATTGAAAGCCATTGAAAATCTAAGCATGCACAATGCTGAATTACTCAACTCGACCCGGCATATATACAGCTCTTTGTGGGTCATTAACTTGGGAGGTCATTAACTTGGGTGATCTATGATGGCATTAATGGATGCACAAAAGATCAGATTTTGTTGATTTCATTTGCATTGACCTAAAATAAAGCCTTTTTCCTTCCTTTTTCAAGGGATTGAGCATAATTATATATGGAAAATTAATCGCAGCTCAATAACTAATATCAACACATATGCCTATTTATATTCTTTCCTTCTTTTTCATAATAAAAAAGTGATAACAATGGAAAAAAGTATCACGTAGAGAGTATAAAACACTAACAAATATTTTGCATGAAACACAATTTCCAAAAAAATCAGCTTTTACAAAGTAAATCGATTATCAAAGATATGTAATATCTCACTTTGATCATATATATATATATATATATATATATATATATATATATATATATATATATATATATATATATCAGCAAATATCCAATAAAAATCATGGATGCATTATAAAATTCACTTACCTGTTTTGTCATAATAAAATGATAATGTAAATAAAAGATTTGTTAATAACAAAAAGTAAAAAAAGATGCACTAACCAGATTTTGTAGAACTTAACAAGTTCTCACATATTTACCTTTTTCCTTCATTCCATAATAATCAAGATCATGATCAAGTCAAAAAGATTTTTCCATAATTGATCAATGTTCCCTCTCAATTTATTACCTTTTTGAGGTGATCACGATTCTTTCCCTTTCTTTTCGATTCAATTTCTCCCCCGTCATCGGGACAATATTTGCAAATAGAATTAATTGTAGCTTGTGCACGGAATATTTTTCCACTATTTCCTTCATAGCAACAACATCCGCAATGATCGTTTGCTTTTTGAAATTCGAGACAGAAAATTTATTTTCTTCAATCAAGCTCGTCTCGAATTCAACTTGCATAAACTTAACGAACTTTTTGCAAAAAATAAGCTATTATAATATCCACATAATATATAATGCACTTTTTTTCAAATAAATAAATTGAATAGTATATATAAAATTATCAATTAAACAAATTCAGAGCTACCCAACCTTTCATACGACACATTAGGGACTCCTCAATAATATGCGAGAACTCTGCACAAGGAAGAGAATTTTTGAGCCTCCAAAAAATAGTATAGAATCTCCATGATTTTCGAATTGAGCTTTCCAAAATCCATATGAAAGATTCTTTTACCATCCAAGGTATATGTTTGAAATATACCATTGATTAAAAAATGATTATTGCCAATCTTCGCATGAGATGCTTTTCTGATTACACCATGATTTGTGTAGATTCACAATCATTCTTCCCTTATAGAATTTCTAGCCAAGAACTCATTTCCCTTTTGGTATCCATGAATTTGGACACTTCCATTTTGTTAGAGCAAAATATAAAAACAAAATCTTGGTTTCTATAAGTAGAGCTTCTCCGTTTAGAAAGTTTTTATTTTCAAGATCCAATTGTGAATCAATTAGATTGAGTTAATCAAATCTGTCTTGATGTAGAATCCAAACCATATCACTAGGCGTTACATGTTTGGGCTTGCGTTACTTTTTGTCAAGTTGTCTCGTTCTAAACATGCTTCATTTTGAATCTGCTACATTGTGAACTTGTGTCTCGTCCTAGACCTTGTCATGTTCTGGACTTGTGCCTCGTTCTGGATGTAAAGTCTGAGTGCATTCTGTCGAAAATAAAGTCCGAGTGTCCTCCGTCTGAAGTAGACTTTACATTGTTGACGTAAGTGTGAACATATTCTGCTTCGAACATATTTAGCCTTAAGGTCTGGACACAGTCCGAGTAAGTTCAGCTTCAAAGATAGAGTCTATCTTCTAGTTCTTTCGAGTATAGACTTGGATAATATCATTTACACATTCTATCATCTCCATAGTCTATTACTCAACCATTTAAGACATTAGTAGCCTTTGATTTATTTTGTCATCTTCAAAACATAATAAGAGATTTCCCTAACAATAGTGAAATAACTAAGACTACCAACCAACTGCCGATAAAGTGTAAGATTTGGAAGAGGAGTTCCATCCTTGTCATTAAATTTTGCAATCAACTCAAAGGGAGTAGAAGCAATCTTGTTATCAATGAGCCGAGCTCGAGAAATAAGATTAGTGTCATATTTTGTTTGTGATAGATATTAGATCGAAGCATCAGACGCAACCTCCAAGCCTAGAAAGCGGCTTAGTCACCCAAAATCTTTCATATCATACTATTTCCTAAGATAAAATGTCAGTCTAATCATTACTTGTAATAATCATGTCATCCATGTAGAAGAGTAGCGTAATGTGTTTTATAGAACGGAAGGTTACTTTCTTATAAAATTTTGAAATTATGGAGGTGCCAGGCCAAGCTGATAGTTCCTCACCATGGAACTAAATCTAATTACATAAACGATATTTTCTTTCATATCATGTGAATTCAAGAAATTAACTAATATAATCTTTCTTCAACTTTTTTTCCACTAACTTTCTTCACCCTATCATATGTGACTAAATTTATGAAACTTTCTTCACCCTATTTAATAAGAAAGTTCTCATAAATTCAATTATATATGATTGCGTACGTTAAATAAATTTAGTTATTAATTATGACTGTTACTTCAGGAGTGAACCTCAGATCCGTTGATTTGAGATCGCGATAGAGCGACATAATTTCAGGCAAGCACCAACCTTGCCTGTGCACGATTGCATAGAGGTCTCTGCAGAGACATGCCCAAGTCTTCGTTTACCCCGTGGAAAGATCTTCGTCATGCTATTATGACGAGCTTTTCCATCTGCGCGACTTGCTCGATGGAGAAGGTCTCTATCTTGTGGTGGTTACATGCTGCACCACCACTGGCGTTCACGGCAGCCTGGATCTTCATAAGCCGCAAGTAGCAACTCTTGTTTTCCTTCCTTTTGTCGTTTGTTTTACATTTTTTATCAAATTCGGATCTATTCTACTCCCTTTCTTCGATTTTTTCCCCAAATTTTGTTTGTAACATATCCAAATTTATCTAGAGGATGTCCAAAAACACCAAATAGGATCACAAATTATCCCATTCAGACTATAAACGTAGCCCATTAAAATTTATTATATTTTGATGATACGTTAGTAGACTAGAGAATAATTCTCTTCTTGTCCAACATCACAAAACCAACTACTTCTATTGTGATAATACGTTAGTAGAAGTGTGCAAAGTTTGACAGGTTAATTACAAATACGTGACCCCGGACGAATTTATTTCGGAAGGTTTTGAACAGAAAAAAATGGTTGCAAGGTTATTGTTAAAAAAAGAATTTTGGTATTTTGGGCTAATTGATGGAAGATAAGAAATGGATTTGATTGATGTGTGCTTGCATGGTCACTAAGTGGAACCCCGTCACTGAACGGGAGTTTGGGGACGATGCCCGACTTTTATCGGATGCTCGGCGGGGCTTCGGAAGCTGGTCAAGGTGGTGGTCGGACTGATGCTCCTTTGTGAAATGCCGTCTAGGCGGAGGTTCTAGACGATGCCGTGCCCGGTGGAGCAGGACGATGCCCGGTTATGTCAAATGACCAGCGACCTTCGAGTTGACTACGGCCGATGGGTCGTAATAACTAGAACACGCCTGAATGGTTGTGATAGCCGTGCCTGATTATGGGACAAAATTACGTGGCATGTCCTGAGACATCGCATTTTCAATCGACTACCGAGGCATATGCGTGTGCTCGGGATTTGGGGTGTGACATATAAAGTCTCTTATTTTCATGGTGAAGATAAGATATCCAATACTACACTCCCTCTTGTAAATCCACACTCTGTGTTTGCCAAGCCTGCCTCTTTTGCCCCTATTAGATCCATCCGATAAACTTATTTGCAAGACTCTTCAGGAAGTGAAGGAAAAGCAATTAACTTTAATCTCGTCTTGGCATTTGTTTGTTGGGGAAGATGTTGTACATCAGCCACCAATTGGACAATTAATTGATTGCTGACCAATAGATGAAAATTTTGCCCGTTGCAATTTTAGATTACCACACATATTGCTAAAGGAAAACGATACTATTTAGGCATTTATGCAAGCACTTTGTTAGACCATGTTAGCGTGGTCAAATTATGCAAGGCATAAGGCAAATCAAATTTATTTATGTATATCATGATAAGAGCAACAAAAACACCACCATGATGAACACGACGACATTTCTATCGCTCCATGCTCAACTAGGGTAGCGAGAAACAACATAATAGGGATTTAGGGAGCTGGGGGAGGTAAGTCCCCATGTCCTACCCCAGGACTATGACCAGGACTTGTCGGTCTGAATGCCGCAACTTGGGGAGGCAACTCCCCATGTCCTACCCCTAGACTATGACCAGGACTTGTTGGTCCGAATGCCGCAACTTGGGGAGGTAAGTCCCCATGTCCTACCCCAGGACTATGACCAGGACTTGTCGGTCCGAATGCCGCAACTTGGGGAGGTAACTCCCCATGTCCTACCCCAGGACTATGACCAGGACTTGTCGGTCCGAATGCCGCAACTTCGGGAGGTAACTCCCCATGTCCTACCCCAGGACTATGACCAGGACTTGTCGGTTGAAATGCCGCAACTTGGGGAGGCAACTCATGTCCTGCCCCAGGACTATGACCAGGACTTGTCGGTCTGAATGCCGCAACTTGGGGAGGTAACTCCCCATGTCCTACCCCAGGACTATGACCAGGACTTGTCGGTCCGAAAGCCGCAACTTGGGGAGGCAACTCCCCATGTCCTACCCCAGGACTATGACCAGGACTTGTCGGTCTAAATGCTGCAACTTGATCATAACTTGTAGGATGTATGGGGTGTCCGTCTTCACGACTATCATTTGGACCGGTGCCCGACATTGAGGGCAAATTGTTCTGCTCCAACCTCCATTTCCTTCCTTCGGACAACCTAGGCACAGAAGAAAAGAAAATCAAAGCCAGTGCAAGACTAAGAACAGCTACCTTATCGAAAGCCATTGAAAATCTAAGCATGCACAATGCTGCATTACTCAACTCGACCCGGTATATATACAACTCTTCGTGGGTCATTAACTTGGGAGGTCATTAACTTGGGAGATCTAGGATGGCATTAATGGATGCACGAAAGATCAGATTTTGTTGATTTCATTTGCATTGACCTAAAATAAATCCTTTTTCCTTCCTTTTTCAAGGGATTGAGCATGATTATATATGGAAAAATAATCGCAGCTCAATAACTAATATCAACACATATGCCTATTTTATAATCTTCCCCTCTTTTTGTCATAATAAAAAGGTGATAACAATGGAAAAAGTATCACGTAGAGAGTATAAAACAATAACAAATATCTTGCATGAAACACAATTTCCAAAAAAATCAGCTTTTACAAAGTAAGTCGATTGTCAAAGATATGTAATGTCTCACTTCGATCATTTATATCAGCTAATATCCAATAAAAATCACAGATGCATTATAAAATTCACTTACCTTTTTTGTCGTAATAAAATGATAATGTGAATAAGAGATTTGTTAAAAACAAAAAGTAATAAAAGATGCACTAACCGGATTTTGTTGAACTTAACAAGTTCTGACGTATTTACCTTTTTCCTTCCATCCATAATTATCAAGATCATGATCAATTCAAAAAGATCTTTCCATAATTTATCAATGCTCCCCCTCAATTTATTGCCTTTTTGAGGTGATCACAATTCTTTCCCTTTCTTTTCGATTCAATTTCTCCCCCTGTCATCAGGACAATATTTGCGAACAGAATTAATTGCAGCTTGTGCACGGAATATTTTTCCACTATTTCCTTTGTAGCAACAACATCCGTAATGATCGTTTGCTTTTTGAAATTCGAGACAAAAATTTATTTTCTTCGATCAAGCTCGTCTCGAATTCAACTTGCATAAACTTAAAGAACTTTTTGCACAAATAAGCTATTATAATATCCACGTAATATATAATGCACTTTTTTCAAATAAATAAATCGAATAGTATATATAAAATTATCAATTAAATAAATTTAGAGCTACCCAACCTTTCAAACGACACATTAGGGACTTCCTCAATGATTTGCGAGAACTCTGCACAAGGAAGAGAATGTTTGAGCCTCCAAAAATGGTATAGAATCTCCAAGATTTTCGAATTGAGCTTTCCAAAATTCATATGAAAGATTCTTTTGCCACCCAAGGTATATGTTTGAAATATACCATTGATTAAAAAATGATTATTGCCAATCTTCGCATGAGATACTTTTCTGATTGCACCATGATTTGTGTAGATTCGCAATCATCCTTCCCTTATAGAATTTCTAGCCAGGAACTCATTTCCTTTTTGGTATCCATTAATTTGGACCCTTCCATTTCGTTAGAGCAAAATATAAAAAGAGAATCTTGGTTTCCATAAGTAGAGCTTCTCCATTTAGAAAGTTCTTATTTTCAAGATCCAATTGTGAATCAATTAGATTGAGTTAATCAAATCTATCTTAACGTAGAATCCAAACCAGATCACTAGGCGTTATATGTTTGGGGCTTGTGTTACTTTTTGTCAAGTTGTCTCGTTCTGAACATGCTTCGTTTTGAATATGCTACATTGCGAACTTGTGTCTCGTCCTAGACCTTGTCATGTTCTGGACTTGTGCCTCGTTCTGGATGTAAATTCTGAGTGCGTTCTGTCGAAAATAAAGTCCGAGTGTCTTCCGTCTGAAGTAGACTTTACATTGTTGACGTAAGTGTGAACATATTCTGCTTCTGAACATATTTAGCCTTAAGGTCTGGACACAGTCTGAGTAAGTTCAGCTTCAGCAAAGAGTCTATCTTCTAGTTCTTTCGAGTATAGACTTGGATAATATCATTTACACATTCTATCATCTCCATAGTCTATTACTCAACCATTTAACACATTAGTAGCCTTTGATTTATTTTGTCATCTTCAAAACATAATAAGAGATTTCCCTAACAATAGTGAAATAACTAAGACTACCAACCAACTACCGATAAAGTGTAAGATTTGGAAGAGGAGTTCCATCCTTGTCATTAACTTTTGCAATCAACTCAATGGGAGTAGAAGCAATCTTATTATCAATGAGCCGAGCTCGAGAAATAAGATTAGTGTCATATTTTGCTTGTGATAGATATTAGACCGAAGCATCAGACGCAACCTCCAAGCCTAGAAAGCGGCTTAGTCGCCCAAAATCTTTCATATCATACTATTTCCTAAGATAAATGTTAGTCTAATCATTACTTGTAATAATCATGTCATCCACCTAGAAGAGTAGCATAATGTGTTTTATAGAACGGAAGGTTACTTTCTTATAAAATTTTGAAATTATGAGGTGCCTGGCCAAGCTGATAGTTGCTCACCATGGATCCATATGAGTTGTGATATTGGGTAATTCAACTTCAAAATCTTTGTCTACAGAAATCTTTACGGTTTTATTTACTTAATGACATTTGACCTTATATCATAAAGTTAGTTTGATGAACCCTGAGGTAGGTAAATTATTGATTTTGTAAGCAAGTTATAACAAATTATGTTTGTACATAAAATTCTAAAACATCTTAATTAAGGATTTCACAATAAATGGGGTTAATCGTAAAGATTATCTACTTTATTATTTTTTTTTTGATGAAGGTACAATAAGAGTCAAGGGTCTTGCCACAACACTTCCTCATTTTCTTACCAAATGAAAATTCATTTTCGAGAAATGATTGCGTGACAATTTTAATCTAATGTTAGAATAATAGTCTATTTTAAACCGGAAAAAATAAATCAAGTAACATACAATTGTAAATTGTTGCGGCACCACCGACTCTTTTAAGAATTTGTGGCTCACAATAAATTGTTTTTCTCACAAGTAACCCAAAATCTATCAGGCCCTTCTTTTTTCCCTTCAAAGCATAAGTTAGTGATTGCAAAAGTGCTTAAAACTGCTTATTTCTTCCAAATTAGACACATAGAATAAAGCTAGATGGTCAAATGTCCTTAAATTCTGCAACCATAGGATAGAATTCATCCAACTATAAGGATATCAACTTCAAAATAGCTAGTAGCATATCTAAATTCAACGTATTATGTATCTTCCCATAGCCATAAATGTATTTCTCTCTCCATATTGTGTAATTATTCCATGATCAAGACCTTTTGTTGCAAAGCTAATAAGATTTGTTACACAAAAGTTCCGCTCAAAAGTTTGAGTTGGCTAGCTCCTCACGAGATTCAATGCGCGGACAAATCTTCCTTCGTTAATTTTTTGATGATTTTCATGCTATTTTTTTTCTAGTGTTAATTATGTGTAACTAAATCTAATTACATAAATGATATTTTCTTTCATATCATGTGAATTCAAGAAATTAACTAATATAATCTTTCTTCAACTTTTTTTTTCCGCTAACTTTCTTCACCCTATTTAATAAGAAAGTTCTCATAAATTCAATTATATATGATTGTGTAAGTTAAATAAATTTAGTTATTAATTACGACCGTTACTTGGGGAGTGCACCCCAGATCCGTTGATTTGAGATCGCGATAGAGCGACAGAATTTCAGGCAAGCACCAACCTCGCCTGTGCATGACTGCATAGAGGTCTCTGCAGAGACGTGCAAAAGTCTTCGTTTTCCCCGTGGAAAGATCTTCGTCATGCTATTACGACGAGCTTTTCCATCTGCGCGACTTGCTTGATGGAGAAGGTCTCTATCTTGTGGTGGTTACACGCTGCACCACCACCGGCGTTCACGGCAGCTGGATCTTCATAAGCCGCAAGTAGCAACTTCTTGTTTTCCTTCCTTTTGTCGTTTGTTTTACATTTCTTATCCAATTCGGATCTATTCTACTCCCTTTCTTCGATTTTTTTCCCCAAATTTTGTTTGTAACATATCCAAATTTATCTGGTCCAGAGGATGTCCAAAAACACCAAATAGGATCACAAATTATCCCATTCAGACTATAAACGTAGCCCATTAAAATTTATTATATTTTGATGATACGTTAGTAGACTAGAGAATAATTCTCTTCTTGTCCAACATCACAAAACCAACTACTTCTATTGTGATAATACGTTAGTAGAAGTGTGCAAAGTTTGACAGGTTAATTTCAAATACGTGACCCCGGACGAATTTATTTCGGAAGGTTTTGAACAAAAAAAAAAAAGGTTGCAAGGTTATTGTTAAAAAAAGAATTTTGGTATTTTGGGCTAATTGACGGAAGATAAGAAATGGATTTGATTGATGTGTGCTTGTATGGTCACTAAGTGGAACCTGTCACCGAACGGGAGTTTGGGGACGATGCTTGATTTTTATCGGATGCCCGGCGGGGCTTCGGAAGCTAGTCACGGTGGAGGTCGGATTGATGCTCCTTTGTGGAATGCCGTCTAGGCGGGGGTTCTAGACGTTGCCGTGCTCGGTGGAGCAGGGCGATGCCCGGTTATGCCAAATGACCAGCGACCTTCGAGTTGACCGTGGTCGATGGGTCGTAATAACTAGAACACGCCTGAACGGTTGTGATAGCCACGCTTGATTATGGAACAAAATTATGTGGCATGTCCTGAGACATCGCATTTTCAATCGACTGCCGAGGCATATGCGTGTGCTCGGGATTTAGGGCGTGACATATAAAGTCTCTTATTTTCATGGTGAAGACAAGATATCCAATACTGCACTCCCTCTTGTAAATCCACACTCTGTGTTTGCCAAGCCTACCTCTTTTGCCCCTATTAGATCCATCCGATAAACTAATTTGCAAGACTCTTCAGGAAGTGAAGGAAAAGCAATTAACTTTAATCTCGTCTTGGCATTTGTTTGTTGGGGAAGATGTTGTACATCAGCCACCAATTGGACAATTAATTGATTGTTGACCAATAGATGAAAATTTTGCCCGTTGCAATTTTAGATTACCACACATATTGCTAAAGGAACACGATACTATTTACGCATTTATGCAAGCGCTTTGTTAGACCATGTTAGCGTGGTCAAATTATGCAAGGCATAAGGAAAATCAAATTTATTTATGTATATCACGATAAGAGCAACAAAAACACCACCATGATGAACACGACGACATTTCTATCGCTCCATGCTCAACTAGGGTAGCGAGAAACCACATAATAGGGATTTAGGGGGCTGGGGGAGGTAAGTCCCCATGTCCTACCCCTATGACCAGGACTATGACCAGGACTTGTTGGGTTGAATGCCGCAACTTGGGAGGCAACTCCCCATGTCCTACCCCAGGACTATGACCAGGACTTGTCGGTCCAAATGCCGCAACTTGGGGAGGTAACTCCCCATGTCCTACCCTGTGGACTATGACCGGGACTTGTCGGTCCGAAAGCCGCAACTTGGGAGGCAACTCATGTCCTACCCCGGGACTATGACCAGGACTTGTCGGTCCGAATGCCGCAACTTGGGAGGTAACTCCCCATGTCCTACCCCAGACTATGACCAGGACTTGTCGGTCCGAATGCCGCAACTTGGGGAGGTAACTCCCCATGTCCTACCCCAGGACTATGACCAGGACTTGTCGGTTGAAATGCCGCAACTTGGGGAGGCAACTCATGTCCTACCCCAGGACTATGACCAGGACTTGTCGGTCTGAATGCCGCAACTTGGGGAGGTAACTCCCCATGTCCTACCCCAGGACTATGACCAGGACTTGTCGGTCCGAAAGCCGCAACTTGTGGAGGCAACTCCCCATGTCCTACCCCAGGACTATGACCAGGACTTGTCGGTCTAAATGCTGCAACTTGATCATAACTTGTAGGATGTATGGGGCGTCCGTCTTCACGACTATCATTTGGACCGGTGCCCGACATTGAGGGCAAATTGTTTTGCTCCAACCTCCATTTCCTTCCTTCGGACAACCTAGGCACAGAAGAAAAGAAAATCAAAGCCAGTGCAAGACTAAGAACAGCTACCTTATCGAAAGCCATTGAAAATCTAAGCATGCACAGTGCTGCATTACTCAACTCGACCCGGTATATATACAACTCTTCGTGGGTCATTAACTTGGGAGGTCATTAACTTGGGAGATCTAGGATGGCATTAATGGATGCACGAAAGATCAGATTTTGTTGATTTCATTTGCATTGACCTAAAAGAAATCCTTTTTCCTTCCTTTTTCAAGGGATTGAGCATAATTATATATGGAAAAATAATCGCAGCTCAATAACTAATATCAACACATATGCCTATTTTATAATCTTTCCCTCTTTTTGTCATAATAAAAAGGTGATAACAATGGAAAAAGTATCACGTAGAGAGTATACAACAATAACAAATATCTTGCATGAAACACAATTTCCAAAAAAATCAGCTTTTACAAAGTAAGTCGATTGTCAAAGATATGTAATGTCTCACTTCGATCATTTATATCAGCTAATATCCAATAAAAATCATAGATGCATTATAAAATTCAGTTACCTTTTTTGTCGTAATAAAATGATAATCTGAATAAGAGATTTGTTAAAAACAAAAAGTAATAAAAGATGCACTAACCGGATTTTGTTGAACTTAACAAGTTCTGACGTATTTACCTTTTTCCTTCCATCCATAATTATCAAGATCATGATCAATTCAAAAGATCTTTCCATAATTGATCAATACTCCCCCTCAATTTATTGCCTTTTGAGGTTTTTATTTGCGAACAGAATTAATTGCAGCTTGTCGTAATAAAAAAAATGATAATGTGAATAACTTGCATAAACTTAAAGAACTTTTGCACAAATAAGCTATTATAATATCCACGTAATAAAAAAAAATTATCAATTAAATAAATTTAGATGCTACTAACCGACACATTAGGGATTTTGTTAAAAACAAAAAGTAATAAAATGATATGAAAGATTCTTTTGCCACCCAAGGTATATGTTCGAAATATACCATTGATTAAAAAAAGATTATTGCCAATCTTCGCATGAGATGCTTTTCTAATTACACCATTATTTGGGTATATTCACAATCATTCTTCCCTTATAGAATTTCTAGCCAAGAACTCATTTCCCTTTTGGTATCCATGAATTTGGACACTTCCATTTTGTTAGAGCAAAATATAAAAACAAAATATTGGTTTCTATAAGTAGAGCTTCTGTAACACCCCGAACCCTTCGCAGGTCGTTAACAGTGCCGATGTTACATCTTTTACCATCTCTATCTCTTTCGCTTAATTTAAGCCTTGCCAGATTATAGGCATTATTATTATTATTATTATTTTTTTTTTATTTTTTTTTTTTTTTTATTATTTTTTTTATTATTATTATTATTATTATTTTATTTTATTTTAATTTTTTTTTAAACGGTCCCATGCGCGACTCATAGCGGAAGCAAAATTCACATCGTCATCTATCTCCCTTCTAACCCATGATACAAATACACACCAACTAACAGCACGATTTTATAAATAACGTTGACGCTTTGCTTACATACATACATGTAGCGAGATGGGGTTTCCTTCGGGTCGGTACAAAAAAAAAAAACAGAAAGGTTAGGACTCTGCCATGTCCTACCTAAAATCTCAAAAAGGAACTCCGACCCCTAACATCACATGAACACAAAAACCCTCCCATCACCAGCGTCAACTATCTACATCAAAAAGTGATCTAGCTCCTACTCCTCGCGCGCGGTCTCATACCCAACCCGGTGCGTCAGGTGGTGGCGGCGGCAGCATCCCTCGCATCGCTCCATCCCGTCGAACGTGCATAGACAAAAACTCTTGTATGACAGGGCCCTCAGCCAGGCCGATATCATACATGACTAAGCATCGTACTCGGATAAAAGTCAATCCGGGCACAGAGGGACAATCTATCTCTGTACACTCCACCTCGACATCAGACGGTAGACCGTAAAATACCCCACGCGAAACAGCAGGTAGCGGCATAGTGCTAATCTGAAATGTTATCCTAAAAAGGGGTGAGTACAACCACTCAGCAGATAGGGAAATCCAATAACAACTCAGTGCACCATGCATACCATCATACAATGCAGGCATTGCTTACCTCTTTGATGTCAAGCGTATACATGCATCATCATAGCATATATATATATATCATCATCATCATCATCATGGCATCTCATATATCATTATCATCACATCATCATTAGCCATGCATCACCATGCATATCACATCATCATATCATCATCATTAACCATGCATCACCATGCATATCATATCATCATATCATCATCATTAACCATGCATATCACATCATCATATCATCATCATTAGCCATGCATCACCATGCATATCACATCATCATTAGCCATGCATCACCATGCATATCGCATCCTCATATCATCATCATTAACCATGCATCACCATGCATATCACATCATCATATCATCATCATTAACCATGCATCACCATGCATATCACATCATCATTAGCCATGCATCACCATGCATATCATATCATCATATCATCATCATTAACCATGCATCACCATGCATATCACATCATCATTAGCCATGCATCACCATGCATATCACATCATCATTAGATCAATTTCCACTTTTACTTATCAATTGATCCCACATTATCTTTTCTCAAATCATCAAATTCACCATCATCATCATCCCTTCGGGCAGAAACCTCCGACAGGGGATCCCAAAGATTCCAGCCATCTCATGGCCACTGGGTTTCCGGCCCCCCACATTCCGGGCATCTCGCATCTCAACTAGCATCACGAGGCATTCCCTTCGGGCAGAAACCTCCGACAGGGCTTCCGGCCTTTACCCTTCTAACCGGGGATCTCGCACCCCAATCCTAGCATCGCGAGTCACTCCCTTCGGGCAGAAACCTCTGACAGGGCTTCCGCCCCCCCACATTCCGGGCATCCTGAAACTCCTAGGGAATCTCTGGAATTATGCCACTCGGCCACCAGACATCATCCTCCGCCACAACCTCTTACTCACATACCACTTTCCACTTTTTATCATCCTTTTTATCTTATTATTTCATGGCATATGATTTACATACATGCATCACAATTTATGATCATTCATACAGCAATGCCATATAACAATGCATCACTATTCATGTACATTCATACACCCATGTCATATAACAATGCGTCATAACTCAATAGAACTCATGGCCAATAAAATAATCCATTTTTTATTTTTTATTTTATTTTATTATTATTTTATTATTTTATTATTATATTTATTTATTTTCATAAATAAACATTATATTTAATATTTATGATTTTCCAAAAATCATAATATTCAATCAATCATTAAACAAACAATTAGAATCACAATTTCACATAAAATTCATGGCTAATTTGCATTTCACATAATTTCCCAAATTTCCACAAAATACACACAACATTCGGATCATGGCCAGATTGCACAGTTTTCGAATTAATTCAACTAAAATACTCATATGACCTCCGAAAATTCCCAAATTTTACAGGGTGATAGCCAACACATTTTCGTGCATTTTTCATGAATAACTCTAAGCCAAATTCTTTATAGATTAATTTATACATATCCATGAAGCTTCTGGAACCTCTACCGTTTCGTCCAGAACGTATATCACCGAAAAACTTAGGTTTGACCCATCAAATCTCTTTAGTTTCTTCTGAAATTTGAGTATGTTATGTATCAATGTGTCCTTTACAAGTTTTATCAAGATATCTAGCCAAAATATGATTAAAGTCCTTGAAGGCTATGAACTCTCAAAGATTTTTAGGCTATGCTTTTTTTCAAATTTGAGTATGTTGTAGTTTAGGATGCTACCTAGAACTTCCATGAAGACAACAAAGTGAGATCTCCAACAGAAATCAACATGCAACCAAGAAATCATCAAGAGGTCAGTGAAGATTTCGCAAATCTAAAACCTCCGTATAACAAAGCATTTGACCCCTCATATCACCTTCGTTTTCCATGAAATTCGAGTATGTCATACTAGAAGATGTTAGCTTCAACTTTCATGAAGACACCGAAGACAAAATCACACTCCAAATACACATGCAAGCTCGAATAAGAAACTGTCTACCACAAACCGAACGGAAACAGCCACATAACATGAACACATTCAACCCTTGCTTTGGTATTTCGCCTAAATCACCCCTAAAACCTAACATGCAACCCTCAAAACAACATGCAAGAGAAGTTATGGACCCCCACTTGCCTCCAAGATGAACGAACAGCAACGAAAACGGCGTACGGCGGCGTAGGACGGTCGGCAAGGCGGGCGTACGGCGGCACCTCCCTCTCGGCTCCGCCTCCTCTCTTCTCCCTCTCGGTCTCTCTTTCTCCCTCTCGAATTCTCTCTCTCCCTCTCACCTCTCTCTCTCGGCCGAATGAAGGAAAAACCGGCCCCTTCTCTCTCCTCATCCTTCTTATACTCCTTAATCCCATGATTAGCAATCATGAGATTGCCTACAATCCCACCAATGCATGCCTATCTTCCTTGCCACTTGTCTTATTGGGTTTTCTTTTTAAAATTTGGTTTGGGCTTGGGCTTAGGCCCAACCGACCACTCCCTTGGGCTGGTCGACAGCCACCTCTTGGGCCCTAGTGGGCCGACTAGCTTGGCCCACCAAGCTTTAGGCTAATGGGCCCAAGGCCCATTCGAAAATTAGCCCTTTTTTCCTTTTTTTTTTTTTTTTTTTTTGAAATTTCTTCTATAATATTCTTGAATTCCAATTTCCATCTTGGCCAAAGTCTTGGAATATTTCTAATTATTGAAATTTAAATCATATGGCCAAGCATTAATCTATTAAATTTAAATTTCAACAACACAAGCAAAGTTCATCAAATTAAAAGACAAATTGGCTAAAGCATAAGCCATAAAATTCTATCACCTAATTAAAGACGTTTAACACACCTTAAGGCTTGGCTTTGAATTTTTGGGATGCCACAGCTTCTCTGTTTAGAAAGTTTTTATTTTCAAGATCCAATTGTGAATCAATTAGATTGAGTTAATCAAATCTGTCTTGATGTAGAATCCAAACCATATCACTAGGCATTACATGTTTGGGCTTGCGTTACTTTTTGTCAAGTTGTCTCGTTCTGAACATGCTTCATTTTGAATCTGCTACGTTGTGAACTTGTGTCTCGTCCTAGACCTTGTCATGTTCTGGACTTGTGCCTCGTTCTGGATGTAAAGTCTGAGTGCATTCTGTCGAAAATAAAGTCCGAGTGTCCTCCGTCTGAAGTAGACTTTACATTGTTGACGTAAGTGTGAACATATTCTGCTTCTGAACATATTTAGCCTTAAGGTCTGGACACAGTCTGAGTAAGTTCAGCTTCAGTATATAGTCTATCTTCTAGTTCTTTCGAGTATAGACTTGGATAATATCATTTACACATTCTATTATCTCCATAGTCTATTACTCAACCATTTAACACATTAGTAGCCTTTGATTTATTTTGTCATCTTCAAAACATAATAAGAGATTTCCCTAACAATAGTGAAATAACTAAGACTACCAACCAACTACCGATAAAGTGTAAGATTTGGAAGAGGAGTTCCATCCTTGTCATTAAATTTTGCAATCAACTCAATGGGAGTAGAAGCAATCTTGTTATCAATGAGCCGAGCTCGAGAAATAAGATTAGTGTCATATTTTGTTTGTGATAGATATTAGATCGAAGCATCAGACGCAACCTCCAAGCCTAGAAAGCGGCTTAGTCACCCAAAATCTTTCATATCATACTATTTCCTAAGATAAAATGTCAGTCTAATCATTACTTGTAATAATCATGTCATCCATGTAGAAGAGTAGCGTAATGTGTTTTATAGAACGGAAGGTTACTTTCTTATAAAATTTTGAAATTATGGAGGTGCCTGGCCAAGCTGATAGTTCCTCACCATGGAACTAAATCTAATTACATAAACGATATTTTCTTTCATATCATGTGAATTCAAGAAATTAACTAATATAATCTTTCTTCAACTTTTTTTTCCACTAACTTTCTTCACCCTATCATATGTGACTAAATTTATGAAACTTTCTTCACCCTATTTAATAAGAAAGTTCTCATAAATTCAATTATATATGATTGTGTACGTTAAATAAATTTAGTTATTAATTACAACTGTTACTTAAGGAGTGAACCTCAGATCCGTTGATTTGAGATCTCGATAGAGCGACATAATTTCAGGCAAGCACCAACCTTGCCTGTGCACGATTGCATAGAGGTCTCTGCACAGACATGCACAAGTCTTCGTTTACCCCGTGGAAAGATCTTCGTCATGCTATTATGACGAGCTTTTCCATCTGCGCGACTTGCTCGATGGAGAAGGTCTCTATCTTGTGGTGGTTACATGCTGCACCACCACTGGCGTTCACGGCAGCCTGGATCTTCATAAGTCGCAAGTAGCAACTTCTTGTTTTCCTTCCTTTTGTCGTTTGTTTTACATTTTTTATCCAATTCGGATCTATTCTACTCCCTTTCTTCGATTTTTTTCCCCAAATTTTGTTTGTAACATATCCAAATTTATCTAGTCCAGAGGATGTCCAAAAACACCAAATAGGATCACAAATTATCCCATTCAGACTATAAACGTAGCCCATTAAAATTTATTATATTTTGATGATACGTTAGTAGACTAGAGAATAATTCTCTTCTTGTCCAACATCACAAAACCAACTACTTCTATTGTGATAATACGTTAGTAGAAGTGTGCAAAGTTTGACAGGTTAATTACAAATACGTGACCCCGGACGAATTTATTTCGGAAGGTTTTGAACAGAAAAAAATGGTTGCAAGGTTATTGTTAAAAAAAGAATTTTGGTATTTTGGGCTAATTGAGGGAAGATAAGAAATGGATTTGATTGATGTGTGCTTGCATGGTCACTAAGTGGAACCCATCACCGAACGGGAGTTTGGGGACGATGCCCGACTTTTATCGGATAACCGGCGGGGCTTCGGAAGCTGGTCAAGGTGGAGGTCGGACTGATGCTCCTTTGTGGAATGCTTTCTAGGCAGGGGTTCTAGACGATGCCGTGCCCGGTGGAGCAGGACGATGCCCGGTTATGTCAAATGACCAGCGACCTTCGAGTTGACTATGGTCGATGGGTCGTAATAACTAGAACACGCCTGAATGGTTGTGATAGCCGTGCCTGATTATGGGACAAAATTACGTGGCATGTCCTGAGACATCGCATTTTCAATCGACTACCGAGGCATATGCGTGTGCTCGGGATTTGGGGCGTGACATATAAAGTCTCTTATTTTCATGGTGAAGATAAGATATCCAATACTGCACTCCCTCTTGTAAATCCACACTCTGTGTTAGCCAAGCCTGCCTCTTTTGCCCCTATTAGATCCATCCGATAAACTTATTTGCAAGACTCTTCAGAAGTGAAGGAAAAGCAATTAACTTTAATCTCGTCTTGGCATTTGTTTGTTGGGGAAGATGTTGTACATCAGCCACCAATTGGACAATTAATTGATTGCTGACCAATAGATGAAAATTTTGCCCGTTGCAATTTTAGATTACCACACATATTGCTAAAGGAACACGATACTATTTAGGCATTTATGCAAGCACTTTGTTAGACCATGTTAGCGTGGTCAAATTATGCAAGGCATAAGGCAAATCAAATTTATTTATGTATATCACGATAAGAGCAACAAAAACACCACCATGATGAACACGACGACATTTCTATCGCTCCATGCTCAACTAGGGTAGCGAGAAACAACATAATAGGGATTTAGGGGGCTGGGGGAGGTAAGTCCCCATGTCCTACCCCAGGACTATGACCAGGACTTGTCGGTCTGAATGCCGCAACTTGGGGAGGCAACTCCCCATGTCCTACCCCAGGACTATGACCAGGACTTGTTGGTCCGAATGCCGCAACTTGGGGAGGTAACTCCCCATGTCCTACCCCAGGACTATGACCAGGACTTGTCGGTCCGAATGCCGCAACATGGGGAGGTAACTCCCCATGTCCTACCCCAGGACTATGACCAGGACTTGTCGGTCCGAATGCCGCAACTTGGGGAGGCAACTCATGTCCTACCCCCCAGGGACTATGACCAGGACTTGTCGGTCTGAATGCCGCAACTTGGGAGGTAACTCCCCATGTCCTACCCCAGGACTATGACCAGGACTTGTCGGTCCGAAAGCCGCAACTTGTGGAGGCAACTCCCCATGTCCTACCCCAGGACTATGACCAGGACTTGTCGGTCTAAATGCTGCAACTTGATCATAACTTGTAGGATGTATGGGGCGTTCGTCTTCACGACTATCATTTGGACCGGTGCCCGACATTGAGGGCAAATTGTTCTGCTCCAACCTCCATTTCCTTCCTTCGGACAACCTAGGCACGAAGAAAAGAAAATCAAAGCCGTGCAAGACTAAGAACAGCTACCTTATCGAAAGCCATTGAAAATCTAAGCATGCACAAAGTCTGCATTACTCAACTCGACCCGGTATATATACAACTCTTCGTGGGTCATTAACTTGGGAGGTCATTAACTTGGGAGATCTAGGATGGCATTAATGGATGCACGAAAGATCAGATTTTGTTGATTTCATTTGCATTGACCTAAAAGAAATCCTTTTTCCTTCCTTTTTCAAGGGATTGAGCATGATTATATATGGAAAAATAATCGCAGCTCAATAACTAATATCAACACATATGCCTATTTTATAATCTTTCCCTCTTTTTGTCATAATAAAAAGGTGATAACAATGGAAAAAGTATCACGTAGAGTATAAAACAATAACAAATATCTTGCATGAAACACAATTTCCAAAAAAATCAGCTTTTACAAAGTAAGTCGATTGTCAAAGATATGTAATGTCTCACTTCATCATTTATATCAGCTAATATCCAATAAAAATCAAGAGATGCATTATAAAATTCACTTACCTTTTTTGTCGTAATAAAATGATAATGTGAATAAGAGATTTGTTAAAAACAAAAAGTAATAAAAGATGCACTAACCGGATTTTGTTGAACTTAACAAGTTCTGCGTATTTACCTTTTTCCTTCCATCCATAATTATCAAGATCATGATCAATTCAAAAAGATCTTTCCATAGACTTGGATAATATCATTTACACATTCTATCATCTCCATAGTCTATTACTCAACCATTTAACACATTAGTAGCCTTTGATTTATTTTGTCATCTTCAAAACATAATAAGAGATTTCCCTAACAATAGTGAAATAACTAAGACTACCAACCAACTGCCGATAAAGTGTAAGATTTGGAAGAGGAGTTCCATCCTTGTCATTAACTTTTGCAATCAACTCAATGGGAGTAGAAGCAATCTTATTATCAATGAGCCGAGCTCGAGAAATAAGATTAGTGTCATATTTTGCTTGTGATAGATATTAGACCGAAGCATCAGACGCAACCTCCAAGCCTAGAAAGCGGCTTAGTCGCCCAAAATCTTTCATATCATACTATTTCCTAAGATAAAATGTCAGTCTAATCATTACTTGTAATAATCATGTCATCCACGTAGAAGAGTAGCATAATGTGTTTTATAGAACGGAAGGTTACTTTCTTATAAAATTTTGAAATTATGAGGTGCCCGGCCAAGCCGATAGTTGCTCACCATGGATCCATATGAGTTGTGATATTGGGTAATTCAACTTCAAAATCTTTGTCTACAGAAATCTTTACGGTTTTATTTACTTAATGACATTTGACCTTATATCATAAAGTTAGTTTGATGAACCCTGAGGTAGGTAAATTATTGATTTTGTAAGCAAGTTATAACAGATTATGTTTGTACATAAAATTCTAAAACATCTTAATTAAGAATTTCACAATAAATGGGGTTAATCGTAAAGATTATCTACTTTATTATTTTTTTTTTTGATGAAGGTACAATAAGAGTCAAGGGTCTTGCCACAACACTTCCTCATTTTCTTACCAAATGAAATTCATTTTCGAGAAATGATTGTGTGACAATTTTAATCTAATGTTAGAATAATAGTCTTTTTTAAACCGCATAACATATAATTGTAAATTGTTGTGGCGCTCACTCTTTTAAGAATTTGTGGCTCACAATAAACTGTTTTTCTCACAATAACCCAAAATCTATCAAGCCCTTCTTTTTTCCCTTCAAAGCATAAGTCAGTGATTGCAAAAGCACTTACAACTGCTTTTTTGTTCCAAATTGGACGCATAGAAGAAAGCTAGATGGTCAAATGTCCTTAAATTCTGCTACCATAGAATAGAATTTATCCAACTATAAGGATATCAACTTCAAAATAGCTAGTAGAATATCTAAATTTAACATATTATGTATCTTCCCATAGCCATAAATGTAATTCTCTCTCCATATTTTGTAATTATTCCATGATCAAGACCTTTTGTTGCAAAGCTAATAAGATTTGTTATACAAAAGTTCTGCTCAAAAGTTTGAGTTGGCTAGCTCCTCACGAGATTCAATACGCAGACAAATCTTCCTTCGTTCATTTTTTTGATGATTTTCATGCTATTTTTTCTTCTAATGTTAATTCTGTATAACTAAATCTAATTACATAAATGATATTTTCTTTCATATCATGTGAATCCTGGAAATTAACTAATATAATCTTTCTTCACCTTTTGTTCCACTAACTTTCTTCACCCTATTTAATAAGAAAGGTCTCTTAAATTAATTATATATGATTGCATAAATTAAGTAAATTTAGTTATGAATTACGACCGTTACTTGGGGAGTGCTCCTCAGATGCATTGATTTGAGATCGTGACAGAGTGACAGAATTTTGGGCAGGCCCCAACCTTGCCTGTGCACGACTGCATAGTGGTCTCTGTCGAGATGTGCAGAAGTCTTTGTTTTCCTTGTGCAAAGATCTTCGTCATGCTATTACGAGGAGCTTTTCCATCTGCACAACTTGCTCGATGGAGAGGGTCTCTATCTTGTGGTGGTTACACGCTGCACCACCACTGGCGTTCATGGCCGCCCAGATCTTCATAAACCGCAAGCAACAACTTCTTTTTTTCCTTCCTTTTGCCATTTGTTTTACATTTCTTATCCAATTTGGATCTATTCTACTCCCTTTCCTGGATTTTTGTTCCCCAAATTTTGTTTGTAACATATCCAAATTTATCTGGTCAAGAGGATGTCCAAAAACACCAAATAGGATCACAAATTATCCCATTCGGACTATAAACGGCCGATGGTCGGTGGCGGCCGATGGGCTGTGTGGCAGCGGTCGGTGGTGACAGGTGGCGGCCGGCAGTCATGTAGTGGCGGCGGGCAGTGGGCGGCGGTGGGTGGCAGGCGGCGGCGATCAGCAGGTGGCGGCAGCGATCCGTGAGCAAGAATAAAAAATAAATAAATGCAAAAAAGAAACTGTCGTGTTATCAAACGCATTTCTATTCTATTTCTATTCCAAGAGTAGAAATTTTGTGTTGTTACCAAACGGGTTCTTTTACTCATAAATTGTTCCCCAGAATAGAAATAGGAAAGAACTATTTCTGAAAAAAAAAAAAAAAAAAAAAAAGAACTCTTCCCTAGCCAAGAAGCATTGTCATGCGCAACCTAAGACCATCGC
Organism: Eucalyptus decipiens; assembly: GCA_014182575.1. Taxonomy (NCBI): domain Eukaryota; kingdom Viridiplantae; phylum Streptophyta; class Magnoliopsida; order Myrtales; family Myrtaceae; genus Eucalyptus; species Eucalyptus decipiens. The sequence continues at coordinate 43,066,660 of CM024613.1, read as the reverse complement.
TCTTCCTATTGATCACTTTAATAATGCAAATGATATGATGATTTTATGTAGGAATTACGAAGAAAAAAAATGCATTAGAACATGACATGTTAGTTACAATGGTGACTTGAGCAATAGATCCTAAAAGCCCTCCACACTTGGATTCCCCAAATTTATGGTTGGTCTTCCTTAGGACTTTTAATCTTGCAACCCCACTCATTTATTTAGAATGCATTTATTTTGTAGAAAATGAATGATTTGGAAAAGAAATTCTAAGAATAATCCCTTGTATTGCTTAAAAAATAAACGAATGAATAAAAAAATTCATTGAGAATGAAACTATTTAGATACAGATTGTTATCGACAATGAAACTATTTTCATTAACTAATTATTTCAAAAGATATAAACGATCTTTTTTAGGAAAATGTTGTCCATATCATTCGTTTTCATGAAACAAATGAAGTCCTAGTTGAGATAAGACCAATATGGTGGAAAAAACTAAGTCTTTATATGACCTTTTGCACGTTTAGTGAGAAAAGGGAATGCACTAGATTCAAAGAACCATGAGATTTCTATTTTAAAATTTTTAAGACATATTAGAGGACGACATGGTATTAATTTATTTAAATTATTTTGAAGTTCCTTATCATCTCAATTTTTCTCCTCCAGTCATAGCTGCTATCTCCTCCTCCCGAGTTGAAGTTCCTATTTGAATTGACTACGCTCGATAATCGACTCAAGCTCTCTACAAAGAAAAAAGGAGTTCATGGAGTTTGAGTTCAAATTTAAACACGAGTACTATTAGTAGATCAAAACTAGAAAAAAAATAGCATATTACAATTCCAAAAATCTAAATATAGTAAAGATACAAAAGTCTAACTTTTTAACTATGCGTACAAGTCACATCCTATTTGAGTAAAAAATTTCACTTGCATATTTACAGGTTTTGAGATATTGAATAATAAATTATGTCTTTCTCTCCTTGCGCACACTTTGACTAGCTTAGCTCGAGTCTCGTGTTGTTGAACCTCCTCTTTTATAACACCATTATTGGTACAAACTTTTTGTGACATCCTGATTTTCAGGTTCTGTTTTCGATTGAATAAGTTGGGCTTTTCATCGATGCACCTATAGTTTTTCCTTGAGTTGGCCACTCACGGGATAACTAGCTTACCGGATGAAGCCATTAAGGAATCTAAACGCAATAGACTCGAGATTTTGACAAGGAATCGACTACTCGACCATGCTAATCCATAAGGGTCATTACGACACCGTCAAAATCGATCAGAGACCGGAGATAGGTCGATTCGATAGAGGTATGTGATTAGTGTGTGGGTGATTCCACCTAATTGCAAAATTTTTGTGTAACGGCAATAGACAAATTTTCCTGTCATTTTCATACCCTGTGTATGTATTTAAAATCTCGAGATTTTCATGACAACTGACAGTCACCAATGTGTCAAAGATGTACAATGTGGCTCGAAAATAATCGACCACAGGTCAAATGTGCTAAAATTTTTTAAAAGTTACCTAGTAGGTTAGGTTACACTAAAATTCCGTTAGATTGAAATTAACCGCCAATTTGAACCCGATTTCAGAAATTGAAAGTTCTGTCATGTCACGAGTCATTTTAGGAACGTTGACTCATCCTTCGAAGATTTTTTGGCGAGCTTGGGATTTTTACGGAAAATCAATTCGAACGATTTGGAAAAGAACAGAAATTTAGATGGGCCAAATTGAAGAGATTTTTGACCTCCTTACCGAGCTATTTAGTGAAGAGAACTTGCAGAATTTTGTGGGCTTCCACCTTAGCGAAATTGGAAAACAAATTAGGGAATTTGGTGAAGAAATTGAAGTTCTATTAGTGAAATTTGGAGGATGGTTGGTAGGCTGCAATTTTGGCATCAAAATGGAGTTTTTGTGGATTAATTTGCAAGAAATAATTATGGGGGACAAAGGGGATTATTATGAAGGCTTGTGGGACCTTGTATTAATGCTTTTGGATATTTTTTGTTCACTTTTGCTTTCCCCTCATCCAGTTTCTTGAGCACGCCAATCTACCACCATTCTCCTTCACTGCTTCTTTCCCTTTCTCATTTCCTTCAAAGAAATGTGCAGCTCCTTTGGTCTTCTACTTTGCTTTCATTTCTTCTTGCTTGGACCGAACTGCTCAGCCCCTCTGTAGCTGCTTCACCTTCGCTTGTCTTTTTGCATCGAATAAACCCAGCGAGCAATCGTCCTCCACCATCTGCTGCCACACATTCGAAGCAACTCATTCCCATTTAGTCAGCAGTCAACCCCACCGATCCTCCTTCGTCCGCAACTTCTATTCTGCCAACGCATCTTCAACTAGCCCATCATCCACTGAGACAGCCCACTCCTATCTTCTTTATGTCTTCATTTCTACCGAGTCAATCCCCTAACAAAACCCCATTGACGTTGACTACTCCACGTCCCACTCCACCTCTCGAACAGCCACCAACTCCATCGCAAGCCCCTTTTGTTCACAACAGCTTCACGTCCAGCAATCACATCTCGACTAGCTTCTTCACCGAGCTTCCTCGGCAGCCGCCATGCCTCGGGCCACCGCACCACCAATCCGCCAAGTCCTCCGTGAGCTGCAGCCCCAAAACTAGCAGCTTTAGAACCGATTTTCCCAGCTCGAGCAGCAAACTTGTTAGTGGTTTTCAGCCTCATTCGAGCCCCACTTGGCTTCGCCACCAAGAGGTTGGTCTTTCGCTGTCGTACCGCTGTTGCCATGGACTCACTGGCTCGCAAATCCAGTGAGTTTACTCACTAAGCCTTGCTTAGGGGGTTAATTATGCTTAAGGGTGATTAGCTTAAGTTAATTAAGGCTTAGGTGGTTAGTTAAATTAGATTAGTGATTTAATTATCCAATTTTGCTTGTTAGGTGGTTAGATTAGAGTAATTAGAGACTAGACAGGTTGTATTAATTATTTAGATTGGTTCAGAAATTTTTTGGGCTTGTATAGGTATTTAATTAGGCTTTTTCTGCGTAAGTTCCTACTTATAGCATTTAATTGTATTTATTTAATTAAATTTGGTAATTATTTAATTATTTATTATTTTTCAGAAATTAGACCGAGATTGCCGATGACTGGAATTACGTGCTGATTGCAATGGCGTGTTCAGTTTATGCAATTGGATGTTAATTTGTGCAAATTGAGTGCTGATTGGATTTTTGGTCATTTATTCCAAAATTTGGGAAATCTCAATATTTATTTAGAAAATGCCGGGTGTCAGGTTTAACATCAAAAATGGTTTTATATATATACTATATAAGATAGTGGGATTTTAAAAGGAATCATATCAATTTTTTTGGTTTGATTTGACCGTGTACTCACACACGACTATTTTCAACGGGTATTTTTAATATTAAGAGAATAGGCCAGGATCACTATTTTAATTGAGGCATTTGAGTGCAATGCTCGATGTCTCGGGCCGAGATTGAATGGTCGTGTGTTGGTTAAGAGAACCTGTCCCAAGCGTTTACGTCGAACATTACTCTATATAGGTTACCCACTTAATAGGATTCGGGTTGTAGTAGATTTTGGACTTATGCTCCTTCGGAAAGCCGTCTTTGAGAGAAGAAGCCGTGCTCAATGGTGGTAAGACGATACCTGGTTACACCAATAGACCGCCGAACTTGGGAGTAGGTCGTACCCTTGAGGGGCGAAATTAACAATTGAAACACGTGGTTGGTTGAGTTAGCTGAGCCTAATTATGAGACAAAACTGTGTGACATGATATGGGATGTGTCATAACGGTTTGGCATTATAATTGAGACCCCTGTGATTAATTGTGTTGGTGAGGCGTTTCAATTGTTGTGTGCCGTGATTTTATGCCTTGCGTGAATATGAACTATGCTGACGTGCGAGAGGGAACGGAAGCGAGGTAAATTCTCTGTATTGTGTGGCTAGGCCACTCTTAGGTGTATTTTCTTCCTAATAGGGGTTTAGGGGGTGAACTTGTTAAGACAATGTCTCACCCCATCGTGGGCTTATCTTTTTAGGTCCTTAGATGGTGTTGGTGGAGGACCCCAAGCCTGGAATCTGTGGAGGTGGAGTCTGAAGGATCGGCGTGTGTGTTTGACTAGTTTGTCGTAGGACACCTTCTTTTTTAGAGCCAATATTTTGTAGACTTTTTTGTCCATACTCTTTTGTACCTAAACCTAGTTGTTTATAAAAGTTGGCTTTTCTGAAATGTTGCCCTACTTTCCTATCTCATGTTATTTATTGTCAAGGGTTTATTGTTTCACTTCCGCATGCGTATTATAAATTGCATGGGTCAGCAATACGTCCTGGGAACGTCGCATTTATATTGACCATTAAGGGATGAGTGCGCACTCGAGGATCGAGGCGTGACATCTCTGTTTAAGTGGTATCAGAGAAGGTTATTGTTTGGAGTAATAAGGTACGATGAGTTCTTGAGATAGTTAGTAGGAATGACCTCTATTTTATGTTGATGTATGTGAGTGATAGATGTTTGGTAGTTTGTTTGTGGGGTCACTTAAATTCTAATATGGCATTGGAATTGAAAAACATGTTTCTATACAGATATGAGTGACCAGGAGCAGAGGACTCCTAGAAAAAGAACCATTGGACCTATGACTCGGGGTAGGACGCCGACTAGAGTCGGTACCCGAGAGGGTTGTGGTAGAGCGCCAGCTTAGGCTAGTGGAGTAGCTACACCTCCTGTTGGTGCTGGTGTAGCAGCCCCTAGTGATCCGAGAACTATAGGGATCATGCAGGTGCTAGAGGCAATGAGAGATCTGATGGGGCAACAAGCCCAGAATCAAGCCACCTCCATTACTGCAGCCGCTACAACTCTCGTTACTGCCGTTGCCAATGCTACTCTTGTTGTCACTACTGATGTTGTAGCCGCTGCTGCACTTGCTGTCGTACCTGCCGAGATTTCACTTGAGAACGTGGTCACTGTGAGGCCTATGCATAGGCTAGTGGAGCAATTTCTGAAATTGAACCCACCAAAGTTCACTGGTGTGGGAGATCCCAAAGCTACAGCCCTATGGATCCTCAAGGCCTTTGCACCGCTTTTGCTATGCACCGGGTGGAAAAAGGTCGTCCTTGCGATCTATCGATTCGGGGGATTGCAAGTACTTGGTGAAGGGCCACCAAACCAATAGTATTCCCTGAAGGTGTGGTTTTGGAATGGAACACCTTCGTTGAAGTGTTCATTGGCAAATACTTTTTTGAGAGTGCCAGAGAATTGAAGATGGCAAAATTTCAGCGTTTTTGCCAAAGTACAATGATAATGGATCAGTACGAAGTGAAGTTCGTTGAATTGTCGCAATACGCCCCTAGATTGGTTGAGGATCCGGTAGACCGAGCTAGGAGATTTTGAGATGGACTCAGATAGGAGTGGAGGAGTCCGCTAGTGTGGTTCAATTTGAAGGGCTATAATGACTTGTACGAACGGGCCCAATTGATAGAGAGAGACCATAACAAACAAGCCACTGCATTTGAGTCGAGTTTGGTTTGAACTGGGATGAGAATCAATTTGGGAAGAAACCGATGGTCAGAGGAAGGTATCTTGTTCCACCCAATAGGAAGGGTGGCATAGGAAAGTTAGCGAGCCAGAGTGTGTTGTACCTGCGAGAGACGACATGGATCGACCTGGTGCCCTACTAAGACGGGTGCTTGTTTTGTGTGTGGCCAATAGGGTCACATAGCCAGGAATTGTCCAAGAAGACAAATGGGACCGCAGTTACTGCCACCGCCACTGATGGGTTAGATTTGAGGAGTCGCGGCACCGAATGCTATCACGAGATGACAGGCTGAGGATGCGTCTGATGTGTTCAAAGGTACGGTCTTGTTGAACGACCACACTACTTATGCTTTATTTGACCTTGGTGTAACTCATTCATTTATAGCCGAATAGTATGTTAAATTGGTAGGATTGATTCATGAGTTGTTGGAGTTAGTGGTCAATATATCTACACCGTTAAAGGATAAGGTGTTAGCTACAGTGGGTTGTCCTTGGTGCAAGTTATCGATTGGTGAGCGAGAAGGGAGGATGCATTTGATAGTTCTAGCCATGTGTCACGGGCCGAGAGATTCACGGACCGTGACACATGTATGATTTCGACGTGATAATTGGCATGGACTAGCTCACCAAGCAACGAGCTAAGATGGACTATTATCGGAAAGCAATTCAGTGTAACCCATTAGCGGGTGAAAGTTTCGAGTTTATTGGGAGTCGAGGAGGACCCTCGATTACCTTGATCTCGTCGCTTGAGGTAACCCATTTGTTAGACGAGGGTTGCCAAGGTTACTTGGCAAGTGCCGTAAACATGATAGTTGAGGAGTTGAAGATCGAAGATATCTTAGTAATGCAAGAGTTCCCAAATGTGTTTCCAAAGGAATTGCCAAGTCTGCAACTAGAGAGAGAGAGAGAGAGAGAGAGAGAGAGAGAGAGAGGGTTCAAGATTGAGCTAGCCCTTGGGACAAAGCTAATCTTTAAGGCTCCTTACCGGATGGCGTTATCGGAGCTGAAAAAACTGAAGGTGCAGATACAAGAATTGTTGGATAAGGGATTCATATGTCCCAGTGCATCATCTTGGAGAGCACCGGTTATATTCGTGATGAAGAAAGATGGTTCGTTGCGTCTGTGCATCGACTATCGTCAACTCAATCAAGTGACAATCAAGAACAAGTATCCACTTCCGAGGATTAACGGCTTGTTTGATCAGTTGCAAGGAGCGTCGATATTTTCTAAGATTGACTTGAGGACGGGATATCATTAGCTGAGGATCAGAAAGGAGGATATACCGAAGTTAGTGTTTCGTACTCAATACGGCCATTATGAGTTGACTATAATGCTGTTTGGTTTAACAAATGCCTCATCTACTTTCATGGATTTGATGAACCGAGTGTTCAAGGAATACTTAGATCAGTTTGTGATCGTGTTCATCGATAATATCTTGGTGTACTCAAGAAGTCCTAAGGAACACGAGAGGCATATAAGGATGGTACTCCGGACTCGAGGATTCATGAGCTGTACACTAAGTTTAGCAAGTGCGAGTTTTGGTTGACTCGTGTTGCTTTTGTAGGTCATGTGATTTCAGGCGAAGGAATCTCCGTGGACCCGTCCAAGATTGAAGTAATAATCAACTGGCCAAGACTGACTACCGTGATAGAGATAAGAAGCTTTATGGGTTTAGCAGGGTACTATAGACGGTTTGTGGAAGGGTTTTTAGCGTTAGCTTCACTGTTGACTCGACTACTAAAGAAGGAAGAGAAATTCGTGTGGACAGACAAGTGCGAGTGTAGTTTCCAAGAGCTTAAACAGAAGCTGACTACCACACCTGTGTCTTGGAGGATACGAGATCTATAGTGATGCGTTGTTTAGAGGATTGGGTTGCATGCTAATGCAGCATGGTAGGGTTGTTAAATATGCGTTCCGTCAGTTGAGACCTCATGCGTCACACCCCGATCCTCAATCACGTGCCCATCCTTAAATGGGATGTCACACCCCGATCCTCGATCGTGTGCTTGTCCCTCACCTGGTCGATTAATAGCAACATCCCAGACGCATCGCCGACCCCTTTCTTTTAAATTGCACATGCGGAAACAATTATAAATTCCTAGACAATAAAAAATGGGATAGAAAAGTAGGCCAGAATTTTCACAACATGAAAACACATAACCACACTTTTATACCAGGCAAACTATAGTATCATATAGTACTATTCACAAGTCTGATCTACTATATATCCGATCAAAACCCAAAGTTTGCAAAATAGATCCGAGTCATACTCAGGATCCTCCTCAAGGTCATCCTCCTCCGACTCTTCTTCACTAAGCTGGTTTTCTTCTAGCTCCTCGTCTTCTTTTGGTTCATCCTCGAGCTCTTATTCTTCAAAATTCACCTCAGGCTTGTCCTCAGCTTCCTCTGCTACAGGCTCCGCCTCTGGCCATTCCCACTCCTGATCCTCCTCCTATCCCTCCTCTTGCTCGACTATCTCTTCTTCTTTTGGCATGCTCCAGTTAGATCCTGCTATTGAGTATATAGGTGACTCGGTATTGTTCTCAAGCTTCAGGTCCTTTGCATTCACTACCGAACTATCCTTGTGATCGGTTGTCCCCTTCCTGAATGCCTCCTCCAGGACAAACATAGGCACATCAGTTTCTGGCATGGGACCCTCCCTTCGTCCATCATAGTACCACGATACCATGATCGATACTTGTGTGACCTTAGGGCATCTGTTCCCATGTCAACCCAGACGGTCGACTGAACCAGGAAATGCTCCAGCCCTTTAGGATGAGGATGAATCGGGAAGTGAGTCTCCATCTCTGTGACTTCTACTAGAACACCAAAATGCCTAAGAGGAAGAGGAGGTGGAGGTGCTACCATCTAGTGGTCTAAAATGGTTATATAATAACCATTGAGACCACGTCTCATCAAGTTTTACTCCCTAAGACTCGATTAGTTAACTGACCAATACACTAACTGGGCTACCTATACATGCATGAGTCAGAGGACTTACCTTGGTCTCAGATTCCACCTGCATTTTAGCACAATTCAAATAGGCACCCAATCAATCACAACGGATCAAAATATCGATCAATCGACCGAGTCAGATACATGTCTTTCGGACCATTTCTTGGTCGTTTCAATCAATACCATACATTCCCCATGATGGAATATCTAGTTGTCAAGCCCACGTGCATTCTCCAGGATGACATACCAAGTCTCCGAGCCCACGTGCCTTCTCTATGACGACCTACCTACTCACCGACCCACGTACATTGCTCAAGGTGGGATATCTAGTCATCGAGCCCATGTGCATTCTCCAGGATGACGTACTACATCTCTGAGCCCATGTGCCTTCTCTAACGCGACCTCTTCGCCAAGATGACATTTAAACATGGGGCCCACATGCATTCTCTTAGGCACTAGTTCGCCAAGGTGATGCATGAAATCACTGAGCCCACGTATCCTTTTTACGATGCCATACTTGATCACTAATCTACTTTCGATACTAACAACCAATACCCAATCATTTCTTAACCAAATAACCAAAAATCAATCACTTAGGAACATATCCTAAAAATTCACAATTAAATCAACCCGGCACCATTCAAAGCTCAAATAAATAAACGGACTGCACCACGACAATCAGCATGAAATTTCAGTCGTTGGCTATCCCTGCCTAATTTCTGGAAAATAAATAAATAATTAAATTAATTTCGAAAATTAATAATTAAATACTACAAATCCAATTTAGGCCTGTAATGCCTAACTACAGCCCGAGACGGTTCGGGAAAAATCCCAATATGCATTCAATAAAAAAATATAGGCTATCCCCTAGCTAATTTCACTAGTCAAATGCCTAACATGCATTATCATTAACTAATAATCACTAATCTACTCTAATCTAACCACATAATTCTATTTAATTAATAGTAATCAAACCTTAAGCATCATTAGCAAACTAAGCAAGGATTAGTAAGCAAAACTCACTTGTGCTGAGTGAAGACCGGAACACCACTACGACGGCGTGACGGTGGCCGAAATCCAAATTTTCGGCTGTGTCGGTGGACTTTGACCGAGCCTAAACTTGGCCCAACAAATCTTAGCCCAACTGAGATTTGTTTATGAATTGGACTTGGCTTCGCGGGCTTGGGCTTCAAGACTGGGCTGCCGAAAATTTTTGTGGGCTTCAATTCAATTGAAAATGGGTTGTCGATTGAAGAGCTGCTGGACCGGATGAGGGGCCGCTAGTCTTGGGCTGAACGTGAGAAGCAAGCCTAAGGAAAATGGAGTTGCTTCGGTCCGTGTGGCTAGCGTGCAGGTGGGCTTCCACTGAAGAGAAGAATCGATGGACCTCGCCGATTGAAGACGCAGATGAAGGAAAGATGGCTCGGTGACGTGTGGCTTCGCTGGACGCACAAGGAGCCGCAGGTCAACCAAGGAACTTCGGTGGCTTGCTATTGACCAGGGAGGAGCAGGCTATGGACGTGTGGAGGCTTGGACGGTGTTGCTGTGGTGGCTCGTGCGGAGAATCGAAGGGGGGTAGAGATCAGTGGAGCAGCAGTGTGAGGGGCAGAGAGAGAGACACACTGGTCGTTGGGAAATGAAGCAGAGAGACAGAGAGGAAGTGAAGCAGCTTCGCTTGTGGTGTCTCAAACGCATGGAGGAGGATGCCTTGTAGCTGGATTTTAGTGGAGAAACAGTAGGCATTCGGTGGAAGAGCATCGCGGAGTCTTCATCTTCCACTAGATTCTAAGGTTGCTGTGGTGTGCAAAATGGAGGGGAGAGAGGAAGGAGTTGCACGACTAGATAAGGGAGAGGGGAGAGAGATAAGATGGAGGTTCCCTTGGCCTTTATTTTCCACACACTTGTCTCCTTTGTTCTTATCCCCTCATGTAGCTGTCATCCACTAGCAAATTTCCAGCCTTATAGTCTTTTAGAACCCTTTTTAAATGGTCCAAAAGTGGTAGGTTGAGGGGTGTTACGAAATTGCAAGGGAATGGCACAATTTGGATTCAATTTCCTTCTTGAATTAATCAGACTCGGCCCTCATATGATCAATCGATACCTCAATCATCAAATTGATAATTTTCCTCACCCACACATCCATCTTACATTCCCATTTTGCAATTCAAAACCACCTTCAGCATTTTCTAAACAAAAGCGATCCTATGACGACTTTTTTTCCCAAAAGTGTCGGTTGTCAGAAAAATCTTCTGAGACTGAGTCGTGGGTCCTAGAATTTACTATGACATGACAAAATTTTCGATTTCTGAAATCGGACTTGAATTTGCAGTTAATTTTCATTCGACGCGTTTTTAGTGTGACCTACGCTACCAGATAGTTTTCAGAAATTTTTAGGGCAAATGACCTATGGTCGATTTTCTTCAAGCTACTATGAACCCACTTGACTCAATGGTGACTCTCGGTTGTCATGAAAATCTCAAGGATTCAATTACGAACACAAGGTACCAAAACGACAGTAAAATCGTATTAGTGCCGGTAGACGATAATTTTCCAATTTAGTGGAGTCACCCACGATCGGCTACACATCTCAGTCGAATAGACCTATCTCTGATCTCAAATTGATTTTTAACTGTGCTGAAATGGCCTCTAAAGATAAGCACGGTTAAAAGTTGATTCCTAGTCAAATTCTCAAGTCTATTGCCTCAAAATTTCTTAATGGCTTACCTAGCTAGTCTAGTTATCTCGAGAGTGATTGGCTTTGAGAATAATCCTATAGACGCGTCAATGAAATGCCTGATTAATTCAGTAGAAAATAGGTTGAAAAATTTAGGATGTCACATCATGAGCTGAATTACCCAACGCATGACTTAGAACTCGTAGCAATTATTTTCACTTTGAAGATTTGGGGACATTATCTATGCGGAGAAAGATTTCAGATCTTCACTGACCATCAAAGTCTTAAGTATCTGTTCTCTCAAAAATAGTGAAATATGAGACAACATTGATGGATGTAATTTCTGAAGGACTATGATTGTGATATTCTATATCACTCGGGAAAAGCGATTAAGGTCGCAGATGTGCTGAGTTGGAAGTCTTTAATAGCGCAAATGGTACTCAAAGAATGGATTTTACTTGAGAGGGCTTGAGATTCGGTTTTCAAGTTTGAGGTAGGCCACCTTTCAAATCTTATGGCCACCCTTGGAATTGAGCCGGGAGTGCAGATCAAAATCAAGACACTTTAGCCAACAGATCCAAACAATTAGAAGATCCTGCAAGAGGATACCAAAAAGAGGAAGGTTGATTTCCAGATTTCTAAAGACGGAACACTAAGGTTCTGAGGACGATTGTGTGTACCTGACGATGCAGTACTTAAGGAAGAAATCTTATCAAAAGCTCATCATAGCAGTGACATCATTCATTATAGTAGCACGAAAATATATCAAAGTTTGCGTCAACACTATTAGTGGTCTGGTATGAAGGTAGACATCGCCAAGCATGTCACCAAGTGTCTGACATGTCAGCAAGTGAAGGCACAACATTGTAAGCCAAGAGGACTTCTGCAACCTCTAGAGATTCTCAAATGGAAATGGGAACACATCACAATGGATTTTGTGACAGTCTTACCAAGGAGTCAAAAAGGAAACGATTCAATTTGGGTAGTGATCAATAGATTGACGAAGTCAGCTCACTTCATCGTAGTACGAAAAGACCTTGATTTGGACAAACATGTAGAGTTGTATGTGCATCAGATTATTCATCTACATGAAGTGCTAGTAATGATTACTTTAGACAAAGACCCAAGGTTTACAGCTACCTTTTGGAAAAGTTTGCAGGCCGCCTTAAGGACGAAGCTGTAGTATAGTACGGGCTTATCATCCTCAGACGAATGGTCGGTATGAGAGGACGATTCAAACCCTTGAAAACATGCTATGAGCTTGCGTATTGGATTTCAAGAGAAGTTGGGAGGAATAGCTTCATCTTGTCGAGTTTGCCTGCAAAAACAGCTACTAGCAAAGCATTCAGATGGCTCCTCTCGAAGCGTTGTATGGCAAAGCGTACAGAACTCCAGTTTGTTGGGATGAGAACGGAGAACGGAAGATCACAGGGTCTAGAGTTATTCCAGTAGTCGGTGGATGTAGTTGCTGTCATCAAAGATAGATTATAGACCGCTTAAAGCTACCATAAAAGTTAGGCCGATAAGCGTTAGAGACCATTGGAATTTCAAGTTGGTGATCACGTCTTTCTAAAGGTGTCACCAATGAGGGTTACTTCACGCTTTGGCAAAAAGGGAAAGCTGATTCTGAGGTACGTAGGTTCACTTGAGATTCTTGAAAGAATCAGGATCCTAGCGTATCATCTTGCATTACCGCCAAGGTTGGCGCAAGTGCATGACGTCTTTCATATGTCGATGTTGAGGAAGTATGAGCTTGACCTGACCCACGTGCTTAATTTTGAAGAATTGGACGTGGACGATAGAACGTGGTACGTACAAAGCCTGGTTCAAATTGTGGATCGAAAAGAGTAGATTTTGTATACCAAGATAGTCCCGTTGGTTAAAGTGGTCTAGCAACATCACGGCACAGAGGGAGCAATCTGGGAAAGTAAAGATTCGATGAGACGACTGTAGCCCCACCTTTTTGTTTAAGATTTGTAATAGGTTTAAATTTCGAGGATGGAATTTTTATAAAATGGGAAGAGTCGTGACATTCTGATTTTCAGGTTCTGTTTTCGATTGAATAAGTTGGGATTTTTCATTAACGTGCCTATAGTTCTTTTTCCTAAGTTAGCCACTCATGGGATCACTAGCCTATCAGGTGAAGTTGTTAAGGAATATAAACGTAATAGACTTGAAAATTCAATTAGGAATCAACTGCTCGATTGTGCTAATCTGCAAGGGTCATTACGGCACCGTCAAAATTGATCAAAGATCGGAGATAGGTTGATTCGACAGAGGTATGTAATTAGTGTATGGGTGATTCCACTTAATTGTAAAATTTCTATCAAACGGCACTAGGCCGATTTTTCTATCATTTTCGTATCTTGTGTCCATACTTGAAATCTTGAGATTTTCATAACAACTGACAGTCACCAATGTATCGAAGATGTACAATGTGCCTTGAAAATAATCAACCACGAGTTAAATGCACTAAAAATTCCTAAAAGCTACAAAGATAGAGGTAGGTTAGGTCACGCTAAAATCGCGTCAGATTGAAATTAACCATGAATTTGAACCTGATTTCAGAAATTGAAAATCTTGTCATGTCATGAGTCATTTTAGGATAGTCGACTCATCCTTTGAAGATTTTTCGATGAGCTCAGGATTTTTATGGAAAATCAATTCAGACGATTCTGAAAAGAACGGAAATTCGGATGGGCCAAATTGAAGGGATTTTTGGCCTCCTTACCATGCTATTTGGTGAAGAGGACTTGTAGAAATTGTGTGGGCTTCCACCTTAGCAAAATTGGACATCAAATTGGGGAATTTGGTGAAGAACTTGAAGTTCTATTAGTGAAATTCGGAGGCTGGTTGGTAGGCTGCAATTTTGGCATCAAAATGGAGTTTCGTGGATTAATTTGCAAGAAATAATTATGGGGGACAAAGGGGATTATTATGAAGGCTTGTGGGACCTTGTATTAATAATTTTGGATTTTTTTGTTGACTTTTGCTTCCCCCTCATCCAGCTTCTCGAGCACACCAATCTACCACCCTCCTCCTTCACTGCCTCTATCCCTTTCACATTTCCTTTGAAGAAACGTGCAACTCCTTTGGTCTTCTGCTTTGCTTTCATTTCTTCTTGCTTGGACCGGACTACTCTACCCCTCTATAGCTGCTCCACCTTCGCTTGTCTCTCAGCATCAAATCAACCTAGCGAGCAACCGTCCTCCACCATCTATTACCACACGTCCGAAGTAGCTCCTTCCCATTCGGTCAGCAATCAAACCCATCGATCCTCCTTCATCCGCGACATCTCTTCTACCAGCGCATCTTCAGCTAGCCCATCATCCATCGAGACAACCCACTTCCATCTTCTTCATGTCTTCATTTCTACCGAGTCAATCCCCCAACAAAACCCCACCAACGTTGACTCCTCCACGTCCCACTCCACCTCTTGAACAGCCGCCAACTCCATCACAAGCCCCTCTCGTTCGCAACAGCTTCACATCTAGTGATCACATCTCGGCAGCCACCATGCCTCAGGCCACAGCACCACTAGTCCAGCAAGTCCTCCGCGAGCTGCAGCACTGAAACCAACAACTTTAGAATCGGTTTTCCCAGCTTCAGTAGCGAGCTTGTTGGTGCTTTTCAGCCTCATCCGAGCCCCACTTGGCTTCGTCGCCAGGAGGCTCATTGCCCACCGTCGCCGTGTACTCACCGACTCTCAAATCCAGTGAGTTTACTTACTAAACCTTGCTTAGGAGATTAATTATGCTTAGGAAGTGATTACCTTAAGTTAATTAAGGATTATGTGGTTAGTTAGATTAGGTTAGTGATTTAATTATCCAGTTTTTGCGTGTTAGGTGGTTAGATTAGATTAATTAGAGACTAGACATGTTGTATTAATTATCTAGATTGGTTCAGAAATTTTATGGGCCCGTCTTAGTAATTAATTAGGCCTTTTTAGCATTTAATTGTATTTATTATTTTTTTTGGTAATTATTTAATTATTTATTATTTTCTAGAAATTAGACCGGGATAGGTCATGACCGGAATTTCGGGCTGATTGCAATGGTGTGTTCAGATTATGCAATTGGATGTTAATTTGTGCAAATTGAGTGTTGATTGGATTTTTTGTCGGATTTTTGGTCATTTATTCCAAAATTTGGGAAATTTTGGTCATTTATTCAGAAAATCCCGGGTATCGGATTTTAACACCGAAAATGATTTTATATACTATATAAGATAGTGGGATTTTAAAATGATGGATATCAATTTTTTTGATTCGATCTGATCGTGTACCTACACACAACTATTTTCACCGGGTATTTTTAATATGAAAAAAATTGGCTAGGATCACTATTTTCATTAAGGCATTTGAGTACAATGCACGGTATCCTAGCCAGGATTGAATGGTTATGTATAGGTAAAGAGAACTTGTCCCAAGCATTTACGTTGGACGTTACCCTATATGGGTTACCCACTTAATGGGATTCGGGTCGCAATAGATTCTGAACCTATGCTCCTTCGGGAAACCCGTCTTTGAGAGACGAAGCCGTGCTCAATGGTGGTGAGATGATGCCTGGCTATGCCAGTAAACCGCTGAACTTGGGAGTAGGCCGTACCCTGGAGGGGTGAAATTAACAATTGGAACGCATGGTTGGTTGGGTTAGCTGAGCTTCATTATGAGCTAAAACTGTGTGGCATGATATGGGACGTGTCATAATAGTTTGGCCTTATAATCAGGACCCTGTGATTAATTGTGTTAGTGAGGCGTTTCAATTGTTGTGTGCCGTGATTTTGTGCCTTGTGTGTATATGAACTGTGCTGACATACAGGAGAAAACAGAGGCGAAGTAAGTTCTCTGTATTGTGTGGCTATGCCACCCTTAGGTGTATTTTCTTCCTAATAAAAGTTTAAGGAGTGAACTTGTTGATATAATGTATCACCCCGACATGGGCTTAATTTTTCAGATCCTTAGATGGTGTTGGTGGAGGACCCAAAGCCTGGAGTATGTGGAGGTGGAGTCTGAAGGATTGGCATGTGTGTTCGACTAGTTTGTTGTAGGACAGCTTCTTTTTTAGAGCCAGTATTTTGTAGACTTTTGTCCAGACTCTTTTGTACCTAAACCCACTTGTTTATAAAAGTTGGCTTTTGTGAAATGTTGCCCCACTTTCCTATCTCATGTTATTTATTGTCAGGGGTTTATTATTTCGCTTCTGCATTCGTATTATAAATTGAATGGGTCGGCGACGCGTCCTGGGAACGTCGCATTTATATTGACCATTGAGGGATGGGCACGTGCTCGAGGATTAGAGCATGACACTTTTGGATATGCCGGGTAGATAGGATAGTATATGGTGGAACAAAATCTTGCATAGGTTCTTTTGCCAAATAGTCCTAAATTCTCGACCCATCTTTTCCTAAAGAAGCAAAAAGACAAGTCAATGTCAAGATGGATATTTTTCCTAGCCTAATATTTTAAAAAGCTCCAACTTTAACTTTTGCCTCAATTCTACCTTTTGTCTTATAAAAATCCTCCAACTTTAGGGCTCCGTTCGTTTCGCGGAAAATTGGCCAATTTCGGAAAATATTTTCCAGGAAAATGACAATATTTTCCGGTGTTCGGTTAAAACTTGAAAAAGTTTCGGAATATATTTTCCAATGTTCGGCTAAATTGAAAATATTTTGGAAAATGTTTTCCGGTGTTCGGTAAAGAAAATATTTTCTAACCATTATGCTTGGGAATAGTTTAACATGGTTTGGATCCTAAATAAGCTTTCCTTGAATGAAAGAGTTAACAATAAACATTTTCTGTCCTTCAAGTAAAGGTTTGTCTCTACATTTTTTTTTTTTTTTTCATTCGACCGAAAATTTTTATGTGAAATTGAATGATGTATTACAATACATTTATCAATAATACTCACGTTAAGGGGCGGCGGTTCCCATTGCTCATAGATAATGTCAATGCCCCGTCGACACGAACCGGATCTTGTTTCTCTTCTAATCAGAGCTGTGGGAACTCATGCGATTCAGCACTCGAGATTTAATGGGCTTGTACGCACCCGGAGCCCACCAATAATTTTCTTTTTCTTTTTCTTTTTGGGGACTTGGGTTAGTTGGGGGGTGGGTTTGGTTCTCATGGATAGTCGTTTCTTGGTCTTCTTGCCACTATCTGTTTCTTACCCATGCTAAAAAGTAGTTCCAAAATCTTCCACAATATTTGTGGAACCCATCCTGGTAATCATCGTGGAATTAGCAAGTAAATAGTGGCGAATTCTCCATATGAATCCATAAGAGCATCATAGAGAAATTAGACAAGCAGAGGGTCAATTACAAAACATTGCTATTTGACTATAGGTGTTAAATGTCCGAATCCAAAAGACAATAATAACTACCCAGTTGACCTATGGATTTCATAAAGGCAAAAGCACCCTTGCTTCAAGCAACTCATTTAGTTCATACTATTTTGACCAGCAAATTCATCAGATCAAGCTATCAAAAATCTTGTGTTACCTCTGTTACCTTGACACTTCTACTGAGCACCTTGCATAAAATTACACATCAGTGGAATTTTGGCAGCCATAATATGTCTACACACCTATCTCTTCATCTACTTTGCAATAGGTTGTCTAGCCAAAAATGCTTGTTGATTCAGTCAACAGAGCATCAAAAATCAGTTCTCGATCACCATCACTGTCACGATCACCAACCATACACCCAGAGACAAGTATATCACTAATGATGATCTCCTTTGCTTAGAAATTTATCAACCCATACTTTGCGAAGAGTCGCACTCTTCACCATGAATGCTTTTCCAATTTTTTCATTTTCAATTAGATGGTCAAAAACTGATCTAAGGGTAATTTCATCGTATCCATCCACTTTCATCACCTCATTGTAGAGTTGAGAGTAATAGACTTGAGAGTGATCCACATCCGTATGAGCCAATGACTTAATTGCCGAGGCCATCTCTCCAAGTTGTGTTGAAAGTGCAACATACTTGTCATCATTGTTGGAACCTTTTCGCCTTTTGCGAGACCTCTTTTCTAAATGCACAGTAGAGGAACATGTTTTCGAGCCCTTCATCAACTCATCGAAGTCATCGAAGTCATCACCTAAGTCGACTTGCCCGAACTGCTTAGCAAAGCTTCTGGTGGCTATATCTCTCCCAACCACCATAGCCATCTCATCATACATGTCAATCATTTTATTCAAATACTTTCCATGAGATGGACCTGTAAATGCACAATATTCATTCAATTATTAGTTCCACGGTTAGATATGAAAAAGAAGCTATTAAGCAGACAACACTTAGGCTTCAAGCTATGACAAAAACACATTTGAAGCCCTTCATTTGTTTGTTCTTTTAGTCATTTTCCCTTTACAATTATGCCTAAATAGAAATTGCATTGTCAGTCCATCTTTGCAAGAGATGCAAGATCAATAAGATCTAAAGCACGAGGTTTCGAAAATGCCTATCAATAGCACCTCATTTGTGAACACCTAAATTGCAGAAGACATGGTGCCTTCTTAGTCTCTCACCACCTAAATTGCAGAAGATAAAGAGAAAAGAAGCAAACTTTACCAACCTTAGTCGCATTCCAGATATACCCAACAATTAAAATCAAAATCGCAGCAGCAAAAGACAGTTAATATTAAATTATGCATTACACTTGTAACAAAAACAGAAACAACACCAACACGATAACCTATGGCTTCAGTGAAACAGGGGTGACTAACAAGTTAATAATCTGCTCTCTTTTTTTTTTTTTTTTTTTTTTCAGTCCAACATGTTAGCAAACGCATTAAAGTTTAAAAATCTTGATTGAGATGGTTAGGAAATTATCCCTTATATGCTGAGTAAATATATAAAGACACATAAAACTGCTTATGTGAAACATTGGCTAAAAGAATGTATTGAGCAAGTGATGAGAAAAATTACCGCCACATATTGATCAAATTCATTTTTCCCAGCTATGGCCATTTTCAACTTGTCATCCCAACTAAATCCACTCTTGCCACGCACAGTTTGAATCGTCTTCCAATTGCTTTTGACTGTCTTCAAATGGTTCTCAACATGGTCGGGCTCACAACAAACACTAAAGTTCTCATTTATTGCATTGACAACTCGAGTAATTGAAGAGGGTTTGAATGTACTTGAAGGCTTGTTTCCTTTACTAGCTTCATCAGCGAGAATTTCAAGTAAAACACGTTCCATAAGCTTCGACCATCTAAATTGCTTGACCTTCTCATCGTTTGCCTTACTTTTACTCATCATGATAACTACGTAACAGCTTTAAACATTAGAATAAGAAAAATATGATGAAGATGGACACATAATAAATATTTAGAGATGATTATCATTAAAGAAATGAAAAGAACATGTTCAAAATAAAGCACTCAAAAGAAATAAAAGTAAAACTATTGGCTTCTTCTAATATTTTGATAACTAATCCACATTGCATGTGCAATCCTATCCTTCTTTGATGCCCATATCCTATTTTCCTCCCTTTCCTCCCTTTGAGAAAGTTGGATTCTTGGATTTTCTCTTTGAGATTCCATTTCTCTATTCATCTCTTCCATGATAGAGTCATTGGGATCAGCTTTCATAATAAAATTGTGAATGATACAACAAGCTAAGACAACATCGACTTGTTTTCTAAATGACCAAAAAGGTTCCGAACCCAATACTCGAAAACACTTCTTTAGAACTCCAAATGCTCTCTCAATAGTAGTTCTTAGAGATGAATGCCGCAAATTGAATAGTTCCTTCTCGTTTTCGGAGGGCGATCACTAAACTCCTTCAAATGGTATCTAACACCACGATAGGGAGAGATGATGCCATTTTGGATTCCATAACTAGCATCAGCAAGATAATATTTTCCTAACAAATTATAAATAAGTTTATTATCAAGTTACTAATCTCAATTCACATAATGTGTGTAGATTCATTTTTCTTACCTCTAGGAATGTTCAATCCATTCGGCCTTGAAAGTGCATCAAACAAAATACATGAATCATGAGATGTGCCTTCCCAACTAGCTAATACATAAGAAAATCTCAAGTCAAATGTAACGGCGGCTAATATATTTTGTGTTGTTCCATCCTTCCAACCACGAAATCTTCCTTGAATTTCAAGAGGAACTGATGCACGTACATGAGTTCCATCTATTGCTTCAACACAATCCTAAAATAATCAATATAGTTACCAACCAAATACTAATGAAACTTCTCAAGCAATTTATAGACTTGTTTTTTCAAATTTCATACCTTAAAATATGGATAAAACCTTCGACTGTTACTTATCTCAGGAGGAGTGGAATTGCCTGGTTCTTTCACCACATGCTTGTATAATTTCAAAATCGCTTGTAGGACGATTTTGAAATATCTATGAATTGTGTCTATTGATCTATGAAATCTTCCCCCAATGACTCTAAACCTCACATTATGTCCAATGATATGAAAAATACCATAACTTGCTCCATAATAGAAACATTTACAGTAGAACGCAACAAGTTACTTGCACCAAGTATCTTACAAAGGTCTAAAAAGCATTCGGCGTCATCCGTATTTGATCTACACAATGAGTATCACCACTATATAACACACGATTCATATATAACTCTCTCTCATAATCTCGATTCACATGAGGCTCTCTCGGTATGCGATTCTCCGAATGATCATAATCATCCATAACTAATGTGATAACTGTCATAACCACTGCAGCTGCACTCGTTACCACTGCTTGAATTTTGTTATCCATCTATATTGGAACATAATAATCATGAAACACAAATTCATATGAAATACAATAACAGCAATACTAGAAGAACCAAAAAAATAGGGGACAGCAGATGATTGTAAGAATGTATTACCTTACTTTGTCCGTGTCAATGTGGATGTCTAGCTTAATCAATTTCCCTTTGTAGATATCTGTAATGTTATCAAGTTTAAAGTGAGAAATATATCATCTTCAAAGAAATATGATTTAACTTATGTATTAATCATGCAAACGAGTATAGTTGCTGAAATATCCACCAATTCTCGAAATGTTAAAGTGAGAAGACATACGATCTTACTAATTATTCATAATATTATAGGACCCATCATCATATAAAAGAATGACAGAAAATAAGAAAGCTGATGAAGAATCAGAAAATTGACACCACATGAAGGACATGTACATATACATGTTGAGAGTGACAAATCTTCAGTTTTTACTCAGCTAATCATTGTAAAGTTCTATTTAGAAATCATACATTACGGCTTACCATAATATATACCCGATCATAATTATGACAGTAATATGTTAGTCTACATATATAGGCATATATCCATGAATTCCGCAGAAAGAGACATGGACTGAGGAGGAGGATAAGATACTAATTCAAGCACACACGGAGATTGGTAATAAATGGTCCGAAATGGTGAAGAGACTCCCCAACAGACCCAGAACTCGATCAAGAATCACTGGAATGCCACCAAAAGAAGGCAATACACTAATTCATCTACATCTACATCAGACTTGGACTCGCTACATCAAGCTTTAATGTTGTCGCCAAGATTGGTCAGCTTTTCTATAGGGAAAAGAAAATGAAACCTACCATAAACAGAACATCCGAGAGCCTCTCTCTTGCAAGAATATATTCAAAGCTTGAACTTAAATAAGGGCGCTAACCGAACCACACTAAAGTTGAAATAGTTCACACCAACTACATTTGGAAGGCGACCGATCAAAGTATCAATAAAGGAGTATTCAACGAGGGTGAGCTAACAACGGTGATTAGAAGTGACAAATCAAGATGGTGACTACTATACATCTGGCAACAAAGGCGATTTCAACCCCTACTGATTTTATTTATTTATTTTAAGGGATATTTTCTTACCATCCTAAGAGAAGGAAAGTCAACTCGATTATACCTTTAATTGATGAATTACAAATATGAGCATCACCCACAATTATTTTGATTAAGCTTACACGTAAGGAATGTCCACAATTTATGACCCGCCAATTACACGTATGGGTAGATTAGAAGAATTAAAAGAACTACTTTTAGATAGAACAGTTATATGAGAAATTTCTACATTTACGAATGTATAAATTCTGAATGTACTAGATTATTTACATGCTTAGCCAAAAAACAAAAATAACGACCGTTTAAGTTTTTAATATGTAAAATTTCATATTGCGTTGTTATAGTTTGTAACTCACATTTGCGATTTACTCAGAGTAGTGTTATTCTACATGATTATCTAGGCTGCAGAACAGATCTAGTAACAATAAGCTATGGCATAACAAAGTCTAATTGCACAAAACCAGTAACACCCACCGCAACCTCAATAAGAGCCACTCAATAAGAGCCACTACTAGTGGTGTACCGCTGGTCATAATTTTCCTAGCTAGCGATACACTGTAGGTCTAAGGTAGAAGGGCGAAGTGGATAATCAAATGAACTCATGGCACGAAAAGTTGCAGAACACAAAATCAATGAAGCAAGAGTAACCACCAAATCCTGAAGATCGGATGCTTTGTACAGACCAATTGAATCGAATTGTAGCAGCTGAACAAGAAATAAAAGCATCAACATTGTTCGCTAATCACTCAAATACACAAGAGTCGTTTTAACTTTTGATCTACTTGAATTTTGCTGTGATGTATCGATTTGATTCATACAACTTTTGTCATCTTTTGTAAGAAGATTCTTTATGAATCGAGAAATCAATTTCTTTGTGCTTCGAGAATCAATAAAAAGAAGAACGAGCATTCGAGGGGGAAATGAGTAACCCATTTGATCTAACCATTTGCGAAGGCTGCTGCATCTTCGCTGTGTCTCGTCTTACTCCTCCTCCTCCTCCCCAACGCGCATTCAATCGAAGGATCGATGGAATCCTCCCCCAAAAACCCTCTATACATGCAAACAAGAGGAGAGAGATCTATGAGGATGCTTCAATCCGTGCATACGCCGCTTGAAGACAACTACGCGTGGAAGAGTATGAACCGACCGGAAAGAGGAAGCGGGGGCGGGTCGCGAGAGATCGAGCACCGCGGACGAGGGGGAGGCTCCGCTGCTACTAATCATCGGCGATGAAGGAGGAGGACGAGATCACAGGGCTTCGTAAGGGCGGAGATCCAGCACCTCCGGCCCTGCTACTGCTAATCGTTGGCGTCGAAGGAGGAGGACGAGATCAGAAACCTAGGGCTTCGTGAGGGCGGAGATCCAGCACTATCGGCCCTGCTGCTGCTAATCGTCGGCGTCGAAGGAGGAGGACAACGAGATCGAAGCCCTAGGTTTTGTGAAAAGAGGAAATGAGATGCGACGGGAAAAGATTTCCTCCGGAAAATGATGGGCAAATTTTCCTTTGACCGGAAAATATTTTCCTTGACCAATTATTTTCCGCCATCCAAACACCGGAAATTCCGGAAAATATTTTCCCGGAAGTTATTTTCCGCGAAACGAATGGAGCATAGATTTAGTTCTAATTCTACCTTTAACTTTTTTTTTGTTCCATAAAAACCCTCAACGTTAGTTCTAATTCTACCTTATACTCTCTTTTTTCTCATAAAAAACAATTAACTTTAAGTTCAGTTTTAATTCCATCAATTTTTTTTTTTTTGTCTCATGAAAAACTCCAGTTTCAATTTTAGAATAATTTTTTTTTCGTCTCATAAAAGATCATTAACTTTTACTTGAGTCCAAATCTGTCTACATTGATCCTCTGTCAAAATTGCCCTTATTATTTTGCACTCGATCTTTGATATCTCGTGTTTAGGATGTTTCATCTCTCATAATCAGAGAGGCTATGCTTGAGACATTCAAATAGCTTGCAATTGGGAGCTTTTCATCTCTTGGTTGTTCAATGAGAATTTTTGGAATGAGGGTTCATGGGGCAAATTTGTGACTCAAGCACAAGTTTGTGTTTTTTATGAGACTAAAATTTGTAGGGTACTATGGGGGCTAGAAGGTAACATTGGGATAAGACCTAAAGTTGTGTGTTTTTTATGAGATAAAAAAAAGGTTTAGGATAGAATTGGGATATGATTTAAAGTCATGTTTTTTTTATGAGACAAAAGGTATAATTTACACCAAAGTTAAAGTTTGAGATTTTTAAGAATATTAGGCCTATTTTTCTTGTCATTGGAAATTTTCTCTTTTATGTGCCACTGCATGGAGAGAGAGAGAGAGAGAGAGAGAGAGAGAGAGAGAGAGAGATAAAGTGCAAGACTTATCTAATTATTGCTTGTTAATTCTAGAGCTATTGTGTTCTGGCTAGGATTATTTTCCTTTAATTTGTCTTTGACTCCAAGTGGCTTTAGCCTCATAGAATTAAATTTTTATGTACTAAAAGATTGTTTTTGTTGTACTGGTTTTAACAAGTGTTGATAAGTGTCAAAATATTAATGATAAAAAAAATAAACAAAGTTAAGTCACTTTTGTTTCAAAGTTGTGGCATCCCGATTTTCAAGTTCTGTTTTCGATTGAATAAATTGAGCTTTCATCGACATGCCTGTAGTTATTTTTTTGGAGTTGGCCGCTCATGAGATAACTCGACTATCAGATGAAGCCATTAAAGAATATAAATGTAATAGACTTGAGAATTCGACCAGAAATCGACTGCTTGACCATGCTAATCTGCAAGGGTTATTACGGTATTGTCAAAATCGATCAGAAATTAGAGATAGGTCGATTGGACTGAGATATATGATCAAAGTGTGGGTGATTCCACATGATTACAAAATTCTGGTCAATTAGCACTAGACTAATTTTTCTGTCGTTTTGGCTAACCTTTGTCTGTATTTGAAACCTAGAGATTTTTACGACAACCGAGGGTTGCTAATGTGTCGAAGATGTACAATGTGGCTCGAAAATAATCGACCATGGGTCAATTGCACCAAAAATTCCTAAAAGTTACTCGGTAGGCTAGGTCATGCTAAAATCGAGCCAGATTAAAAATAACTGCGAATTTAAATCCAATTTCAAAAATTGAAAGTTTTGTCATGTCATGATTCATTTTAGGAATGTTGACTCATCTTCCGAAGATTTTTTCTACAAATCCAGTTTTTTGCGAAAATTCAATTTAGGGCTGTTTTCAACCAGAAAATTCGGGGGACCATTTTTTACCGCATTTTTGGGATGCAAGTGGGTTATATTGGCGAGGAAAAATGTAAGTTTGGTCGAGGATCCCTAAATGGAATTTATAGGGACCGATTTGAGCTCAATTAGAGATGAATTGGTTCAATTTGGGGGAGTTGTGCCCAAATTCGTAGGTCCCCTTGGTGCACAACCTTTTGGACCTTTGGCAAGTGTGTTGGGGAAGTTTTAGAGTGGATAAGGGTTGCTGATCAAGGCTGAAATGGTGTGCATTGTTGGATGAGCTCAAAGGGACAAGGAAGATCATCTAGAAGGTTAGTGGCCCCCTTCAAGTTACGGTTGGCTCTTCTTCTTCAGCAGACCTTACTTTCTTCATTGTTGGTCCTTGTGAGCTCTAAAAATTACACAAAAGCCGAGCCAGAGCCAGGCCCCCCTTGCCGTCACACGACCACCCAAAGTCATCGGACCATCGTCACGTTGCTCGCGAGCCCAGCTCGACGCTTGCTTGCCTCACGCCCCAGCTAGGCGTTCTTGGTTGTCCTTTGCCCTTGTCCAATGTAGCTTGGCCTCCATTCATTCAAGCCAGCTGTCGTACGCTGCTATCCAGCCACTAGAAACGCCCACTTGCCCACCTAACCGCTCGCCTGGCTTGTTTTGGCCTCCATTGTCATCATAGCCACTCCATCCAACAACAAGTAGAACCGAGTAGCCTAGTCCAACTGTGGACTTCAAGGCTCGTTTTGGATCGCTTCCGAGCCTCGAGGGTGTTGTCACGCTGAGTTTGTTGCCAGTTAACGCCTTGCCGTCATCGTGGACTTATTGGATTTCAATACTGGTGAGTTAATCACTAATCTCTGCTTATGGAGTTAATGATGCTTGAGGGTTGATTAGTTTAGGCTAAGTATGGCTAAGGTGGTTAGTTAGAATGGATTAGCAATTTAATTACTCATTATTGCATATTTGGTGGTTAGAGTAGCTTAATTAGCAAGTGGATAGGTTGTATTATTTATCTAAATAGGTTCGGAAATTTTTCGGGCCCGTTTTGATATTTAATTAGCCTTTTTCGGCCTAAGTTTGCATTTATGGCATTTATTTGTATTTATTTAATTATTTTTGGTATTTATTTAATTATTTATTATTTATTAGAAGTTATATCGGGATAGTCGGTGATTGGAATTTCATGCTGATTGCAATGGTATGCTTAGTTTATTTAATTGGATGCTAATTTGTGCTATTTGAGTGACATTTGTAATTTTGGGAATTTATCTCAAAATTAGGTAATTTAAGTATTTAATCGGGAAAAACCAGTCGTTGGTTTATAATACCAAAAATATTCTTGTAGACTATATAAAATGGTGAGATTTTAAAAGGGAAATTATTATATTTTGGCTAAGGCCAACCGTGTACCTAAACACGATTATTTTATCGGGTATTATAAAAACAAAGTATGGCACAGTTTTGGTAAGCATTATAACTATCGCAAAGTTTTGGTGAGCATTATCAGTATCACACAGTTTTGGTGAGTAATATATATAGTAGCTTTAGTGAGCATTTTATATATCTATCAACTTTGGTGAGCTATACCATCTATTATCAGCTTAGGGTGAGCAATGCTTGAATTGATCGAATTTTATGGATGGTACTGATGATATGGAATCAAATGGATTGATTGGTCAATGATTTGATTGAATTGAAGTGATTGGTTGAGTATTGAATCATACTGACTTGCAAAAAGGAATTGAGGCAAAGGTAAGTCCTTTGTCTTATGTGTGCATACTGAGCCTTTAGGGGTATTTCATTCTTAGTCGGAGTTTAGGGGATGGGCTTGTTGAGACATTGTCTCACCCTATCGTGGGCTTAACTTTTCAGGTTTTTAGATTGCGAATCCCCTTGAGTGTTATGGTCAGCCGATGAGAGTCATCGAGTGAGTTTATAGTTATCCTGACCCCGAAAGCTTTTGGGTCTATGAGCTTGTAGTGACCATTGTCTGGGTCGAAGAGCATCCACGTTATGTGTTCCCTCATTGATTTAGAGTATGGTTCCTCTATGGACCCAATGGTGTCAGGCTAGGTCCCCTTAGGACTTTTGATATTCCCGCTAAGGTAATTAATGTTGCTCTGGTCTAGGATCTAGCTGTCCCGATGGCGTGGTGGAGAACTTGAAGTCCCGCCCGGTTCCTGTGGAGATTGAAGAATTGGCAAACAAGTCCGGCTAGCTAGTTACAGGACAGCTTGTTTTGAGGATCGACCTTTGTAGACTTTTGTGAATATAGATTAGCTTGTAAATGACCTAGTGTGTTTTGTATAAAGGTGTGTTGTGGTTTTCAAATTTGTGGCCCAGCTTTTCTATCCCATATTGGTGTTGTCTAGGGATTTATTTATTCACTTCCGCATTTAAAAAAATCGAATGGGTTGGCGATGCGTCCAGGGACGTCGCAAAAATTTAATCGACCACCGAGGGATGGGCACGTGCTCGAGAATCGAGGCATGACAAAATTAGTTCCGGTACATTTTAGAAAAACACTTATGGTCCCTTAACTAACAAATTGTTCCACTACTTTTTAGAAAAACGATCGATAATCCCTCGGCTAACTTGTGTTGTTATTCGATTTCGTATAACTAAGCCTGAATGTTAGTGGGGGAGAAAGAGAGACCCAACACAATGTAGGTCAATCCAATCTCACTTAGGGGTGTGTTAAAGAATTGGGAACCACCCGGACTTCCCGGAATTGGATCAAATTGGGCTGGAACCGGCGGTTCCCAAAGGAGTTGATTCGGTTCTCGGTTCCAATTTATTGAACTGGTGGGTACCAAGTTTAGTTCTTAGTTCTAGGTACGGAACCATCCGCCCACCCATTCTAACTTAACCGGTAATATCTAAATATATATTTAATTTTTGAGAAATTTTTCAAGCCAAAAAATAATTTAAGAAAAATGAAAATCCTAAGACCCTTCATTTGAAGCTTAACAACCATTAAATGAGTGCTCCTCGTGTCCCACTCATACCTTGTCTGAGTTGTATCACTTTCTCTCACTCACAGTCTTTACTCTCAAACTCAACACACATCAATTTTATGGTCTCGACTCTCAACTTTTCATATGAGTTCAATCTTTTTATTGATATTGCAACTAAGAATATGGAAGTTCTTTATTTTTTGCTTTACTTAATCTTGCTAGAAAATGTCACACTAAAAGCATGAAGTTTGGTAGAACTGATTCTATGGACCCACTAAGGAATTGGACCACTACTACGGTCCGATTCCCAAGTGGGTCCATGGAACCAATGAGCAGCTCTCAATTCCAATTTTTTGAAACTGATCCTTAGTAGACAGTTGTAGATTCTTGAGTGTGAACTACCCACTTGGATCATGCTCACCCTTTCACCCACATAACCTATCCAAAAAATAATGAAAAATGTCAAATAGATCTCTAGAAATAAATAAACGAAAAATAAAAGGAATCTCCATCGTTGGTGTGACATCATAGAATTTCAGTCATGTTTTTAATTAAATAAATTGAGCCTTTCATCGACATGCCTATAGTCCTTTTCCCTAAGCTGATTACTCACGAAATAACTAGTATATCAGGTAAAGTCGTTAATGGATTTTAATTCAATAGACTTGAGAATTCGACTAGGAAACAACTGCTCGACCGTGTTAATCTACAAGGGTCATTACAGCACCATCAAAATCGATTAGAGATTAGAGATAGGTTAATTCAACTGAGATATGTGATTAGTGTGTGGGTGATTCCGTTTAATTGCAAATTTCTATTGACCGGCACTAGACCGATTTTTCTGTCATTTTTGTACCTTGTGTCCGTATTAGAAATCTCGAGATTTTTATGATAACCGAGAGTCACCAATGTGTCAAAGATGTACAATGTGGCTTGAAAATAATCGACCATAAGTCAATTGCAATAAAAAAATTTCTAAAAGCTACCCGGTAGGTTAGGTCATGCTAAAATCGTGCTAGATTGAAATTAACCGCGAATTTGAACCCGATTTCAAAAATTAAAAGTTCTGTCATGTCACGATTTATTTAGGAATGTTGACTCATCTACGGAAGAATTTTCGGCAAGTTCAGGATTTTTACGAAAAATTGATTCGGACGATTCGGAAAATAACGGAAATTCGAATGGGCCAAATTGTAGGGATTTTGGCCTCCTTACCAAGCTATTTGGCAAAGGAGACTTGCAGAAATTGTATGGAGTTCTTCTTCATCAAAATTAGACCTCAAATTGGAGAGATTGGGGATGAAATTGAAGTCCAAATTGAGTTAATTCGGAGCTAGGCTTGGGGCTAGAATTTTGGCACCAAATTGAGCTATTTGTGGATTTAATTTCAAGAAAGTAATAGGGAGGGGACAAGCAATTAATTAAAGGGATATTTTTCTTTGACTCTCCCCCACCCGCGGCTTCTCCAGCAAGCCTTGCCAACTTCTACCCTCCTTCGGTCTCTCTCCCGTGCACTCCATCTTCATCAACTCCCCCCCTCTGCAGCTTTTGTACATTCCTCTACAACACACACTCTCTGTTTCCCCCCACCAAACTCCCCTCAGCCTTTGCCGAATTTCCAGCACCAGCTCCACTTAGTCCACGATCGAATATTCCCCCTACAGCAGCTTTTCCACCGAATTTTCCTCTCTCTGCCGAGCCAACTCATCCTAGCATTTGTTCCCCTCTCCACCGACGCTCCATTTCTCTTTTGCGCTACCCCACTGCCAGCGTTCATCCCACCATTGTTTCTCATCATCCGCTACCCCGTCCGTGAGAAGTCCCACCGAGTCAAACTTTGGCAGAATTCTCCCTAGTGTTGACTCGTAAGCCCCACCAAAGTAGCTCCTCTCCTTCGTCCGTCTTCATTTCACTATTCGTAGCCCTTGCAACAGCTCCATTCCAGCAACGTTCCCGAGCTCTACAGGCACGCAAGCTCGGCCCGTGCATCTCGGCTTGTCTTCAGCCGCATACAACTCGCTTCAACCCAATTTTGTTCCAACTCGATTCAAGAACGAGGCTAAGATTCGTTGGGCCATTTTTAGGGCCTCCCGAGCCTTCGTTGGCGTCGCTACAAGCCCAAGTTTCGCCCGCCATCGTGGAGAACCGGTTTTCACACTAAACCGATGAGTTTATTGACTAAACTCTACTTAGGATGTTAATGATGTTTAAGGGGTGTTTAGTTTAAGTTAATTAGGGATTATGTGGTTAGTTAGATTAGATTAGTGATTTAATTGGTTAATTATGCATGTTAGGTGGTTAGAGTAGTGTAATTAGAGACTAGATAAGCTGTAGTAGTTATCTTGATAGGTTCAAAAATTTTCAAGGCCTGTTTCGGTATTTAATTGGGCATTTCTGGCTTAAGTTAGCCTTTTTGGTATTTAAATTGATTTATTTAATTAATTTTGGTAATTATTTAATTATTAAATATTTTTGAGAAATTAGACCGGGATAGTTAGTGACCGGAATTTCGTGCGATTGCAATGGTGTGGTTGATTTCGCAATTAAGTTTTAATTTGTGCAAATTGAATGCTGATTAGAATTTTGGTTATTTATTCCAAAATTTGGGAATTTCGATATTTATTCAGAATGTGGCACCCTCGAAACGGCCCCCAATCTGTTATGGTTGCCATAGTTCGCTTACCTTTCACTTGCCCTAATAATATATATCACTCCGATACCATAGAATTTTAATGGGTCCATAAGTCCTGGGGGTTTATATCATTTTAATCGGTCATAGTGCAGTTCATATAGCGGAAGCATATTCAAAATCTCCCTATCCCATACTCAAACAAAATAATGCAATGCACACCAACTACACATTTGATATATATATAAGTTAGAGCTGAAACACTTTTATTTACGTAACTTGATGGGCATCATGAGTCAGTACATCAAAAGGCCAATGCTTTACTAAGCTCGGCTATAACCAAAAGTACTCGACTCCGCAGCAGTCATGTACATCAATCCATCATTTAGTGTTGGCATTCCCAAAAAGAAGCTTCATCCTCCCTCCATTGTGCTCAGTCATACCCAGCCTGGTCCATCAGCCGGCGGTGGTGGCAGCATCCCGAGCATAATCCCGTCGTGGTAGACATGCACGGACAAAATCTTCTGAATGATAGGGTCGGCGGGTGATCCAACGTCGTACAAAACCAAAACCCGCACACAAAAAAAAAAACTAACCCCCGTATCTCGGGGTGATGATGCTCCGTACACTCGCACTCGACATCGGTCGGTATGCCATAGAAAGTACCAGGGGTGACTGGCGATAGAGACATATCTCATAGTCTGAAAGGTTAGTCCCCAAAAGCGATGAGTACAACCACTCAGCAGTAAAAGATCCATCAAACTACACAATGCAACAAGCAATACAACCAAGATTCCATGTGAAATGCACATATCATCTATGCAATCATGCATATATCTCCATAAGATCCATTCAATGCCTTAATGACCAAATTTTCAATGCCAAATAGTACCAACTCAAATTCATAGACAATTTATGCACCATGCCATATGCACACACATGCGCATGATTCATTTCCCATTTTGATATTCAAAAGGATCTCATTTTTCCTAGGGACCAGTGTTTGCGTCCCTCCTGGCTCTCACACCCAACCTGGCATCGCGAGATATGTTATAAAACTTCAAGTGTCACTATAACATAGTTTTAATAAAAAAATTCGGTATAACCCCTAAATGAACTTAGAAAATTCTGATATTTTGATATGTTATAGATAAAATCTAGAGGTAAAAGTCTCATGCAGAACTCGAAGTCAGATTTATGATAGATCAAGAGCTATAATCACTATAACTCTCCCTAACCCTCGGTAACAGTTTCCAGATCTAACACTTTCAAAGAAAAATCGTTTCACTGACCAATACTTGTCTGTTTCTTTCCAAATTTTAGTATGTTATTCCTTAAGATGTCATCTACAACTTTCATCAAGGACATGAAGTCAAATTTCAACTGGATAATTGCATACAATTCACAGAGTCGCCAAAGGTCAAGCTGTTTTTCCATGAAACAGTTTACTAGTCCTAAGGAACTACTTCTATCCTTTCGAATTTCCAACATCCAGCATCTCCAAAATCTATTACACTTCACACATAACCACAGCAAGCAAAATAGCGACTTGAGGACTTCGAGCGTGGCTCGATTGACGGCGAAGCTAGGCGGCGTCGACGACGGCAGCAGGTGTACGCACAGCGGGGCTGGTCTCCTTCCCCTCGCCGATGCTCCCTCACAACTCTCTCTTTCTCTCGAACTTTCTCTCTCTTTCTCTCGGTCACTCTCCCTTTTCTCTTGATCACTCTTTCCCTCGGTTGCTTTCTCGTTCATTCCGCTCCTTTCTTTTCCTTTTAATATCTTAATTAGCTAGTAATCATGAGGTTTTGCATGGAAAACCTCTGGTGAAGCAAAGGGGTGGCGACACCTCATGTAGTCCCTCTGCCACTTGTCGATTTTCTTGCATGGAGGTGGCCTAAATTGGCCAGGCCTTGGTCGACCGAATGAAGAGGAAATGTGGGCTAGTTTGGGCGATTTTGGGCCTTAAGTATTCAGCCCACATCTACTCCTAATATCTCACTTTAATCTCCACTTATAATTACATAATCACCAATATTCACATGGCCATAATTATTATCACCATACACAAGGATAGTTCAATTCATAGGGTTCACGGCCAAAAATTTCTTATAAACCCATCTTATAGTACAACCTCGGTCTCACATGAGCATATGATATATTTCCAACAAAACAATAGTCCATTCAATGCTCGGCCCATGTTTAATTGTAATCCATTGGTCTAATGACTATAATATAGTCCGATGGCGCTTCCATCACCTAGTCATGGGCCTGGGCCATAGTATATCTAGAGATCGTTATGGAATTTTAGGATGCGACACAAAAAATCCTGGGTGTCGGGTTTTGACCCCGAAAATAGTTTTTTAAAGACTATATCAAACAATGGGGTTTTAAAAAGAAGAGTATCAATTTTTCTGATACAAATTGACCGTGTACCCACACAAGATTATTTTACCGTGTATTTTTAATACAAAAAGAATAGGCTAGGATCACTATTTTAATTGAGGCATTTGAGTGCAATGCATGATATCCTGGGCCAAGATTGAATGGTCATGTGTTGGTTAAGAGAACCTGTCCCAAGCGTTTACGTCAGACGTTACCCTATATGGGATTTGGGTTGCAATAGATTCTGGACCTATACTCCTTTAGAAAAGCCGTCTTTAAGAGATGTAGTTGTGCTCAATGGGGTCAGACGATGCCTAGCTATGCCAATAGACCGCCAAACTTAGGAGTTGGCCGTGCCTTAGAGGGGCGTAATTATCAATTAGAATGCATGATTGATTGAGTTAGATGCGCCGGATTATTGGACAAAATTGTGTGGCATGGAATGGGACATGGCGATTTGACCCTATAATCGAAACCCCTGTGGCTATTTGAGAAATGCATTGTGGCGTTCTAATTGACTGAGTATGAATACTACATATGTCTATGATATAAATTGTGCTAACCTACAAAGAGGATCTAAGACGAGGTAAGTCTCTGTGGTTGTATGATTGTGTAGTTAGGATGCCTCTAGGTGTATTACCCTCCTAATTGGGGTTTAAAGCGTGAACTCGCTGAGATTTATATCTCGCCCCGTTGTGAGTTTTAACTTTTCAGGATCGTAGGGTGGAGGACCTGGAGCCGAGCTGAGGGGATCTGAAGTGTAGGTTAGATAGGATAGTTCTTTTTTGAGAGGCAGTCTTTTGAAGTCTTTTGGTGATGGAAGTACCATCAAGTTATTTTATGGCCATTTAATCCATAATTTGCAATAAGATATATGGCCAAGCTTTTTAAGGGATAATTATGTGATAGGAAAGAAAATTCTATCATTGGCCATGTGCATCATAAATTGGAATTTATGGATTTGTGATTATAAGTTTAATGGCCTTATTATTTATGCAATTAAATATTTATTTAAATAATGATTAAGATATATTATAAAAAAATAAAATAAAATAAACTTGGGCCATTTAAGTTTGGGCTCTAGGCCCAAGTGAGATGGGCCTAAAGTGGGCCATAAGCCCGGCCCATTGTCGCATGGAGGGGTAGCCGCATGGCTACCAAGTGTCTTCGGCAAGTGTCCCCCATGCAAGAGAAGGAAGCATGCAATATATAAGCATCCAAAGAGAGAGAGAGAGAGGGAGAGAGAGAGAGTATCTGGTGGAGGATTCGGCCAAAGGGAGAGAGAGGAGAGAAAGAGAGAAAGAGAGGAAGAGAGGAAGAGAGAAAGGAAGGAGCTTGCCCGTCGCCGCCCGCACGCCGTTCGTCCGTCGCCGGTGTGCCGCCGTTCGTGTGGTCTAGAGGCAAGTTGGGGGTCCTTTGCTGCTCTTGCATGTGTGTTTGTTGCATGTATGGTTGATATAGTATCGAATTTGGGTGATTGGAAGAGGAAAACCGAAGTATGGATAGCTTGATCTTGAAGTGGTGTGGCTGTTTTCGTTCGAACGGTTAGAGTCAGAATGTTGTGTGATCTTGCATGCATGTTTGAAGTCCGATTTTGGTTCGATTTCTTCATGAAAGTTGTAGCTAACATCTTGAACTACAACATACTAAACTTTCGTGGAAAATAATGGAGATTTGAGGGGTTAAAGTCTCATCCCACGGAGACCTCAGATCTGGAAAGTTTTTACTGACCTCTTGCTGGATTCTTGATTGCATGTTGGTTTTTGTTGAAGATATCACTTTGTTTTCTTCATGAAAGTTGTAGGAGAAATCTTAAACTACAACATACTCAAATTTGAAGAGAAATGAACAAGTATAGCCTAGTAAATCGGCTAGATCTTGGAGACGATGATTCTGGTGATGTGTTCCGAGACACCCGAGACTTCAAGGACCTGATTGGTGACCATAATTTGGTTATTTGACCTAGATCTCTTCATGAAACTTGTATAGGATATCTTGATGCATAACATATCAAAATTTCAGAGAAAACGAAAGAGAATAGGTAGGTTAAATCTCAATATTTCGGAGACGTGTATACTGGACGATGCGGTAATGGGTCCAGAAGCTTCGTGAGGTTCAATAAAATAATCTATAAGGAATCTAACTTGTAGTTCTGCATGAAAGTTGTACGAAAATTTCTTGGATATAACCCAGTAAAATTGTATAATTTTTGGAGGCCATATGGATATTTTAGTTGAATTTATTCGGAAACCGTGCATTCTGATTTAATCCGAGAATAATAGGATGTTTTGGGAAAATTGTGAGATTTAGTAAAAATTCAATTTGGCCATGAATTTTGCAAGTAATTATCATCCTATGGGTTTGTTTAATAATTTCTTGAATTTTGATAATTTTGGGAATTTATTGATATTAAATAATAAAATAAATAAATAAATAAAATAATAAAATAAAATAAAATAAAATAGATTTTTATTTGCCCATGGATTCAATTTAATTTATGTGGCATATATGTGATAGAGTCTTGGTATATGTGATGAATTGAGATGTATATGTGATAAAGTCTTGATATGCATATGACATTGAATTGAGATGCAAGTGTGAATTCCATGCCAAGTATGATTTGTTTGATGCCATGCCAATTGTCATGTTAAATTGAGATAAAGAAATGGTAAATGTGGATGATGGTAAATGAGGAAGTGGTTGTGGTGGAGGATAATGCCCGGAATGTATAGAGATGCATTGCCGGATGGCCCCAGGAGTGTTGGGATGCCCGGTGGTATACGGTACGTAATTCTAGGGGAGGCCTGGTGGTATGTCGGTACATAATTCCGGAAGCCCTGGAGGTTTGTGCCCAGGGGGATGCCTCGCGATGCCAGGATTGGGGTGCGAGATGCCTGGCTAGAAGGGTAAAGGCCGGAAGCCCTGTCGGAGGTTTCTGCCCGAAGGGAATGCCTCGTGATGCTAGTTGAGATGCAACATGCCCGGAATGTGGGGGGCCGGATGCCCGATGGCCTGGGATGGCTGAATGCCGGAAGCCTCGGAAGTCTTTGCTCGAGGGGATGATGAAATTGATGATTTGAGAAATGGGTGATGTGGTGATCAAATAAATTAAACCATGGCATGATGATATGCATGATGATGTGCATGATGATATGCATGATGATGTGCATGATGATGATGATATATGATACGGCATGATGATATGCCTGATGATGATGATGATGATGATGATGATACATGATATGGCATGATGACATGTAAGGCATGATGATGCCATGATGATGATGACATGTGTGATGTGATGATGTCATGATGATGATGACATGTATATGATATGATGATGCCATGATGATGATGACATGTGTGATGTGATGATATCATGATGATGATGACATGTGTGATGTAATGATGTCATGATGATGATGACATGTATATGATATGATGATGCCATGATGATGATGACATGTGTGATGTGATGATATCATGATGAT
Source organism: Eucalyptus decipiens (assembly GCA_014182575.1). Taxonomy (NCBI): domain Eukaryota; kingdom Viridiplantae; phylum Streptophyta; class Magnoliopsida; order Myrtales; family Myrtaceae; genus Eucalyptus; species Eucalyptus decipiens. Next base: position 43,029,991 of record CM024613.1, on the reverse strand, counting down.
GATGACATGTGTGATGTCATGATGTCATGATGATGATGACATGTATATGATATGTTGATGCCATGATGATTATGACATGTGTGATGTGATGATGCCATGATGATGATGACATGTGTGATGTGATGATATCATGATGATGATGACATGTGTGATGTGATGATATCATGATGCTAATGACATGTATATGATTATGAGATTGATGCATGATAGTATACGCATGGTTTCAAGGTAAGTAATGCTTGCAATGCATGTATGACTTGCATGATGCATTGAGTGGTTATTGGATTCCTTTACCTGCTGAGTGGTTGTACTCACCCATTTTGGGGACCAACATTTCAGATTAGTATATGGTTTAAGCGGTTGGATATGACCGCGAGGAGAATGATAGCAAAGGAGGGAACCTTTGGACGCCGACACTGGTTGATGGACCTTAAGCATACGATTGTGGGAGGAGATGTCGGTCATCCTTTGAAGTATAGCCGAGTATAGAAGACTGCGGCATTTTGATGTACCGATGAATGATGTCCATTTGGGTTAAGTGAATAAAAGTGTACGGCTTTTACTTATAAATGTTTAGTAGGTGTGCATCGATTTCTGAATGTAGGGAAGGGAATTGTTGGATATGCTTCCGTTATGTAAATTGCGCAAGGGACCGTTAATAAAAGATGTAAACCCCCATGGTTGTATGGACCCGCTGCAAGTAAGAATGGTATCAGAGTGACATGTTATTTGGGAAAGAAAAAGGAAAAGCGAACTGTGGTGACCCTAGCGGATCGGGGGCCGTCGAGGGGTGCCACATGGCTGACCTTCACCAACCCTAGGCAGGCCTTCACCAGCTTTAGCCGAGGGTGGCAGTGCCCTCATTGATGAAAGTGAGGGCACGTGAGCCCTCGCCCAAAACTGATGAGGACTATGACACTTGGGGCCGGCAAGGGCCACTAAGCTCTCGCTAGCCAGATTTGGCAAGGGCATCACGGCCCTCATTGACTCTGGACAAGGGCTCGTGCACCCTCACTTTCGCTAATGAGGGCGTCATAGCCCTTGCTCGCTCTTGGCGAGGGTCAGCCATGCCTCGCCTATGGTCGGCAGGGGTCAACGTCTCTCGTTGTGGTTGGCAAGGGTCGGCCAACCACCCCGGTCGGCCTTCTCAACAAAACCTTTTTTTTTTTAAGAAAAGAAAAACAAATAAAAAGGTTCAAAAATTTATTAAAATATCATTAAATATTATTTAAAAATTACCACATCAATAGTTAGCAATTTCCAATCAAAATTGATCAGATTGACTCATTTAATAAAAAGTGAAAATGTTTAGGATTCAATTGGTTAAATTAAAAGATTTAGAATCGAGTAAATGAAAGTGCAATAGTTTTAGGATTTTGGGACAATTTTGCCCTCCACGAGATGATCATAATCAATACCACTTGAGGAACAGCTTGCACATCAGGTGGTCGCCACCATCGTGGTCGGCGTGTGGTCAACCTTGGAAGTCTTACGGACCACATTACACATTTTGTGACTCAAATTCAATGGGCTAACTCAGACATGGGATGCTTGAAAATTCAAAAATAGGTTAAAGTGGGTTCACAGTATTAAAGCCCAACTAAATGTAGGTCTTAATGAATCTAAAATGATCCCTTTTCAACCCATTTCAGCACTGACCAAAAAAAAAAAACCCATTTCAGCCCAAAAACTTTATTAGCAGAAGAAAACAAATGATACAAATAACTGACAATATCGAAGAAGAGAGAGAGGAAGAGTGAAGAGAACCTTTACCGATGATGCCCCTCCACCATCGGCGATGTCGCCCACTTGGTTGGTCTCGCCATTGGCATTGTCAGCACCAACGACAATCTGGCCGACAACAGTACCACATGCAAATGTAACAGTCTTCATCTCTCTGATCATAGTATAGATCTCTCTCTCTCTCTCTCTCTCATATCAACACTCAGACTTAATTATACAAACTCTAATAACAACACAAGTTAGTTGAGAGATTTTTGGTGCTTTTTCTAAAAAGTACTGAAACTATTTGTTAGTTAAGATATTATTGGTGATATTTACTAAAAAGTGTTCGAACTATTTTGAAACAAGGATTAATATCATGAAAAAATCAAAATGGTATATGTTTGATAAATTTACCCCAAGTTAATTTTTTGATCATCAAAAATTCCAAATTGGTATACTTACGACAAATTTACTCCAAATAATTTTTTGACCACCGTACTGATATATTTGCAACAAATCTATCATTCGTTATTTTTTGTTAAATAAAATTAATACCATGAAAAACCGCAAACTAGTACACCAATGACAAATGGATAATAAAATTCTAAATTGGTGCACCCGTCACCGCAATGTGTCATGTAACTTAATAATTTATCGACAAAATTTAACATAAACTAATGAAAAATAAATTTGTTAAAAGTGCATCAATTTTGGGTTTAAGTTTGAGGGTGTATTAGTTTAAATTTTTTCATGATATTAATCTTTGAAACAAAAATGACTTATCTTTGTTTTTTTTTTATCACTATTTTTTTGACACTTATCACCTTGCTGAAATTTTCCCTTAAACAAAAAATATGTTTCCATCGCTACCAAATAATATAATTCTATGAGGCTATAGCCACTTGGAATCAAAGGCAAATTATAAAAGAAAATTATCCTAGCCACAACATAATAGCTCTCAAATTAAAAAGCAATAAGTAGAAAGGTCTTGCACTTCATAAATTGCTCTCTCTCAGTATCTCTCCATGCAATGGCACGTAAAAGAGACCATTTCTCATGACGAGAGAAAAATATCCATCTTGACATTGACTTGGCCTTTCACCTCTTTGAGAAAAAGATAAGTTGGGACCATGTCCAAAAAGAACAGAGAGAGAGAGAGAGAGAGAGAGAGAGAGAGGAGTTGTGAAATAACAGTGCAGTTCTCCTTTGGCAGAAGATAGACATTGACTTGGCCTTTCACCTCTTTGAGAAAAAGATAAGTTGGGACCATGTCCAAAAAGAACAGAGAGAGAGAGAGAGAGAGAGAGAGAGAGAGAGAGAGAGAGAGAGAGAGAGAGAGAGGTGTGAAATAACAGTGCAATTCTCCTTTGGCAGAAGATAGACATTGCATGCAAAGCCTGTGATCTTTATCATATAGCTTCTGTTTTGCCAAAGGAGAATTGCCCTGTAATTCCCACTCCATCAACAAGTTGATGGCTTAGGGAGAGAAAGAGTTCTGACCAAAAAAAAAAAAAAAAAAGAGATAAATAGTCAGTGCAAGTTATGGTTTCTTCTTTTTTTGTTTCAAAGCACTAACATATTTTCATGCCACATAGAAACCATCTTGATTTACTTGCTTCCATTTTATTTCTTGAGTAAAAAGAGGAGTTCAAAATAATATGAACATTTCTCTCCATACATAATGCAATTCATAATGCATCCTCATGAGTAAAGTATATCATCTTTCCTTTGGCAACAAGAACTTTTGTATTTTAAAAGGAAAATTCTTATCTAGACTTGGGTTCATATGAATCAAATTCATCATTGCCATTATTTGTAAGAGCCTTATGTGTGCCCACATCATCAACAACGATTGCACTCGGTACACGGATCCAAGTCAATGCAAGAGTATCTCCTTTTGAAGTGACTAATCTCACTTGTTCATTGGCAGGTGTACGTTGTGCCTCTCGAAGTAGGTTTTCAGGTGAAGCTTGGCTTAAATAGAAGTGATAATCCAAAGGAAATTGGTTTATTGGCAAATTGATTGGATTGGCTACGGGATTTAATTATTAGATTCCAAGGCACATCTCCTTCTCAAAATAATCTTGAGAATCACAGTTATTATCTAGGAGTCTAGTCTACTTTTTCTTTTTCTTTTTTTAATACAGCTCATTGTTTAAATGTGATCAAATCTATTAACATCGATGTTTCAAATCTAGCAATAATCAAATATGATCAAATTGCACTATTTAATTATACAGTTTTGATGATTGGGTATTGCATATAAAAGTGATGAATGTTTCTTACAAAGATGAAACGCAACCTCAAATTGTAAAAGCTAGGCAACTAAAGTCTCTATGATTTTACACTTGATTGACCTAAATCTTTTGAATTGAGACCGTTAACCATATTTTTATGAAGCACAGGCAAACTTCACATGAGTTCTTCTCCATATCGCCTTGAGGATTATTCAAGTCATACTCAATACTATCTCGATTTATATGATTGAGGCCAATTAACTCAGTTATTGGATGCCCACTTGAATGAAAGTGAACTTTTTTTATTCGAAAAGCTCATGAGCATAGTTAATGTTGGATTCTGATATATTAACTATATTTAGATTTTTCGAATTGTAATATATCGTTATTTCTATTTTGCTATAGTGACAAATTATTGTTTGAACTTGAGCTTAAACTTAATTAATTTTTCATTCTAGTATGAGCTTATGAAACACTCCGTGAAATTGCTTGTTTTTCCTTTTAGAGAGAGCTTGCATCGATTATCAAGTACGGTCAATTCGAATACGAACTTTAGTTAATTCAAGCTTACTCCATTAATAATTCGACATCGTCAATGCCCGACCATAGTAGTCTCGTGGACCATAGTAGTCTCGTGGACCACATAGTAGTCTACGCCACCAGGTAGTGGAGAGAGAGCTAGCAAAATGGGTTCATGGATGATAGATATGAGACGTTTGAAAATTTAAAAACATGTTATATGGGTTCACAATATCAAAGCCCAACTAGATATGGGTCTTCGTGGGTCTAAAATGAAACCGTTTTAGCCCTAAAAGTTTATTATCTGAACAAAAAAAGAAAAGAAAAGATATAGCGATAAGAGTCCGGCAAGCAAAAATAATTGTATTCGTCTCTTCGATCATGTGTAGATCTTCGTCTCCTCTTCAATCTCGTCGATTATTTGTATATTTTCTTTTCTTCAGCTAATAAAGTTTTTGGGCTGAAACGGGCTGAAAATGGGTTCATTTTAGACCCATTAAGACCCACGTATAGTGGGCTTTGATATTGTGAACCCACTTTAACCAATTATTAAATTTTCAAACAGCTCATGTCTCGCCCAGCCCATTGATTTTGAGACAAAAAAATGGGTCATGTGGTCCACAAGACTACTAAGGTCGGGCGCGAAGGAGGCTACCCCCTCATTTTTGGGATTCTCTCTTGTTATTGTTAAATGATGATGAGATGAATAAATTTCTCCACAATCTCTCCATCTCTCTCTATTCTTGAACAATTTGACCTTGTGATCTAGTTAGAGAAACTCGTTTGGTGAGAGTCATGCGATGAAGGACTAGAGGAAGAGAATGAGGCTCAATCGTTCGTCGAAATTACTGAATGAACTTTCAATTTAAAGTCTGATTGGTTCAGACTTAAATTGAGATTTGTTGAAGTAGAATATCAACACAAAGTCTAGAGAGTTGAATTAAACATTTAGGTTGGAGATAGACGATGACTTCAACAGGGTGGTTGTAATCATCTGAGGCTTGCAACGCAATGTCCCCAGGGGGCAGCAAGGAGAGAGAGTCCATGTTAGAAAAATATTCATGCCATCAATTTACTAATTTATTTTTTTATAATTTACAAATTTTTGTTTGTTAATCCCATCCACCCGTTAAAAACATCCTATCTTCATTTAAAAATTATCAACAGTTAACTTGAGCCACTATAAAAAGATAAAAATAAAAATACTAGAGTTACTAACTTTTCTCCAAATAAGCTGCTAATGAGCTTTTTATTATCAATTTTCATTTTAATTCATTACCAATTTTTCTTATCTTTTACAAATTCTTATTCATGCTGTTTACCTATGTATCAAATTTACTAACTCGATAAGAAATTACTAACTTTATTTTAATGATTTGTCAATTTTTTCCAATTAAGTTACAGATTAGTTGTGGATTACCAATTTTAATTTAAGTTAATTACTTACTTTTTAATATAATAATTTTTTTAGTGGGTTACCACCTCTTTTTTGGTCAAATTGACTTATTTAGATTTAGGCTACCATATGCATGAATTATTAACCTACTTTCTAGACGAACTTACAAAAGTATATGAATGCAACAAGTTGATTAGTTTTTATTTGCACGACTTACCAAACTTTCGAGTTGGTAGGTACCGATTAATTTTTGGTTAGCAAAATTGATGCGATACACTAATCAATTTCAACTGATTCATGCAAATATGAAGTTTCCAAGTTTTATAGTAGCTTGCTTTCGTTTTAAAGTTAGCTACTCTTATCTAAATTCAACGGTCACAATTTAAGAGACTTCACATATTTCACATGGTTGTGTCTAAGTAAGGAAATAGGCAATATTTAGCAACTACTACATCGATTGCTGATATCTTATATTTACTATCTCGATCCGTCTTGCATCCATCCACTAGAACTCCTAACTCGCATTAGCTCAGTGTTACTACACCATATTCCCGCTTGACCATTGAAGAAGTTGCTTTCAAATAAATATGTATATTATGAAAAGTTTTCAAGTTTATCCTGAAGTTATATTAACTTTAGAGTTGATGACAAAGAATTGGTAACCTAATGGGAGAAAATTTACTAAATCATATACATAAGGGCTTGTGAATTTATATAGAATCAATATATGTAAGACTGTACAAGAAACAAAAGGAATTAGTAAATGATAAAATGTTAGTGCTTTTTTGAAAAATAAAAATTGGTAAATAACTCAAATGAGAGCTGATAACTTAAAATAGTTGGTAACAATCGACATAAAAAGTTGTACGCCACTCAAATAATGATCAACAATTTCATTTTGTAGTTGACAAACTGTAGGCATGGATAAGATACGCAAATAAAGTTGATAAAAGATAAGTTTTGCAAATTAAATTGATAAGCGTTGGTAGGTAACTCAATTGAGAGTGAGTAACACAATGCTAATTAGTAGCGTAATTGGAGAAAAAGCATGTAATTCGTTCAAATAAATGCGGGAAATTTCATATAATTATTGTTAAATATAAGGTGTCGGTAAGAAATGTACAAAAAAATCAGTAAAAGATAAAAGAAATTTTTTTTTTTTTCATTAGTAGAGATAGAAAAACTTGATAATTGAAATGAAAATCAAATTAACATGAATAACTAACTCAAATCAAAGTCAACGCAAAACTAATTACTAATTTAATAAAAAAAGTTGACAATTACTCTAATTAAGGTTTCTAGTTTTTTTAAAAAAAGGATTGTGAATTTAGTGGTTGGTAAGTAAAGCAACTAAAAGTTAGTAAACAACAAAATAAAAGGTCGATAAATTTTAAAATTAAATATTTGTAAGTAATTCAAATGAAAGTCAGTAATTACTAATCAATCGGTAAATTAATTGGAAAGGATTTGATGTGTCACACAAATAAAAAATTATTATTTTCATGTGGTCTTTGGTAAGTCCATTAGTTTGCAAACGATTCAATGCAGTGACTCTTGCGCGGGGACTGGGAAAGGGCTTGTGAAGGACCTGATTGACCGACGACAAGCATTCTAAATCATTGGAAGCTGCCGAAGAGAGGGATGAAAGGGCATTGGTAAGAAAAACAGATAAAAAGTGGTAAATGATGAGTGAAGATTTCATTGTCCCAGCTTCGAAAGGATTTTCTCTCTCTAAAAGGGAAGAGAGAGAAGCCATTCGGGGTGACCTAATCCAATTCCAATAATATACCTTTAAGATTTTAGCGTGTAAAGTGTGCGATTATTTTAGATGAAAATAAGATAGTTCATCAGACGAGCTTGTAGATGGGATGTCAGGCTCCGTAACTACATAAAACAGTCCAGAAAGAAGATGGTGAAAAGAAAGAACTTGAAAATTTCTTGCACTCTCCATATAAGGTAGTACCATATTGCTTGATGTTTTTTTTTTTTTTTTTTTTTTTTTTGGTAATCCAGGGAACCTTGTCAGCCGGTAGCCGGGCGGGTAAACCCTGTAGTGACGTTAGCGGATGACCCACCATCCCGGCGTCATGCTTAAGACGCCGATGCTTCCACTGGATTTCGACCTCCTCACCTTCCCCCCAAGGTTCAAGGGAGTTCTTATCCAGCGGAGCCACCAAGGCCGGTGGTCATATTGCTTGATGTTGCACATTACATAATGTCAAAATAAATTCAACTTGGATTAGCGGGCCTTTATCAATTGTCTTGTATCACACTCAAGTCACACAACCCAGTGAGTTTTGTAATGTAACTTTACATGTCCTTAATGTCCTTGCAAGCACGATCCACTAGAGAATCGCTTAATACATTAACCACGGATTGGACCTTCAATTGATTGGTGATTAACAGATGAAAAAATTGCACATTGATATTCTGGATCCCATACATATTGCCGTAAGTACAGAAAACTTGTTAGGCAAAGTTAATAAGAAGTATTCTGAAATTTCTATAGTTTGTTGATGAAGCTAGTTAAGCATGTATGAAACCGCATCGCTCTACCATGTTAAGGTCATCAAAGTACGAAATAATAAGAGCATAAAAAATGCTACCATGAATATGACGAACATTTTCTATCTCTCCATGCTCAACTTAGGGTAGCAAGAAATGACATTAGGGTTTCAGAGGTGCCGGAGGAGAATGATCATGTCCAGTCCTAGGAAAAGGACTATGACCCAGACTTGCCGGCCTAAATCCTTCAATTTGACTCAGAAGATACGAAGGGTCCAACTCCAAGACCCTTTGGCCTAAATGCTCTAACTTGACTTGGACAATGTATGGAGTGTCCAACTCCAGGGTCATGACTAGGACTCGTTGGCCTAAATGCTTCAACCTGATTCGGAGGATGTATGGAGGGTCCAACTCTAGGACCTTGACTAGGATTCGTTGGCCTAAATGCTTCAGCTTGACCCTGACTCGGAAGAGGTAAGAAGCGTCCAAATCCAGGACAACAACCTGAACTCTAAGCAGGCGTTGGAGATGCCTCACTGCATTATAGTATTATATCAACGAGATTGTCATGGTCCTCTTCGATCATCATCATCTCATATTTTCGGCTGATCGACATTGAGGCTCCGTTCATTTAACGGAACATGACTTCCAGGAAAACGTTTTCCGGATTTTCCGGTGTTCGTTTCACGGAAAATAAACTACTCAAGGAAAATGTTTTCCACCATTGGAAAAAACAACCTTCAAAGATGAGGAAAATGTTTTCCACTTTTCAAAAGTGGAAAACATTTTCCATAACTTTTTCCATCTTACTTATTTTCACCAACACATTTTTGTTTTATTTTATTTTATTTTTCTTTTAATCTTTCTTCCTTAGCCTTGGCCGGTTGCCGGCCACTGAGCCAGGCGAGACTCCACCCTAGGCTGGCGAGCAACCATGAGCCAGGTGAGGCTCCGCCTAGCCCGATCTGGGGAAGCCAAACTCGCCCGAGCCCAGCGAGCTCGGGCCTCGCCAGCCTGGGGCGGAGCTCTGGCCTCACCATATCTGGTGAGCTCGGGCGAGGCCCGAGCCGCGCCTAGCTCGCTGGATTTGGCGATCGGGTCTTGGTCAGCCGCCGGGTAGCAGGCCATCGTTAGGCATGTGGCGGCGGAGGAAGGAGGAAGGAGGAGGAAGGAGGAGAAGGAAGGAGGAAGGAAAAGAAAAAGGAAAAAGAAAACGAAGAAGAAAAAGAAAAAGAAAAAAAAAAAAAAAAGAAAAAAAGAAAGAAAAGAAAAATTTCGATTTTAAAAATAAAAATAATTAAAAATTCATTTTTAAAAAATATAAAAAATAAAAATAATTTTTTAGTCAATTAAAAATATTAAAATTCAATTTTTGATAATTTTTCTCAAACAATTAAATTAGTTAATGAACGGCAAAAAATATTTTCCACTCAAAGTCATTTTCCTAGAAAACGACTTCCAGGAAAATGTTTTATGGAAATATGATATTTTCCGCGAAACGAACGGACCAGTGGAAATTTGTTCTTCTCCAGCTTCCATTTCCTTCCTTCAATAAATCTGAGCGCAAAAAGGGAAAATCAAAGCAAGTATATGACTTAGCACAGTTGCCTTATTCGGATCCTTTGAAAATCAAAGCATGCAGCTCACCTCGACTAATTATATACATGGCACTTTGTTGGTCACTAAGTTGGGAGATCTAGAAGTGGTACTAATGGCGTTGCTATGCATGGAAGATTTGATTCCAGTTGGATTCGCTTGAAGACAAAGCCTTTTTTCTTTCACGAAACTTCCCGTTGTATAAAGTCCAGCATGTATTAAAAAAGAAAATTTTTCACCTTGTTATCATAAGTAAGCCCAAATTCCAAAACATATTAAGCAAACCCATAAACTTTGGCGGTGCTATTTCCACACTCCTTTTGACAAAAATGCACCTTTTTGAGGTGACGGGCTAATATACCCTTGTAACAGCAGACTTGGTCATTCATTTATTGATAGACATTTTTCATCGCATTCCTAATTTATGAGTAACCGTTTTTGTATTTCAAACTATTTTATAACATGGCCTTCTTTTTTCTTTTCTTTTTTCCCGTACGGGAAGAAGTAGACTGGTATCTTTTTTCTCCAAAATGGAAAAGGTTAATTTGTTAGAAGCGTGGGGAGATGTTAAAATGTTTATCTTTAGATCATATTTGAATATCAACCAAAAAAAATACAAAAAGCACCCAAAAAAAAAAAAAGAGAACTTTTTGCTGTTCTACTTCTAACATTATAAAGAATATAATTATATCAATTGTAGATTCAATCTCATAGGTAGTGGATCAAAATCTTAAAAAATTCCTCCAAAATAAAGTCATGTGAGTTTGACAGTAAAGAATGTGTAAATAGAATTTCGACACCCTTTGCAATTCAGATTAGAATGTCTGAAAGCTTAAAGTAAAACACAAAGTAAGTCATCTTTCTTGATAGAAACCAACTAATTTATCTGGCCAACGCTCACAAGGTCAAGGTCAATTAGATAACTAGATGGGAATTTAATTTTCTTTTCTAAAATATAGTTTCACTCAAACTATTAAAAAAAAAAAAAATAATAGGCAATTAATTGTTTATTCATATGCCATCATGAAATGAGAATCTTATAATGGAGTTTTTGTGATTCGAAAGATGAAACCATAAATTTAAATTGATAACCTTCTATAGGCCAACTGATAAGAAGATACTAGAGAAAATAGTATCTTGCTAGGAGTGATGAGGCATTTATACTATGAAAGTAATGAGAGAGGTGGATTGTGTTGCTAAAGCCCAGGGACGCAAAGCCCTTCCTTCGAACTGGTCTATATCACCTCCCTGACCTCTTTTAGATCTCTTATGTTTTGAAGCCCTGGTTATGGGCATGTTTGAATTTCCAATATAAATGAAACTCTCCGTTTAGACCAAAAAAAAAAAAAAGAGTTGGTTTTCTTGGTTAAATGGGATGAAAAAGGAAACAAATGGGGGGAGAGGGAGGGGAGAAAGGGAAGAGGGGCCCCGCGGCGCGGGGTGAGGGTGCGTATTCACTAGAAAATTGAGTGTCTATACAAATGGGGGTGAGTCCTAAACTTTTTATGAAATTTACCTTTCATAAGCAGTCGACTACTCTTAACTTGCTTCCGTGACGTGAGATGTAGCTAATTTAATATCAATTAAGCTAGTATAAGACAAAAACATAATAAGAAATTAATAACATAATTCAATAACTCAAGAAAAAGCACTCTGGATTTGAGCTGGAAATGAATTTGAAGTTGGTTTTCATTTTTGTAAGGAAACAGCAATCACTTTTATACACAATACCCAACCAACAACAATTCGATTAAATTGGATGATGGCAAACAAATCATGGCCAGATTTAAAACATTTATGCTAATTAGCTTTGATCATATTTAAACAAGGAGCTAAAAAAAAAAATCTATTAGGTTCATAGATAATAACTATGCTCCCCAAGATTATCTTAGTGAGAGATGTACATCGTAATTTGATCATGAAATCTACCACATTCAAACGAGTTGATTTGCCATTTAAGCAACCTCTTGAGGACTATTAGTCCTGTTGGAGCCAAGCTTCACCTATAAAAACAGCTTGTAAAGGCACGACGTAAACCTGCCAATGAAGAAGCAAGATTAGTCAATTTAAAAAGAAGAGACTCTTACATTGAATCGGGTCCAACGTACCCAGAGCAGTTACGACTCTTGATAACATGGAATACACATGTGGCGCTCATGAATAATGGCAATGATGAGTCTGGTCCATGGACATGGATCTAGGTAAGAATCAATCCGTTAAGACACTTTTATTGTTTCGACGGCAAGAAGAGAGATGTAAATGGTAATGGCAATGAAGATGCATTATGAATTATGGTATGTATGGAGAGAAATGTACATATCTATTTCAAACTAACTTTTCTTGTCTCCAGGAAAATATAGTGGAAGCATACAGATGAAGATATTTGTATATGGCATGAAAACTTGTCAGTGCTAGGGAAAGAAGCAACAAAGAAACCGTTACTTGCACCCACTTTATATCTCTCTTTAAGCCATCAACTCGTTGACAAAGGAGTGGGAATTACAGGGCAATTCTCCTTTGGCGGAAGAGAAGCTATTTCAAGACCTTTGCATGCAATGTCTCTCTTTTGCCAAAGGAGAACCGCACCGTAATTTCACAACCACATTCTCTCTCTCTCTCTCTCTCTCTCTCTCTCTCTCTCTCTCTCTCTATTCTTCGACTAACTTAGCTCGAGTCCTTGCGTTGATCCAACCTCCTCTTTTATAACATTGTCCGCACATACTATCGGATATGCCAGGGAAGTGGAATAGTATATGCCAGAATAATTCTTGCGTAAGTTCTTCTCAGACATGGTCCCAAATTCTTGACCCATCTATTCCTCGAAGAAGTGAAAGGACAAGTCACCATCAAGATGGATATTTTCTTCTCTTTATGAGAAATGCTATCTTTTTACGTGTCATTCCTTGGAGAGATATTGAGACGAATGACAGACTTTTCTAGTTATTGCTTTTTAATCTTAGACCTATTATATTCTGGCTAGGATTATTTTCTTCTATTTTTTTTTTTGACTCCATCTGGCTATAGTTATGCAGAATTCAATGATACCGTGCTAAAAAGTAGGGCTTTTTTATTTTTTAAATACCGATAAAATTTGATAATTGTAAAAAAAATATAGTCAAATAATTAATAAACTTTTTGGTAGCTTACCAATGCTTTTTAGAAATTGCCATGCCTGTTTGATAGTTTGCAAATGACACCAACTTTCAAATTTACTAAGTCTTACATGAAATTATCAACCAAGGGACTTATGAAATTTGTCGGATTAAGTAACCTATTAATTTTGGATTATCAATTTTCATTTCGCTTACTAATATTTATATCTTGTTAATTCATTAATTATTTTATTGGGTAACAACTTTTATTTTCCTTGGCCAATGACCCATTAAATTTACTCTTTTTTTATTTTATTTTTTATTTTTTATAGATTACTAATTTAAATCAACGTAATTCGCTAACTTTTCTGCTATTAAATTACCACAAGGTGTTGGGCTACTAACTGTCAATTGAATTACTCCCACTATAATTATTTTTTTAATGGGATAATATTGCCAAAAGTCCCTATGCTTAGGGTCCACCATTCTCAACGTGACTAGTGTCAGAAGTCCCATAATATGGTCAACAATTCTCAACACGACTAGTTTGCATGACATGACACTGCACACGATTAAACAGGTTTGCATTTTGCATAAAGAGTTAGTGTAATGAAAAATTATGTCTTAGGTCGATTGATTTGCTTAACCCATATAGACCGGAATTGATATGATTAAATTGATGTGTTATTGTGCAGTTCCTCTTAACATGATACGATTGGACACTTTTAATACAAATATATGTAAACGTTTTTTTATACTTTCAAGTTACACCCATCTTAAAAATAGTAAAAACAAAGTAAAAACATATATAAGACTACAAAAGACAGTATACATGAAAGTATACTAACTCAATAAGACACTCTAGATGTGATACGAAGTTGTCGCGACCTTCCCGAATTTTTTTTGAAGGGTGAATTATTCGAAAGGAGGCTAATGGATTACTAAGTCCGAAGACTTGGCACGGACCCTCCCAAGTCCTACCAATCGCGACTTGATAGAAATTAATTCATTTAAACATGCAATTTCAATTTGGAGCCGCCACTAACCAATTAAGGCGTTAGAAACCCAAGTAAAGTATGGGAGAATACTTTACTATTGCGAACTGTAGATTCAATAGGTCCGGGGACATGATTACGCTAGATTAGTCTAACGCCCTTTCGGTACCTTTTATTTTAATTTTTAAAAATATTTTGCAGGCAATGTTGATTAATTTTAACCTAAACTACTAACATGCAAATGGTGGTCATGCGGGTGCACAATCAATAAAATAACATTCAATAAGAAATGCTAATAAAAATGCATGCCCTAAACATGATTTCTAAATGACATGACACCTAATTTTTCTTTTCCTTTTAACAATGTTAATTATATGCAATCTTAAATTAAATTTGATATGCATGAGTTTTACTTTAATGACATATGAGATGCAATTCATGTGACATAATTCAAATCATTACAATATGTGTGCAATCTAATTTACATAACCCTAAGTATGCATATGCTGTATGATATGGGATGGATGACGTGGTAATTCTATATGCATGTTCTTTTATGATTTTTTATGATTATTTTTTATACATATATGCAACCTACATTAAACAATGATGACATGAAATATGATTAATTATAAACTAATTTATTAACCAACCAAGTAAATGACATTTTGTGTTTTCTTTTTCAAATGACTTAATAATTCTTATTAAAAAGAAAATAATGATGCAATATTAATCTTCGGCCTTTTTTATTAAAAATTGCACGACTAGAATATTAAAACATTAACCTATGACTCACTAACTAAAGCGCAACATGTGGTGTACACATTATGAAACCTATGTAACCTAAATAACATTTTTTTGTTCTTTTTTTGTTTTATTAAAGGAAAATTAACCTAATCCTATATGAATCTAAAAATCGAAACACAAAGCTTTAAATATGAAATGCATATAGACCTAAATATCTAATATGATGCATGATATATGATGAGCAAATAATAGCACGCTAAAATAAAAATCCATCCATGTAAAACAATGGCATTTTAATATGAATCAATGATGCAAAGAAATTCATGAATTTTGCCATAAAAAAGTCGAAATAATCAAAAATCTAACCCGACGTCTCGCGGTCAATATTTTTGATTATCATAACTTAATATGACAAATTTCCTAATGATAAAATTAAATCAAAACAAATCAAGTTAGAATATATTATAAGTAAATAAAAAAGAAACTATGAAACCAAATACTTAAGAATTTACCTAGTCTAACTCTCGGTGGACTTGAAGAAATGGCGAGGAAGCAGAACTGCGATGGTGGCTCGCCAAAGGGGATGGGTCCTGGTGACCGGAGCTGGGGCTGTCCGTCGGAGGTCCGGCAAGGTAGACCTGCAACACAACAGAGGATCGCCTCGGCAGTAGCTGATGTCTTCGCTCGGTCTTGGGCGGAGGAGAAAACCCAGCAGCAAAGAGGTCGCTCGGGCGTGTAGCAGCTCGCTCAGGCGGAGGATTCGGGGCTGGCGGACGCGGCAGCAGGGAGGCGTGGCGTCGCGAGTTGTCACGGATCAGCACGATGGCAGCTTTGGGTGCAAGTCCGGCGTCGCGAGGGGAGGACACGGAGCGGCGGACGGCGTCGGGCGCGGGTCCGGCGTCGCGGGGGTTTCACCGGCGGCGAGCTGAGATGCAGATCTTGGTTTGAGGTGCGCGGGCGGCCGGTGGTGTCTCAACGGGGAGTGGCGGTGATGCTGGTGCGTCGGAGCAGTGGCGCGGCGTGGACAGGGAACGGCATAGGGGACGAGCAGGCGTGCTCGTATGACGACCAGCGCAGCGAGCGTCGATGGGCTGTGGAGTTGTAGACGTTGCTGGTGCGGAGTAGGGCTACAACGGAGGAGCAGTTCGTCGGGCAGCGGTGGAACGTCAAGGCTTCGGGTTCCGGCGGAGGTGCGGTTGCTGGACGTTGGGGCGGCAGCCGCTTACGGGGATGTGCAGCGGCGGAGGTCTGGACGACCGGTGGAACAGCGACGGTGCAAGGCGCAGGAGCGGGCAACAGGGACTTCGGATGGGGACTCAGGAAGAAGATGAACAGTTCCTTTTTTCTTTTTTTTCGTTTCTTTTCTCTGCTCACTCTCTGCCGAGCATCCCCTCTCTCTGTCCCACTGTCCTTTTTTCTTTTCCTTGCTCACGTCAACTCTCCTCTCTCTCTCTCTCTCTCTCTCTCTCTCACTTTTTCACTTTTTCCCTTCAATTTTGCTATTTTTTGGACGAACCGTGAAGAGAAACCCCCCTAATTCCGAAACCTCGCATTCCTTTTTATAGAAGAATCACTCGACTTTGTTTTTGCAGGTGAAGATTTGCACATATTTGCTCAACCGCTCAACAAAATAATGGCTCCAAAATCCGACTGTTGAATTCTTTTGAATTCAAAAGAAATTTTCAAAATTTTCCCTCTTAATCAAAGATTATCTCCTAAATCTATTTTCTAAAATTAAATGAGGTGTCAACAGCTGCCCCTCTTTGAAGGGAAGCTCGTAGAGGTTTCCTTCAAAGATAAATGACACCTAAATTTAGACTATGAATATGAAATGCATATACAAATGTTAATTGTAATGACTTTTTTTTTTTTTAAATATAAATGATGCAATGTAAATGCAATGATTTGGTCAAGAACATATATTTCTATGTGTCAATGCTTAATGAAATGCAAATGCAAAGAAAAACATGTACCTGGCATACTTATCTGGAGATTCAGAAAAGTATCATTAGGTGTGAAATGATTCCTATGAGACTTGACAAACATCTGGAAATCTCTTCAGATAATTGAAAAGCTCAAAGTCTTTGGAGATCTGGAACTCTCATCAGATCCCAAGTACCTGGAAATTACATCAAGTAATTAAAATTTCAAAAATATGATTTTTACGTCAGACATTTGAAAGCATTTACTGATCATCTGGAAATCACGTCAGATGCTTTAAAAGACAAATACTCGGAAATCACATCAAGTATTTAAAGATTCAAATTCTGGAATTCATGCTGGACATTTGAAAACATTTACTAAACATTTGGAAATCACATCGAGACATTTTAGAAGGATAAACACTTGGTATCACATCAAGCGTTTAAGGGTTCAAATATCTTGGGTTTTTACTAAACATCCGGAAGTCACATCGACGTTTGGAAAGACAAACACTTGGTATCACATCAAGAGTTTAAAGGTTCAAATATCTGGGGTTCACACTAGACATTTGAAAATATTTTACTAAACATCTGGAAATCACATCAGATGCTTGAAAAGACAAGCACTTGGAAATCACATCAAGTATTTAAAGGTTCAAACATCTGGAATTCAAACTAGACATTTGAAAACATTTTATAAATGGGTACTTGGAATTCTCATCAAGCACCAAGATGACTGAACAAACTCAGGGTTTCAAAGACAATTTTTTGGTCTTTGAGGAAAAATTCAATGAAGGTCCACGCATAATGGCTTTATCAAGCTTCTACTGGAAAAATTATCACAAGGACAATTTCCAGTTATAGTGTGAATCTCTTGAACATGCTAAATGAGACACTTTTGGTGTGAAAAAGGCTTTTTCACTCGTTCTCATTTAGAAGGGGTTATTTGTCCCGATCATTGATTCGGGAATATATCACTCAATCTTATCATCATCTTGTCGACAAGAGTTCGAATTTTCTTGCAATCAGTACGACCTTACCAATCTGAGAGGTCTTTGACAAGGATTGTAATGTGGGTTTGATCAATGGCTTAGCAAAAGGGACTCTTCGAGTCAAAGCAATTGAAAGAAAAATTCTGTAATCATCTCCGGGTTTACAAGTCAAGAACCCTGCAAAATGAGAAAGAAATAATCTTGCTCGCACTTCTTCGAGCAATGCTCAAAACATGTGAATTCCTACGTTAATTTAAGTGCCCTAATCTGAAGAGACTTTGTAAGGGACTTAACATAGGCTTGATTCTCGGGTTTGAGAAACGAAAGGATCGTTAGGCTCAAAGATGTGTGTAATGGGTAAGAGTTGGTGATCATCTTGACCTTACCACCAGTTTTATTCGCCACAAATTGTCTTCTTGACAAATTTCTTTATTGGCTCAAGATGCCAATAATTATTCAACTGGAGATCTTTTCTCAACATCATTTTTCTTTGATGATGGGCATTGATCAGGCACACCGCCCTTTTTATGCCCCCTAATTCATCAGTCATTTCCCTCTTCTTTTCACGGGCATTGGCCTTGCTTTTACTAGGCACACTGCTTTTTCATGCCCTTTATTTTTTGCACTTATTTTCTTTGGACTCACACAGTCTTCTTTCATCAGCATTTTAGACCATGCTATTCGAATGATTGTCTTTCATCTTGCCCTAGTGTGGGGGATGATCACCAACTGGGTTTGACATGAAATGAATTTGTAGGCTCAAGTGGGCTACGCAAATGGTATAAGTGTATAGGGTAGTGAAAGAAATGCTCTTCGTCATCCTAAGGCACTTAAATTATCACATGAATTCAATGTAATAGCATGACTTGAAGATTGATACAAGTGAAAGCAAGAAAATTTCTATCCATTTCACTCTCCTTCAATGTCAACTTACCTCCATTTGCCCCGATGTGGGGTGGTTCTTGACAGGGGTAGTATGAAAGAATTTCTTCAAGTATTTGGGCTCAAAGAGGGGTTAAACAAGGGTTCACTGATAGAGAAATGAACTGTCCCTCGTCATTTTAGTTGTCGTACTTTTCGCAAGAAAACTTTTCATCTTGAAACACAAAATGTCTCCATACTCACCTCACAATGTATAGACAAGGGACTGTGTATGGGATTAGGCTTGCCTTTCACACCTCATTTAGCATGCTCAAGTAATTCGACATCTTTCACTGAATTATCCATTTTGATAAATTTCAAGTGAAATTGGTGAATTGCTCAATATCATGTGAAAGCATTCTATAATGATAAAAAAAACCATGCTCTATTCTAGCACATCAAATCATAAAGTCAAAGCTGTTAAATGTCTGTGTCTTGCCCCTCTTTGCAAGAGAGCTCATAGAGGTTCCTTAAATGTGCGCAGGGCTACACCTGAAACATAAAGCAGATAATTAAATGAAACAAACATGGTAAATTAGATGCATGCTGGAAGATGATTTTATTTTGAAAAAAATTTCAAGGGAACATGAAGAAGCCCAGCCTTCAGAATTAGCTCCTTGCCGTTTTCTTTTGGGTAGGATTTCATCACAGGGCTAGTTTGGTGTACTTCAACATGCCCTTAAAATATGAAAAATCTCAGTGTATTTTATTGGGTGAAAAGCAAATAACATTAGGGAAATTCTAGAATTGAAAATGCAAATATGCAAATACGGAAAGCGATAAAGACTCCTGTGCAGAGGAGTGTGCAAAAAATTAAAATTCTTCTACTCTCGAGCTTCGTCGATGGCAAACAATTCAGTCATTCTTTCGAGTGCGTCATCAGAGCTCTCAATCTTTGGAGGTGCGGGATCATCTATGCCACCCCAGACCATCCGGGATGATATCCCGTGGGTCGAAGTAGGAGCCGGGAGGAGCCGAATACTTTACATAGTAATCGAACTTGCCACTTGGTTGCCCAAGGGTGTCCATCACTTCGCTTCCTCATGCATCATCTCGAAACATGGTCGGCTCGATCAAAACTGAAAATGGCATTCACGCTTCCGAGTGGTCGGGGAGTGGGTTATTCTCGGATGTTCGGATGTGCATCGAGGAATGAGACCACCTTAGCATCCAAAAGATTTTGGATTTTGTGTTGCAACGTATAGCAATCGTCAACAAAATACCCTACCTCCCCCATATGGTAAGTACATGTCTTGGATGGATCATAGTTGGGGAAACGCTCGGGATTAGATCGCTTGGGTTCCTTAGCGAGTAATCCTTTCTTCTGAAGGGTCGGCAAGATCTTGGACAAGGGCTTAGGAAGTGGCGTAAATTGACGCCCGGAAGAGTTCTTCTGCTGGCCAAAGAATGGTCGTGCTCCTCCTTGATGGGTGTTCGGGATAGGGCGAGGTGGTTGCACATAAGCTGCATTAACCTCCGCTACAAGTTCCTTATCTTTCTTGGCTAAGACTCTCCCATATGAGCCGATTTGATCAGACGCCCATCCATCACGCAATGCTACTTCAATTCGCTCGCCGACAGGGATTAGCTTATTGAATGACTCGGCAGTCGATCCCAGCATTCGATTTCGATACTCAGGCGGGAGTGTCTTCATGAACAAATCCATTAGCTCCTTTTCTGTCGGCTCTGGAGTAATTTGAGCGGCTACAGCCCTCCATCTCGTGACATATGCTTTGAAAGATTCCGTCCTCTTCTTCTCAGTGCGAAGTAAATCTTCTCGAGATGGAGTGACATCAATATTATACTTATATTGCTTGAAGAAGGCATCAGTCAAATCCTCCCAAGTCTCCAAACAGATTAATCTTCTTCATGATGTACCATTGCGCGACGGTCTGTCGGGCTTGCTTGAAATTGTTGAATCATCAAGGGGATGTTATCAACATATTGGGTCATCCTGACCACATAAGTCTGCAAGTGGATCTTCAGGCAAGAAGTGCCATCATACTTTTCAAAGTCCGGCATTTTGAACTTCTTCGGCATTTTGACTTTTGCATAGTGGGACAAATCAGTTGGGCCTTGGACAAAGGAACCCTGCAGCTGTTTGAGTTTCTCTTCGATTTTTGCCATGCGCTTTTCCTGTTCTGTCTTCGGTATAGCCGAGTGTATCACTTGGACCTCCTCATCAACAACAATTTGAGGCACGTCAGTAATTTTCTCCTTAGAAGCACCATCAGAGGTTGATGTCCCAATTGCGAACGTGTTCCTGCCTTTATCCTTCGGATCAGTCGCAGGAGCATGTTGTGGTAACACCACTTCAACTTGCGGAGCTGGTGGAGCAGTGTTTGCCTGGAGAGAATCAATTTGCTTGGAGAGCTGCTCAAGAACATTTAGGACTTGCTTCATCTCCGATTCGAGGGCAGCGATGCGAGTTTGTTCAGCAACACGTGTTTGTTCGGTGTTATCAGCCATTGTCGCTCTGGAACGAGTACGGATTGGTGATCTTAGGTTAGCCGTGTTGTCACCTGTCAATGTAAAATAATACAGTAAGCATTATAACAAATAAGATTGGTCCATGACAACGGTCAATCGCTTATTTTATTAAGTGAAATCAAATTCCAAAGACATCAACTTAAAATGCTAACATAACTCCCTAGGAAAATAAAATCCTAAAACATCAATCTGAGAAATTGAAATAACATCATAAAGCCAGAATTAAACTCCTAAATCTAGCGACTCTTTTCTATATACAATTGGGAGATCACAGTCTTTCGAAGCTTCTTGTTCTCGTCGAACCAACTCGAAATACGAGCTTCTTTCCTCTCCACCGTTTCTTCAAGATTTTCAATTTGTGCTTTACGAGTGGACTTCATGGTCACTTCGGTATCACAGAAGTAGAGCTTGAGGGATCTCATGATGGTGGATATAATAATCCGAGGCATGAAAAATCATCTCATTTCCTTTCAATCTTCTAGGCACCACAATCTTTTCCGGATGGCATTCCTTCCATGCATTTTCAAGACGCTCGATCTCATCGAGGTATTTGTGATCCTTGCGCACGAAGCGGGCTTGAAACAGATCCACTCGGAGAGGAGGTGGGATATCTTGGAGCACTCGATACTGGCGGGCCACTCTATAAGGATAGTAAGATGTTGCACCAGTAATTCCCATCAGTGGAATTGGATTATCTGTCTTGTGAGAGAAACGAGCCACGCTAACATGGAACCATTTAGCATACCATAGGAAGCCCTCGAGATCTGGATTTTTAAGAAAAGTCACCCAATCGGAAAATGATTTTCCGGTATACTTTTTCTCTAAGATTGAAAATCTCTTTATTGGGTAACTAGAATCATCAATTTCACCTCGACGCATGAAATGACCAAACTCCTTCATGTGAGAAAGAAACCAAACCTGTAAAAGCTCAAGAGAGGCATTCATGATTTTTTCTCTATTTTGTTTAAAACGGTTGAGGGACAAAAATGTCTCAGCTAAAATCATGTTTATAAAGTTCATGCCAGCGCATGCTTGTCTGACCACCCATGCAATCGAGGGATCAATAGCATTTTTTCGATGAGGAAATATTATAAGTCCAAAGAATGCTAAAATGAAAATCCTACCCTTTTGGCGCATTGAAGACTGATTTAAAAATGATTAGCCAAAAAGGAGAAAGGGCATGCATTACAATTAGCTTTCAAAACTTTTTTAACCTCATCGCTTTTAATTCTTAGAAATTGAGATAAAATTGATGTGGGTTCCATACCAAGAGGTGGCCTAACAAGTTCAGTCTCGAGGGGCATTCCTATGATGACGCTATACTCTTCCAAAGTTGGAGTTAGCTCATTCTTACCAAAGATAAATGTAGCCGTCTCGGGACACCAAAAGTGCGATACAGCTTGCAAAACACCACTGTGGACTCCGATATCCAAAAGGGGGATGAGCCGTCCTAGTATCGACTCCACATAATCTTGACCTTCTTTACTTAAATTGTTCCACCATCCTCTGAGCTCAATCTTGGGAGTTGGAATGAATTGAACATCGGATCTCCCCATTGCATATAGATTAAAACCTATGGTTGACCTTTTGTCATGAACCAAAAGAAAGTGCAATAAAGCAAATAGATTGTATAGTATAAGGTAAGAATACTTACTTCACAGAGAAAAATGGCAACCACATAGACAGACACATGAGATGTGAGGCTCGATTTCTATCTAGATGGCTTAACAAAATGGAGCTAAGAGGATGATCTCGACCGTTGCGCCTCTCGCATTAACGTATCGAGTCCCCTAACTCCGGCTCGCCGAATGGAATGTCTAATAATCACGCAGTCTCGCGGATATGGACAAACACATTCGACACCATGAAGAACTTTCGGGAAGAGAAGGTCAACCTCTATATAGCGGTCTCGCTTTAGAGGAAGTATCCTTCTCAACACCATCCTAAAAATCCTATCGCGGCCCGTCCCGGCGGCGGGTCGTGTGTGCTATAGTGTAGTGCTAAAAACAATAAAACATGCACGACGCTTTAATTGCAAACAACACTTCTATAGTTTAAATTCAACCATTCATCCTTAACTCCAACTCCGCAAAACAAGGGTTAGCAAAGACTACTCCCCTTATACCTCCCATCTGCAAGAACATTTAACACTTAATGTTAGGAGCGTACCTTGTTTCCATGCTGCCAAACAAAATATTTTTCTTTTTTTAAAAAAATAAAAATAAAATAGGCCTATGTCCACTATGAGTTTTAACTCTATCCCCAGCGGAGTCGCCAAGCTGTCGCGACCTTCCCGAATTTTTTTGAAGGGTGAATTATTCGAAAGGAGGCTAATGGATTACTAAGTCCGAAGACTTGGCACGGACCCTCCCAAGTCCTACCAATCGCGACTTGATAGAAATTAATTCATTTAAACATGCAATTTCAATTTGGAGCCGCCACTAACCAATTAAGGCTGGTTAGAAACCCAAGTAAAGTATGGGAGAATACTTTACTATTGCGAACCAGAGATTCAATAGGTCCGGGGACATGATTACGCTAGATTAGTCTAACGCCCTTTCGGTACCTTTTATTTTAATTTTTAAAAATATTTTGCAGGCAATGTTGATTAATTTTAACCTAAACTACTAACATGCAAATGGTGGTCATGCGGGTGCACAATCAATAAAATAACATTCAATAAGAAATGCTAATAAAAATGCATGCCCTAAACATGATTTCTAAATGACATGACACCTAATTTTTCTTTTCCTTTTAACAATGTTAATTATATGCAATCTTAAATTAAATTTGATATGCATGAGTTTTACTTTAATGACATATGAGATGCAATTCATGTGACATAATTCAAATCATTACAATATGTGTGCAATCTAATTTACATAACCCTAAGTATGCATATGCTTTGTATGATATGGGATGGATGACGTGGTAATTCTATATGCATGTTCTTTTATGATTTTTTATGATTATTTTTATACATATATGCAACCTACATTAAACAATGATGACATGAAATATGATTAATTATAAACTAATTTATTAACCAACCAAGTAAATGACATTTTGTGTTTTCTTTTTCAAATGACTTAATAATTCTTATTAAAAAGAAAATAATGATGCAATATTAATCTTCGGCCTTTTTATTAAAAAATTGCACGACTAGAATATTAAAACATTAACCTATGACTCACTAACTAAAGCGCAACATGTGGTGTACACATTATGAAACCTATGTAACCTAAATAACATTTTTTTGTTCTTTTTTTTGTTTTATTAAAGGAAAATTAACCTAATCCTATATGAATCTAAAAATCGAAACACAAAGCTTTAAATATGAAATGCATATAGACCTAAATATCTAATATGATGCATGATATATGATGAGCAAATAATAGCACGCTAAAATAAAAATCCATCCATGTAAAACAATGGCATTTTAATATGAATCAATGATGCAAAGAAATTCATGAATTTCGCCATAAAAAGTCGAAATAATCAAAAATCTAACCCGACGTCTCGCGGGTCAATATTTTTGATTATCATAACTTAATATGACAAATTTCCTAATGATAAAATTAAATCAAAACAAATCAAGTTAGAATATATTATAAGTAAATAAAAAGAAACTATGAAACCAAATACTTAAGAATTTACCTAGTCTAACTCTCGGTGGACTTGAAGAAATGGCGAGGAAGCAGAACTGCGATGGTGGCTCGCCAAAGGGGATGGGTCCTGGTGACCGGAGCTGGGGCTGTCCGTCGGAGGTCCGGCAAGGTAGACCTGCAACACAACAGAGGATCGCCTCGGCAGTAGCTGATGTCTTCGCTCGGTCTTGGGCGGAGGAGAAAACCCAGCAGCAAAGAGGTCGCTCGGGCGTGTAGCAGCTCGCTCAGGCGGAGGATTCGGGGCTGGCGGACGCGGCAGCAGGGAGGCGTGGCGTCGCGAGTTGTCACGGATCAGCACGATGGCAGCTTTGGGTGCAAGTCCGGCGTCGCGAGGGGAGGACACGGAGCGGCGGACGGCGTCGGGCGCGGGTCCGGCGTCGCGGGGTTTCACCGGCGGCGAGCTGAGATGCAGATCATGGTTTGAGGTGCGCGGGCGGCCGGTGGTGTCTCAACGGGGAGTGGCGGTGATGCTGGTGCGTCGGAGCAGTGGCGCGGCGTGGACAGGGAACGGCATAGGGGACGAGCAGGCGTGCTCGTATGACGACCAGCGCAGCGAGCGTCGATGGGCTGTGGAGTTGTAGACGTTGCTGGTGCGGAGTCGGGCTACAACGGAGGAGCAGTTCGTCGGGCAGCGGGTGGAACGTCAAGGCTTCGGGTTCCGGCGGAGGTGCGGTTGCTGGACGTTGGGGCGGCAGCCGCTTACGGGGATGTGCAGCGGCGGAGGTCTGGATGACCGGTGGAACAGCGACGGTGCAAGGCGCAGGAGCGGGCAACAGGGACTTCGGATGGGGACTCAGGAAGAAGATGAACAGTTCCTTTTTTTTTTTTTTTTCGTTTCTTTTCTCTGCTCACTCTCTGCCGAACATCCCCTCTCTCTGTCCCACTGTCCTTTTTCTTTTCCTTGCTCACGTCAACTCTCCTCTCTCTCTCTCTCTCTCTCTCTCTCTCTCTCTCACTTTTTCACTTTTTCCCTTCAATTTTGCTATTTTTTGGACGAACCGTGAAGAGAAACCCCCCTAATTCCGAAACCTCGCATTCCTTTTTATAGAAGAATCACTCGACTTTGTTTTTGCAGGTGAAGATTTGCACATATTTGCTCAACCGCTCAACAAAATAATGGCTCCAAAATCCGACTGTTGAATTCTTTTGAATTCAAAAGAAATTTTCAAAATTTTCCCTCTTAATCAAAGATTATCTCCTAAATCTATTTTCTAAAATTAAATGAGGTGTCAACAGAAGTGAAATTAATCTTGTAATAAGAAGTGAAATTAATATTTGTGTTAAACTTGTTAACACAAATTTAACGTGCATGGGTGTTTTTACGTGTTTATTATTTCGACAAGTTAACATATATTCACAAATATGAATCATGTCATTCGATACGAGACACGACAACACATTTTATAATGGTGTTAGTTGTTTTGTACCATGTGTCATGTTTGTGTTGAGGTAGTTAGACACTGTTTATTAAATGCATTGTTTTTTAGTTGATGCTGTAGACTTATTTTGAGACAACATGGATTTCCAACCCTGCCCATACTATTGTTTGAAATTCAAAATTGTCCAGATTACCTTTGTTTGTTTGTTTTAAAATAATACTAGTACATTTAAAAGAATAGTCGTCTTTAGTCTCTTTTTGTTTTGTTATAAGCATCCCTATGTTAACTTCGTCCATTGAGACGCTCAACAAGATGTGGGGTTAGATGTGTCCTATGCTGATTGGTTCAATTTGTTTCCAATGCACCTTATCGACAGTCTAAAAAGTTTGATAAAGAAGAAGATAAATGCAAGGTGTAGTAAAGAGAGATAAAATGACTGATCAGTGAACTACCTGGACATGTGTCGAGTACCGAATGGAGTGTGCTATCGCCTACGTGGTAAGATTGGCCTACATAATATTTTTTTGAGAGAGAAAAAGAGAAAAGGATTGGGAGGTTGGGGGGGAGGGGTTGCAGTTATTCCATCTTCGAAGAAAAATCAACACGGTTAAACCTACCTCCATATGATCCGTCCCTTTTTTAAAAGTACAATCTTTTTTTAATTTGTCAACTATTCTTGATGCCTAAAAAATTTTATTTGTCAATATTACCAACATCTTAAATTTTCACATCACTTTTTCGGAATTACTGACTTTAATTAGAGTTACCAACTACTCTCCAAATAAGTTACTAATTAGCTTTGGCTTATCAACTGTTATTTAAGTTACATTACGACATTTTATTATTTTAATTATTATTTTTCTTATCTATTACCAGCCGTTATTTATTTTTCTTAACCACGCCTTAAATTTCCAAACTTTTTATAAAAAGTTATTGATGTTAATTTTAAGTGACTAAAAGATTTTTCTAGATAAGACCAAAGGTCCAAAAATTTGTCATAAAGTGCAAGTCTTAAAATTTTCATAAATGCAATTAAGTCTTAAAAACAATAAAATCGATACTATTAAGTCCTTCCGATAACTCCTTTTAACTTGGCTAACAAAAAGATGCTGAAATATTTTTTCTTATTATCTTCTCTCTTCATGGCGTCGACACCACAAAAACATGAAACATAAGGATAAATCAACACTATTATGGTCTAAATCTTTTTTCCCAAATCTTACTTAAATTAGGTTTAAAAAAGGTTATATCTTAAAATTAAAAAAATTAAAAAATTAAAAACAAAAAAACAAACAAACCAGGCCAAGGCCTGTGGGCCCTCTTGCTACTGCTCCACCATTGCCGAAATGGGTTAGTGGGGATTGTTAGGGCTTGGGCAATCACCGTGACCCTCACCAACCCTTGGCCAGATTTGGGCAAGAGTCGTCGGGCTGTTGCTTGTTGTCAGCAAGGTTTGCCATCGCCCCACCACTGCCGACCATTTTGCAAGGATGGTGTGATGACGACAGCGAGGGCCTGGAGGGCTTCTTATTTTTTTGAACAATTAATTTCACCCGCATTCCCACAAGATTTCTTTCAATATTTCTATGTCTTTTCTCTGGATTTTCTTTTTTATGCCGTCTGGCTCTAATGTGCACGAGGGTCTCCGTTTTCACCGAATGATCGTCGATGCTCTTTTATAAAAAAGAAATTCCAGACTTCCCTTTGTTTTCAGAATCTCGCGATCTCCTCAATCTTTCCCCTTCTTCTTTCTCTCTCTTTCATTTCCCTTTTTATTTGGCTGAGATTCCCTTATTTTTCATTGATTCTCTCTCTCTTCTCTCTCTTTGTGAGTTTCCTTTTACCTCACCCATCTCTCTTATTCCTTGTTCAGATGCAGCAATTATCAATTACCTTAGCTGGAGGTAGCTTAAATATGGCATGTTTACTTTCCATTTCAGAGAGAGAGAGAGAGAGAGAAGCGGGCGATCTTTGGTTCATAATATTCGCGATTTCGCTCAAATGAATATTTAATCGGCATCCTATCCTACAATTTAAGTGCGAGGAATGAGAATACAAGACTATGAACTTCCAGGTGGAAAGGATGGGACGCTCAGGGCTACGAACAACACTTCCTGGCAAAGAGGAGTGAAGTGCCCTGAGCTATAAACAACACTTTTGTGCAGGAAACATCATAATCAAAAAAAGGATGCTCGAGGCTATAACAGCACTTCCTGGCGGAGAGCTTGGAATGCTCAGGGCTACAAGCAGCACTTCCTGGCAAGGAGGCGAAAAGCTCTGGGCTACAAAAGCACTTCCAGACAAAGATACGCTGATGGCTATTGCAGCACTTCTTGATGGAGAGGATGGGATACTCAGGTCTATGAGGAGCACTTCCTGCCTGGTAAAAGGAGGTGAAACGCTACAGGCTACAAAAGCATTTCCGGGTGAAAAAAACGATCAGGGCTATGACAGCACTTCTTGGTGAAGAGGATGGGATGCTCCTTCCTGACAAAAAGAGGTAAAACGCTCCGAGCTATAAAAGCTCTTCCAGGCTAACATGTCAAAGCAATCATATTTCTTCGAACAAAGTTTATGCGTGCATTTAGAAATCATTACTCGTTAAAGAGAATCTTTGGCTTCACATCTTTGGAAGGAGATAATAATTTGTTTCGGGTCTAAGCAAGACTAAGCAGGACTATTTGTTCAAACTTTGTATCGCAAAACTTTACAGGAAAGAGCGATCATTAGAGTAATTTTCATTCATCTAGGGGCTTAATATAAATGCCACATAAGAGTATTTCAATATGAAAGGACTTCTCTGCCTGTCTCTCGAGATGTTCTCACATATTTTCTTGAGAACACTTTTTTTTTTCTCATTTTTGTTTAAAAAATAAAAAAAGTTGAAATTTTTTCCTTTTCATTTCTATTTCAAACTTATTTATAGACTAAAAATTTATTCCAGAAAATGAAAAATGAAATTACATTATCAAATAGATTTTTGTTCCAAACTTGTTCCCGGGAAAAAAATTAAAAAAATGGAATGGTTATTATACGCACTCAAGATGTCGTGAGAATCGAGAAATTCTCATAGATCAATAATATACTCTTCCTCCACTCCTCTAAGCAGTATCGTTGAGTATGAAATTCTCCTATTAAGTCAATTGCCATTGTTCAGAAAGGACATAAGAAAGTTTACATCTCCGCCCAATATTTTTGGCTAGGAAGAATTGCATGGTTCTGACTGAACTCAAGGTTCCGTTGCAAACTGCTCTTGCTGTGAACATTTTTTTTTTTTTTTTTTTAAGGCAAGGACCCTACGACTTTGGTATCCCTGAGATTGCATGGTCCTGGGAGGGGTGGAAAGAGACAAGGTTAGTGGAATCAAAATGGCTAAAATTAGTTTGGAACAATACTATACAACTGTTTATGCTGTTTCTGCGCCAAACATGCATATGTATGCGATGTAAAATGCCACAACAGACCAGTTGTGACTTGATTGCACAAACCAAAAAGGCCAATTCTGGATTTGTGAGTTTATTCATGGAAAAAAACTTCTTTACAGCATCAGCATTTACAGGACTCAAGAATTCTCGACCATCCATTTTGTTATTTATCATCGATCTAGGCAAGATAGCAATCCAAGATCAAGGCACCTACGGTGAGAACCTTTTTTACAACATAGAGCCTGGCATAGTTTGGAGTGAACTTCCCACTAGAGTCTGGTGCAATGGGCAATATCTTATGTGGAACCAAATCACAGACCTCAAACTGTACGAATAATGGCAGTGTTGGACCTAGTCCAAGTGAATCCAGGTTTAGGTAAGAATTTACCCTGTAAAAGACATTAATCGAGTCCATGTGGACCCAAGTCTAGGTAAGAATTTGCCCAAGGTAAGAGACATGTTTTTTGTTGCCAAAAGGATGAGATATCATTTACTTTACTCATAAAAATGCATTACGAAGTATGTTATGTGTGGAGAAATGGACATATCTATTTGGAACTCACTTTTCTTGTTGAAAATAAAAAGGAAGCAAATAGATTGAGATGGTTTCTAGATGGCATAATACTTTTGTCAGTGCTAGGGAAAAGGGAAAAGAAGAAACCCTAACTTGCGCTGATAATCTTTCTTTAAGCAATCGACTTGTTGTTGTTGGAGTCTCAATCACAGGGCAATTCTCCTTTGGCGGAACAGAAGCTATTCAAGACCTTTGCTTACAATACCTCTATTCTGCCAAAGGAGAATTGCACTGGTATGTCAAAACCCCACTCTGTCTTTCTTGCTTTGACTGGCTTAGCTCGAGTCCTCGGATTGATCAAACCTCCTCTTTTATAAAACCATTGTTCGCACAAATTTTCGGATACCAGAACAATTCTTGTGTTTTCTTTTCGGACGTGGTCCCAAATTCTTGACCTATCTTATCCTCAAAGAAGTGAAAGGAAAAGTCGACATCAAGATGGATCTTTTTTCTCATCACGAGAAACGCTCTCTTTTACGTGCCAATGCATGGAGAGATATTGAGAGAGCAATTTATGAAGTGAAACTCTTTTTTAGTTATTGCCTGTTAATTCTGAACTATTTTGTTGTGGCTAGGATTATATTCTTCTAGTTTGCCTTCGACTCCACGTGGCTATGGCTAGGTGGAACTCTATTATTCTGTGTTAAAAGGTATGGGATTCTTTTTAAATACTGATAAATTTCAACAAATGTTGATAAGTGTAAAGAAGTTATTGATTTAAAAAAAGATGTCACCCTTTTTCTAGGTAAATTTTTTTGG
This sequence comes from Eucalyptus decipiens, assembly GCA_014182575.1. Lineage (NCBI taxonomy): Eukaryota > Viridiplantae > Streptophyta > Magnoliopsida > Myrtales > Myrtaceae > Eucalyptus > Eucalyptus decipiens. Next base: position 42,999,049 of record CM024613.1, on the reverse strand, counting down.
TGATTTACCACTAGATTTAATAAATAAAATTTCTTGTTTGTTAGCTTGCAAAATGACCAAATATTAGACAATTTTACCAACTTTTATTTACATAATTTATTGACACTTGAATTTGATAATTCCTATATAAAATTACCAACCTAAGTTAGAACGACTTATTAGCTTTTATCAAATTAAGTTAATTACTAGTTTTGGGTTGCCAACTTTTCATGGGATAGCTGCACAAATGGTTTTTGAACTTCGGCCCAATATGCAACGTTGTTCTTGATTTTTTAACTTGTTGTGTGCTCTATGATACTTTGCCTAATGTACAATGTTGTCCCTAGACTTTTAATTTATTTAATGCAATCTCTAAATTTTGTTTGTAAATATTTAATCTAGTCTATAGACCATATGAAAATATCCAACACTATCCTTCCATTAATTCAAATTAATTTAAATTGTTGATTGGGCTTCCAATCCAGTAAATTTGAATTGTGTATAGAAGAATAACCTGACACATGGATTATTTTCGTGAGATAGTCAACTCAAATGAAGATAAAATTATCTAAGTCATCAATAACATGGATAATTACTTTTCCAAGTTGATCAAATTAAACAAATTACATGAATTATTATATTTTAGTTTGAGTTAAATATCTTACGTGGGAATCTATGTTCAGCAATTTTTTTGTCCATCATTCAGATGTACCGGATTGGAAGCCAAATCAATAAATTATGTTGATTTAAAAAAAAAAAAAATATAGAAGAATAACATTGAACATTTTCACATAATTTGAGAACTATATTAAATATGTATCAAAAGTTCAGGGACTGTTAATAACTAAAGTATTGTTGTTCCATAAAATGAGGAATCGACTTGACCCCTAAACAAAAATATCAAAGTCGCATTGCTTACATTTGGCGTCGCATCACATTGCATGAATGTACTAATAGCATTTGGGACTAATTCATTTGCATTAAGTAGGTCGTAGGGGCAAAGCGGATAATGTTGGCACAATCTCAATTCGTTTGTTCAAATTTGAATTCTAGGATTAATTTGGACTTCAAGATAGGAAATAGAGATAAAATAGGATAAAAATGGTGGGATAAGGAATCGGATCATGGGGGTTTATAAGGTAAAAGCTTGAAAAAAGGGTAAAAGATAAAAATGATGGAGCAACTGGAACTTGAGCTCTTAAAAGCCAAACAAACAGATCGCCGTAAGTGCAAGTGAAAGAGAATATTACAAAGAGGAGAAATCTTGGCCGATTCGAAGAGGAGGGCAAGCGGTTTAGAAGGATTAAATGACCATTTTAAAGATTAATAAAGGGGGCAAATTCGTTGGAGTCTACTTCGTAAAATTCTAAGCATGATTTGGTGAGATTGGAATAGAAATGGAGATCAGAGAGCGAGCTTGAAGTGAAATCCGCTAAATGAATAATAGCTAGATCTACCAAAATGGGACATAGATCCATTTCTTGACCTATATTTGATGGGTTGGCTTATTAAATGAGTTAGTTATATTTAGTAAATGAGATTAGATCAAACTTTATAGGTATTAAATGAATTCACAACTTATATAAATCCAACCCATCTTTGTGACCATCTCTCGCTCTCAATTCAATCCCGCATTCGTTCACTCTGTATGAGTTTTCCTTAATTAGTTAAATATATAAGTATTTTAGTAATATGAGTCGGCTTTGGTATGAGTTTGGTATGAATCAAGCCAAGTATAGGTCACTACATTTATATTACATGGAAATTAATCATAACGTGTTAAATAGGTTAATTTGGATTGGATCATTTTTGACCTGATTCACCTGTTTAACAGGACTAATAATGGCAAAACCGAAACAACAAACTTGGTGAAATTTAATTGCATCAAGCTGTGACCCCAGAAAGGAGATTTGGGAGAGATTGGTTTGGTTTCGGAGATTGGATCATGAGATTTTAAAAAATAATAAGAAAACACCATCACAAGATCCTAACGCCATTTTATCTCACCTGAGGAGACTCTAGACAGGACGCTCGTATCCTCAGAATGTGGGCGAAGCTTTCACGCCCCAAGGTCACGTTCTCTTCACCTTCCTATCATCGACTATTCATACACATTTCATTACGTATTCGAGTCTTACGGTGTTCTTCAACCGGTGGTCCTCTCCATCCCGTAGCTTTCTCATCGCTGTCCTGGTATCTACCACTGACATCCGCCAGCGCCCCAGCGTCCGTGGCGTTCCACCAACCATCCAGCGTTTCAATCTTCTGCATTCTCGGTTCCACAGGCGTCCTTGCTCGTGATTCGAACTGACATCCTTCCTTGTGATCTCAGCAAGCATCCTGGTCCGCGAGTCACTGTCCTTGTCCAATCCTTCGGCGCCCTTAAGCGATTGCTCTTTGAAAATACTGAATGACCTTTCAGTTATAATTCAAGCTGGTTCAGACTTAAAATGAGCTTTGTCCAGCTAGAATACCAAAAAGAAGTCCAGAGACCTGAATCGAACATCTAGTCCGGAAAGCAGTGTAAGCAAACCAGTCAAGAAGTGGATTATAGTGTTGTCCACAGAGATTAGAAGTGGACCCAGCAAGGTGGCCGTCGTCCGACACTTGCGAGGTGATGACAACCACCATTGCTTTAGCTCCACAGCCATGACCACCACTCCGATCTTGATTTTCAAATCAGAGAGAGAGAGAGAGAGACGCCAGCAGGGTGGCCGTTGTCATCTGAGGCTTGCGAGGCGATGGCGACCATAGTTGCTTAAGGTCCGTGGCCACGACCACCGCACCAGTCATGCTTTTCAAATGAGAGAGAGCTGGTCTCGTTTTTGAGAGACAGAGAGAGACAGAGAGAGCACATGTTAGGAAAAAAAAATTAACATTGTCAAACAATGAGTTGTCCAAGGCGTGGTCACATACTGACTAACAATATTAAAAGCACAAGCATTATCAAAGGGGTTAGTAGTGAGATAGGTTACACTACCAACCGATTGCCGATAAAGTGTAGGATTTGGAAGAAGAGTTCCATCCTTGTCATTAAATTTTGCAATCAACTCAATGGGAATAGCAGCAATCTTATTATCAATGAGCCGAGCATGAGAAATAAGATTAGTGACATATTTTGCTTGTGAGAAATATTGGCCAGAAGCATCAAACGCAACCTCCAAGCCTAGAAAATAGCTTAGCCACCCAAAATCTTTCATTTCATACTATATACTAAGATAAAATGTCAGTCTAATCATTGCTAGTAATAATCATATCATCCACATAGAAGAGTAGCATAATGTGTTTTATAGAATGGAAGGTTACTTTCCTATAAATTTTTTTAATTTATGGAGGTGCCTAGCCAAGCTGACAGTTCCTCACCATGGATCCACATGAGTTGCGACATTGTGTAATTCAACTTCAAAATCTTTGTCTACAGAAACCTTTACGGTTTTATTTACTTAATGACATTTGACCTTATATCATACAATTAGTATGACGAACCTTGAGGTAGGTAAATTGTTTATTTTGTCAGCAAGTTATAAGAGATTATGTTTGTACATAAAATTCTCAAACATCTTAATGAAGAATTTCCCATTAAAAGTGGTTAATCTTACAAATTATCGACTTTATTTTGTTGAAGGTAAAATAAGAGTCAAGGGTCGTGCAACAACACTTCCTTATTTTCTTGCCAAAATGATAATTCTTTTTTAAGAAATGATTGCGTGACAGTTTTTAATAAAATCGTTAGAATAATAGTCTATTCTAAACTGCAAAAATAAAAAATAAAAAATCAAGTAACAAATAATTATAAATTTTTGTGGAGCTCACTCCTTTAAGAATTTGTGGCTCACAATAAAATGTTATTCTCATAGTAGTCCAAAATCTATCAAGCCCTTCTTTTTTCCCTTTCAAAGCATAAGTCAGTGATTGCAAAAGCCCTCACAACTGCTTATTTGTTTCAAATTAGACATATAGAATAAAGCTAGATGGTCAAATGTCCCTAAATTCTGCTACCATAGGATAGAATTGATCAAACTATAAGGATATCAACCTCAAAATAGCTAGGAGAATATCTAAATTCAACATATTATGTATCTTCCCATAGCCATAAACGTAATTCTCTCTCCATATTGTGTAATTATTTCAAGATCAAGACCTTTTGTTGCAAAGCTAATAAGATTTGTTATACAAAAGTCCCACTCAAAATTTTGAGTTGGCTAGCTCGTTACAAGCTTCAATATGCAGACAAATCTTCCTTCGTTCATTCTTTGATGATTTTCATGCTTTTTTTTTTTCCTAACGTTAATTCTGTATAACTAAATCTAATTACATAAATGATAATTTTTTCATATCATGTGAATTCGGAAATTAACTAATATAATCTTTCTTCACCCTATTTAATAAGAAAGTTCTCATAAATTTAATTATATACGATCGTGTAAGTTAAATAAATTTAGTTATTAATTACGACCGTTACTTGGGAGTGCACCTCAGATCCGTTGATTTGAGATCGCGACAGAGCGACAGAATTTCAGGCAAGCACCAACCTCGCCTGTGCACGGCTGTGAAGAGGTCTCTACCGAGACGTGCAGAAGTCTTCGTTTTCCCCGTGCAAAGATCTTCGTCATGCTATTATGACAAGCTTTTCCATTTGCGCAACTTGCTCGATGGAGAGGGGTCTCTATCTTTTGGTGGTTACACGTTGCACCACCACTAGCGTTCATGGCAGCCCGGATCTTCATAAGCCACAAGCAGCAACTTCTTGTTTTCCTTCCTTTTGTCGTTTGTTTTACACTTCTTATCCAATTCAAATCTATTCTACTCCCTTTCCTAGATTTTTTTTCCCCAAATTTTGTTTGTAACATATCCAAATTTATCTAGTCCAAGGATGTCAAAAACACCAAATAGGATCACAAATTATCCCATTCGGACTATAAACATAGCCCATTAAAAATTTATTATATTTTGATGATATGTTAGTAGACTAGAGAATAATTCTCATCTTGTCCAATATCACAAAACCAACTACTTCTGTTGCCCCTATATCTATGGATCCATCCTCATCTTTTAATAGTTCGGATGCTTCTCAAATAGATTACTTGTATAATGTGACATCCTAAAATTCGACCTCATCTCGATAATATGAAATCGGCATTTCATCGACGTGCTTATGGTTAATTTACTCGGAACTGATCATTCGCGAGTTAACTAATCTATTAAGTGAGGCCGTTAAGGGATATAAACGCGGTAGACAAGAGAATTCGATTGGAAATCAACCGCTTGACCATAAAATCGGCAAGGGTCAATATGATACTGTTATAGTCAAATTGTGATCGGATATAAGTCAATTCGATTGAAACATGTAATTGAATTGCGGGTGATTCTGCATGACTATGAAATTCATGTTGTACGGCGCTAACCCAATTTTCTGTCGATTTCATACTTGGTACACGTAATTGAAACTTTGCGATTTTTTACAAAAACCGAGAGTCGCCTACAAGTCAGAGGTACACAAACGTGGATTGAAAATTATCGACTATGGGTCAAACGCGCTAAAATCCCTAAAAGCTACCTGATATGTTAGGTCATACTAAAATCGTGTTCGATCGATTTTAATCACGAAATTTAATTTAGTTTCGGGAATCGGACATTCGAGCGTGTCACAATTTATTTATAGGTCGTTGTCTCATCTTTCGGAGAAATTTTGTTGATGTTGGAATTTTGCGAAAAAATTGTTTTTTCGGCAAAAAGAAATAAGGAAATTCGGATGGCTGAGAAAAAAAGGGATTTTCTACCATGAATTTGGTTTTGTTTGTGGAAATTATGACTATTTTCTAGGTGGTTGGCCCCTTGACAAAAATGGCTGAAGACTTTTGAGGCTAGCACTCGAGTGTGAGATATTTTTCCAAGGCTTTTTAGTGGCTGCAGTCTTGACTTTGTTTTCCCTTTCTCCCTCCCTCCCTCCCTCTCTATTCTCACAAGTGAAGTCCCCTCCTCTCTGGAGAACAGCCCACATTCTTTTTTCTAGACATCTTCTATGGCACCCCTGAAACGGCCCTCGATCCGTTAGGGTAGCCACAATTCACTTACCTTTCACTTGACCCGGCAACATATCACTCTGATACCATAGAATTTTGATGGGTCCATAAGTCTTGGGGGTTTATATCATCTAAATCGGTCCCAGCGCAGTTCATATAGCGGAAGCATATTCAAAATCTCCCTATCCCATACTCAATCAAAATAATACAATGCACACCAACTGCACATTATATATATAAGTTAGAGCTGAAACACTTTTATTTACATAACTTGATGGACATCATGAGTTGGTACATCAAAAGGCCAAGGCTTTACTAACCAAAAGTACCTGACTTCACAGCAGTTATGTACATTGGTTCATCATTCAGTGTCGGCCATCCAAAAAGAAGCTTCATCCTCCCTCCAACGCGCTTAGTCACACCCAACCTGGTTCGTCAGTTGGTGGCGGTAGCAGCATCCCCAGCATAACCCCGTCACGGCGGACATGCACGGACAAGAACTCCTGAATGTTAGGGCCGGCGGGTGATCCAATGTTGTACAAAACCAGAATCTGCACATGAACAAAAACTAACCCCCGTATCTCGGGGTGATGATGCTCCGTACACTCGCACTCGACATCGGTCGGTATGCCATATAAAGTACGGGGGTGATTAACGACAGAGACATAACTCCTAGTCTAAAATGTTAGTTCCCAAAGGGGTGAGTACAACCACTCAGCAGTAAAAGATCCATCAAACTACACAATGCAACAAGCAAGACAACCAAGATTTCATGTGAAATGCACATATCATCTATGCAATCATGCATGTATCTCCATGAGATCCATTCAATGCCTTAATGACCACATTTTCAATGCTAAATAGTACCAACTCAAATTCATAGACAATTTATGTCCCAAGCACACACATGCGCATGATTCATTTCCCATTTTGATTTTCAAAAGGATCTCATTTTTTCCAGGGACCAATATTTGCATCCCTCCTGGCTCTCGCACCCAACCTGGCATCGCGAGACCTTTGGCACACACCTCCGGGCATCTGGCACACACCTCCAGGCATCTCAAAACTCCCAAGGACATCTGGCACACACCTCTAGGCATCCAGCACACACCTCTGGGCATCCTGACACTACCGGGGCATCGTCGACTTAGCCGTTCGATGGTATCATCAACCACAATGTATACATATATGTCTCACTTTGAAAATAGCATTTAATGCATTACAATCATAAGCGTCAATGAGTTTACAAAGCTTCATCAATTTCATTTTTGATGTCATATGATATGCTAAATGTCACCGCATCCGTTGTACAAATGACAACCCAAGGCATCACAACTCATAGAGCAATTCAATTGTTTTTGAAAATAAAACAATTTTCAGATAAAACATAATGCACTCTTTTAATTGAAATTCTGGAAATATTAGTAAACGATCTTAATAAATTATAAGAATTTAACATGTTATAACGAGATCTAGAGAAATTTTTTTTATGAAGGACACCGAGTCAAGAAAACTTCGTACGAGTCGCAATGGTCCATGCATCACAGCCATAAAACTTCAAGCATCACTATTGCACAGTTTTAATAACAAATTCCGTATAAGACATAATAAACTCAGAAAACTCTGATATTTTAATTGTTATGTATAAGACCTAGGGGTAAAAGTTTTGTGAAGAACTCTAGGTCAAATTCATTGTAGATCAAGAGCTATAATCACTCTAACTCTCCCTAACCCTTGGTAACAGTTTCCAGATTTAATGTCTTCAAAGTAAAATCGCCTCACCAACCAATAATTGTCCGTTTCTTCCCAAATTTTAGTATGTTATTCCTTAAGATGTCATCTACAACTTTCATCAAGGATACAAAGTCAAATTTCGGCTAGATAATTATAGAAAATTCACGGAGTCGCCAAAGGTCAAGATGTTTTTCCATGAAACAGTTTACTAGTCCTAAGGAACTACTTCTATCCTTTCGAATTTCCAAAATCCAGCATCTCCAAAATTTATTACACTTCACACATAACCACAGCAAGCATCGTGTAGATCAATGGACTTCACTTGCCTTAAGTCCAACGCAACCACAGCAAGCAAGACAGCGACTTGGGGACTTCGGGCACAGCTTGATCGACAGCGAAGCTAGGCAGCGTTGACGGCGGTAGCAGGTGTACGCACGGCGGGGCTGGTCTCCTTCTTCCCCTCCTCTCTCACTTGCTCGCCCGCTCGAACTCTCTCGGTCTCACTCTCTCCCTTTTCTCTCGATTACTCTCTCTCTCTCTCTCTCTCAATCACTCCCTCGTTCACTCCGCCCCCTTCTCCTTTTCTTTTATTCTCTTGATTAGCTAGTAATCATGAGGTTTTGCATGGAAGATCTCCGGTGAAGCAAGGGGTGGTGACACCTCATGTAGCCACTTGTCAAATTTAATGCAATTGATATGGGCTCATTTGGCTGGGCCTTGGTTGACCGAATGAAGAGGAAATGTGGGCAGGTTTGGGCGGTTTTGGGCCTTAAATAATCAGCCCACATCTACTCCTAATATCTCACTTTAATCCCCACTTACAATTACATAATCACCAATATTCGCATGGCCATAAATATTACAACAATACACAAGGATAATTCAATTCATAGGGTTCACGGCCAAAAATTTTCTTATCAACCCATCTTAAAGTACAACCCCAGTCTCACAAGAGCATATGATACATTTCCGACAAAGCAATAGTCCATCAATGCTTGGCCCTTGTTTGATTGTAATCCATTGGTCTAATGACTATAATATAGTTCGATGGTGCTTCCATTACCTATTCATGGGTCGTAGTGCATCTAGAGATTGCTATGAAATTTTTAGGATGCCACATCTTCAGCTATGACATATATTTTATTCAATATTTTAGACATTTAAAAGAATAAGATTTCAGCCTTGTCATTTGCAAAACAGAATCTCTGGTTGGTGCTGGAACTTATGACCTTTTGGTGTTCAAAGGATTTTTTTCAACTCTTAGCGTCCAATTTTTGAAAGAGTTTCTTCATAAAAGTTGTTCATTACATTTTTTTAGTTTAACATAGTTAAATTTCAAATCACACGGACAAGTTTGAATCTTGAACCAAATTGGTTTTGGAAAACATAATTTCTGGAAACGGACACGGTTTTTTTGTAACGGTTTGAGTGATTTACTTCTCTTAATCTAGAAAGACCTGGGTCAAGGTGTCTTCACAAAAAAATGTTTGTTTAAGTATCGTTTATAGCATATTCAAATTTGAGAATTTTCTGAACTCGTTTGGTTAGGTTTTTTGAATTAATTCTGTAGACACGCGAGTGGACTTGGTTTCCGCCGGTTAGGGCCGGTTGTGGTTTTGTGGTTGTTCTTGGTGTCTTGCTTGCCGGATAATGTTTATTTGGTGATGTGGTTGACTTTTGGCATGCCTAGAATTCATGTGTGATATTATGTGAATGGTTGTTCTATGGTGATTGTTTATTTTTATTGTAAAAGATGGCATTGTGGGCAATTTATTAGAAAAACAATGAGGGGTTGGGTTGGACACCAATGCTTATTTGCTCATCAAAATAATGAGGTTTTAAACTAGGTGCATACAACATTTGACGGATTAATTTTGAGTATGTGAGCACCTATGAATTTCTTTCCGAAGCTTTGAACAAAAAAAAAAAAAAAAAAAGGGGATTACCCAAGTTTAGTTTAAAAAGGGTGGTTGGGAAAGAAAATAGAAAATAAATAAGGTGTCGGGTTTGGATGCCAAATTTTATTTACTCAATAAAACAAGGAGGTTTTATGGTAGAAGTGTACAAAGTTTGACCGGTTAATTTTGAAATACGTGACCCCGCATGAATTTATTTTGGAAGGTTTTGAAAAAAATAAAAGTTTGCAAGGTATTGTTTAAAAAAGAATTTTGATATTTTGGGCTAATTGACGGAAGATAAGAAATGGATTTGATTGATGCGTGCTTGCATGGTCTCTAAGTAGAACCTGTCACGGAATGGGAGTTTGGGGACGATGCCCGATTTTTATTGGATGCTCGGCGGGGGGTCGGAAGCTGGTCACGGTGGAGGTCGGACCAATGCTCCTTTGTGGAATGCCATCTAGGCGGGAGTTCTAGATGTTGTCGTGTCCGACGGAGTGGGACGATGCTCGATTACACCAAAAGACCCCCGACTTTCGAGTTGACCGTGGCCAATGGGTTGTAATTGATATAGCTAGTATAAGCACCTAGAGGGGGGTGAATAGGTGTAAAAATAATTTCTCGAGATAGGAGAGCAATACTAAGCAGACAATAGAAATGAAGTTCTCCTTTAGTTAACAAAACGAATTATGATCAAAGTAAAGCAGAGAGTAGGGAAGAGAAAATTGAACACAAGGTTTATAGTGGTTCGGCTTATTTCAAGCCTACGTCCACTCTTCCGCACTGATAGCCCATCGGTTGGATTTCACTATGAACAAAAGAGATGTTACAGCTATGCTTTCCCTTGATTCCACGGTGTAGATACTCTATCACACTTCCTCAAGGTATCTCAAAATATAGACTCTCTTTTGCGTACAAGATTTTGCTCGTAAATGAATTGACTAAGAACAAGGAGTTTCAGACTTTGGAATTATTCTATCGTGCACCCACTCGAACAACTGGAACGTTTTCCTTATATACTCCTTTATGCCATTATACCCGTTGGCACTTACCAAAGGAATTCTTCCAACATTCCCGTTGGACAGAATCAATTAGGAAGATCATTCGAGCTATTTAAGGAACATGTCAATAGCCAATCAATCCTGCTCGTCCATACAATTAGGATCTCGGTTTCCATAAGTAGAACCTTCTAAGTATACTTCGCCAATCATCGGATCCTTAATCAATCTTGATTCGAATAAAGAATCCGTTATGTCATATCCAGCCAAGAGATCTTTTCCAGTCGATAAGGTCAAATCCTTAATGAAACACTCAGTTCTGGATAGCCTTTCTTCAATGGATTAGAAACTGTCAATGAGAATAGACTTTGAGCCTTGAGTCTGGCAGTCCGGAGGTCTTCAGACTTTCAATAGTAGAGTTTGCAAATCTTCAGATTAGACTGATGGAAACGTTTTGTCAGCTTTAAAATATTCCATAAAGATTTCTCCAACAATCTCCCCTTTTTTGATGGAGACAAAAATTTCCTGCAGATTTGGCTAATTTTAACTTGCAAAACATTACTCAAGCAAATATGGATATCTCATAAAGATAAATGGCTTAATGATAACACTAGAATTTGCAACCACAGAAAATAGGTTAGTCTTGCATGTGAGTAAAGCCATCCATAAGATATTAGTAGTACTTAATATAAGCAGTCAAACCCAAATCCCAAATTCAGTCCACATCTAGACACAAAGGTCAAGTCAAACATCAAAACGAAATAAAACAAAAGTTCAAGTTCAAAGTTTTCAAATCTTGCATCTCTCCCCCTTTTTGTCATCATAAAAAGGGTTGAGAATGGAAAGAAAATGGAATCAAGAATGCTTGGGAACACGAACAAGCTGGAAATCTCCCATTGATCGGACAATACCTTTCAGCTTTTTCAACTCTTCATTCAAATTGAGCCACCTCTTCACCCTTAGCATTTGCTTGAATTTGAAGAGCAAGGGCTTGGATCTGTTCATTCAAAGAAACTGAAGAAGCTTGACTGCGATGCAAATTCTGAACTTCGCATCCCAGAGCATATATCTGACCCCACATTTCCAAGAGAATATCAAGAATTCTGCGAAAATTTGCTGAATTATCAGTCTGTGTACTGGCTTCTACACGATCAGATGGAGTAAAGGCAGATGATGGCAAATCAGCATAGTCACGCAGATTGGGCGATGAAACATCATGTCCCTCCTCAGGAAATTGAGAGGCATAGATGTCCTCTGGATCTGCTAGAGAGCGGCTGACTCCTTCACTGGTAGCAGGATATGAGGACATTCCTCTTTTCTCACGATCTCCCCCTATTTCCATGCCTTCAGGTGGAGAAGAGTGTTCCTCATGCTCTCCTTCCTCTTGATTTCCTCTTTCCTCTTCTTCTTCTTCTTCTTCAAATCTTTCCTCCTCTCGCATCTCTTTCTTCAGCTTCTCTCTCCTCTGTTTCTTTCTGCTCTGCTTCTCTCTCTTCTGCTTCCAAATCTTCTCTTTCTCCAGTCCTCTGTTCTGTTCCTTTCTCTTGTCGTTCCATTGATTCTGGAATAGAACGACTCAGGTTCTTCAATGCCATAGCAGAAATGGTGATGTCTTCCTCATCATCTTCATCCTCAACGATGAGAGCTCTTCTCTTCTTGGATGGAGCAACCATGGGCTCATTCCTTTTTTTTTTTTTTGCTGCTGAAGAGACTTGATGAATTTTGACAAGGGTTTTCTCCTTGAATTTCTCCAACACCTTGTTGAGTTCCTTTAGACGCATTTTAGACACCATTTTCAGTCCCACCACCATTTGATCACACGATTGAACACAGAGAATTCGTGGAGGCTGAACATTCAAATGTCTGAACAACTTTATCACAAGAGCTGGATAAGGAAGTTGACCGTTGTCCTTCACCATTGCTCTATACATGTGGAACATAATAGTGTGAGGAAGAGAAAACTTTTTCCTAGCATTGATGGCATACATCAGCTTTGCCTTTGAATTTGAAACATCAGTCTTTGAAGTAGATTTAGGTCTGAGGCAATTAATCACAATCTTGTGAAGCAGAATATTGAATTCACTCATCCTTGAGTAGGAAACCTTTCCCTCTGTCCTTCTATCCTTAACAAGTTTCAACATAGCACGAGCAATAGAGACATTGATAGGTTGATATCTCCCTCTCTCAACCCCAATCACATCAGCCAACATATGTACATCCACCACATAGTCCTAATCTCGGACACTGAAAGAGAATCTATTTGCATCTAAGAAACTAAGATTCGTATAGAAATATGCGATGAGTTCGGATAGGCTTCGAGAGTCTCGAATGTAACTGTTCAAGTTGAAGAAGACTGAACTTTTCCCTCAAATTAACGTTCACAGCATCAAGGAAATCAAAATCAACACTCCTAAGGTTTATTACCCCACGCTTCAACAACTTAGAGTATAGGTCCTTTTGTTCCTTCGAATCGAAACAAGTCTATTCTTTTTTCCCGAATTTTTGCCGCAACACCCATTCTCGGTTGAAATTGACTGTACAACTTGACATCATCATTCCCATCTATCTAATTTAGCCCTCCAACACGCGGATCACTTGGGATATTAGCAAGGGTTTCTTCTGCCGACCCCACAGGGGCAATTCCCAAACGTTCCATATTTCGTAAGAAGATGTACTCATTACCATACCCTTTGTCCTTAAGAAACTCATCGATGTAATTCAATGGAGTACCGATCCTCTTTAAAGCACGGTAAAGCTTATAAGTAAAAGAGGGCTTATGAACTCTTACAGGATCTGCGCCTTCGATGATTTCTTCATTTTCTCGATGAGCAACATCCTGTGGACTAGATGGAGGAGATGGACGTTATTGAGAATGTTGTGGGCTCTGCTGCTGACTAGGAGACTCTTATTCCTTGGTGAGATCAAAGTGCGTAGGCCCCTCACGCATTTGCTTCGGTCCCCCGTTTGCGATCCTCGAAGACTTCCTTGAAGACGACATCTTTTCACGCCTTTGAAAGATTCCAAACTTGACTTTCCCAAGAAAGATGACAACTTCTCGAAGATTAAACAAGAGAAGAAGACAAGAGTGGAAGATCGATGCTTTTTAGGGTTTTGGAGTTGAATGAAGAGGAACCGACCGTACATAGGTCAGTCGAAGAGAGGCATACTAAACGTCGTAATGGAAAGTAAAAGATGCCCTTTAAAAATAACTGCCTTTTTCAAAAATAGATAACTGCCATTTTAAAAAAATTAACTCATTTTTGAAAAAGAAAGATTGCACTTATCACAAAAATTGAAAGTAGCAAAAATCAATTATAGATAGATGATTGTACATTTCCGAGATTTAATATGAGAGATAATAAAATAACTTACAGTCAAAAATCTTTTTTGTCCGAGTCGAGAGTCTCTAAACTTTAACTTCTTCAAACTTCAAGATGTTGAGTCTGAACGGATAATTTCAAATTGATTTTTCTCCAAATGCTTTGTAAATATATCCGCCGCCTGGTTCTTTGAGTCAACAAACTGAATCGAAACTTCTCCGTTTTGAACATGATCTCTAATGAAGTGATGTCGAATCTCTATATGATTTGCTCTTGAGTGAATAATTGGATTTTTGGTGAGATTGATTGCGCTGGTGTTGTCACAGTTAATTTTCGTGCATGAATCTTCAATTCCAAAGTCTCTTAGCTGTTGTTTTATCCACAGAATTTGTGAATAACAACTTCCAAGAGCTACATACTCTACTTTTGCTATAGAAAGAGCTACTGTATTTTGCTTCCTTGAAAACCAAGACACTGTCTTGCTTCCAAGTAGTTGACAGGTACCCGAGGTGCTCTTTCTATCAACTCTGCAACCGGTTAGATCTGCGTCTGAGTATCCAAGAAGAGTAAAGTCTCCTTTTTTAGAATACCAAAGACCGAGGCTCGAAGTTGATGCAATGTATTTGATAATACGCTTTGCAGCACTTAGATGAGATTCTTTAGGGTCTGCTTGAAATCTAGCACAAATGCAAACACTAAACAAAATGTCAGGTTTAGAAGCAGTAAGATAAAGAAGTGAACCAATGATACTCCTGTATAGCTTCTGGTCAACTTTCTTTCCTTCTTCATCTTTGTCTATCTTCAAAGAACTTGACATTGGTATATCAGTCTTTTTGCAATTTTCCAGTCCAAACTTTTTAACAAGATTATTAGCATATTTTTCTTGATGAATAAAAGTCCATTCCTTCAATTGTTTCACTTGAAGTCTAAGAAATAAGGTTAGTTCACCCATCATGCTCATTTCAAATTCATCTTGCACAGACTTAGAGAATTTCTTGCACAAAGTTTCATTAAAGGATCCAAAATTAATATCATCAACATATATTTGAACAAGCAGAAAACTTTTGCTTTCTCTTTTGATAAACAGAGTAGTGTCTACTTTACCTTTGACAAAGCCGTTTTGAATTAAAAACTTACTCAGCCTGTCGTACCAAGCTCAAGGTGCTTGCTTTAAACCATATAAGGCATTTTTTAGTCTGAATACTGAGTCTGGTTTCCTTGGATCTTCAAACCCAGGTGGTTGTTCCACATTGACTTCCTCATGGATAAATCCATTCAGGAAAGCACTTTTGACGTCCATTTGGAATAACCTGAAATTCTTATAACAAGCAAAAGCAAGTAATAATCGAATTGCTTCTAACCTTGCTACTGGTGCGTAAGTCTCATCATCTATCCCTTCTTCTTGCGTATATCCCTTGGCCATGAGTCTTGCTTTGTTTCTAACGACCTTTCCTTTCTCATCCATCTTGTTCCTGAAAACCCATTTAGCTCCAATAATAGATTTACCTTTCGGTTTATGAGTCAACTCCCAGACATCATTAATGCTGAATTACTTGAGTTCTTCTTGCATAGCTTCAATTCAGCTTTCATCAGATAAAGCTTCTTCTATGCTTTTGGGTTCTATTTCAGAAATAAAAGCCACATCACTAGACTCTTCGCGCCTTTTGGATCTTGTGCGAATTCCTTCATTAATGTCGCTAATAATGAGATCTTTAGGATGACTGTACTTATGCTTCCAGTTACTGGTTGATTTGTCAGGTTGATGATCACTTCCTTCATTTGAATCTTCAATAACCACTTGTTGCTGATCTTTCAAAGTCTGAGTTGCTTCTTGAGATTTAGACTTTATAGAGTCTGGAGCGAGGTTTAGATTCTTCAAGATGAGTCTGAATAGATTCAATTTGCATAGAATCTTGGAATTTGACATTCATTGATTCCTTCACAGATTGAGTCTTCTTGTTGTAAACTCTGTAGGCTTTGCTTGAGGTAGAATATCCAAGGAAGATGCCTTCGTCTGATTTTTCTTCAAACTTATCAACTCGATCATTTGCCTTTTTCAATATAAAGTATTTACATCCAAACACATGAAAGTATGAAACAATAGGTTTCTTTCCTTTGAATAACTCATAGGGGGTTTTTTCCAGAATAAGCCTTAGAAAAACTCTATTAATAATATAACATGCTGTTGAAACTGCTTCAGCCCAAAATCGTGAAGAGATGTTACTTTCAATTAAAAGAGTCCTAGCCATTTCTTAAAGCAACCTATTCTTTCTTTCCACAACTCCGTTTTGCTTTGGAGTATATGGAGAAGAGAACACATGCTGAAAACCAGATTCATCACAAAATTTTGTAAAATCTTGATTTTCAAATTCACCTCCATGGTCTGTTCTTATACTTAAAATAACATACTCTTTTTCATTTTGAACCTTTTTAGCAAACTTTTCAAAGTAAGAGAAGGTTTTAGACTTACTTGCCAGGAAATATATCCAAGTAAATCGTGAGTAGTCATCCACAATTACTAGGCAATATTTCTTACCTCCAATGCTCTGAGTTTTGGTTGGTCTAAAGAGATCCATATGCAGAAGCTGCAGTACACGATTAGTAAAAACTTGATTTATTGGTTTAAAGGAATTTCTTACATGCTTTCCCAATACGCATGGTGTACATAGATCAGACTTTTGGTATGATAGATTGGGTAGACCACGAACAAGCTTCTTTGCTGAAATTTTGGCTATCTGCTTCATATTGATGTGCCCAAGCTTTCTGTGCCATAAGTTCGCTTCATCTTGAATTGAGATTAGACATTGCGATTCATCTGGTTTCACATCCAAGAGGTAGATATTTCCATGTCTTCGACCCATGAATGGCTAAGTAGAATCTTTACTGGTTCCTGAACATATTCCCTCTTGAAAGTTGATTTTGAAACCGGTATCACATAGTTGATTGATACTGAGCATATTGTAGTTGAGTCCTTCCACTAAGGAAATATTGCTTATTGTGAGGTTTCCAATCTTTACAGTTCCAAATCCCACAATTCTTCCTTTGTTGTTTCCTCCAAATGAGACTTTTCCACCATTTACTTGAATGAGCTTTATGAAGCAATTTGAATCTCCTGTCATATGTCTTGAGCATCCACTATCCGATATCATTTTACCTTTTTCTTGATAGTGACCTGCATTTAAAAAGAGACTCAAACTTTCTTTGGTACCCATATTTTCTTAGGTCCATTGGTGTTAGTATGATATGCGGTTTTTGCCCATACTTTCTTAACAGGTTTCCAAACCATAGGACATTCTTTTTCGAAATGATCTGCACTATTGCACTTTGAACATCTGAGAGCATTACGACCTACTAGTTTTACAAAGATCTTTTTAAGATGATTTTTGTAAGCGTCTCTTGTGGGTCTTTGCTTAATTCTTTCTTTCACTTTAGAAAAATCAATTAAAGGAATGGTTTCCATAGTCATTCCTAAACCAGATTTATTGAAATAAGGTATTTGTGCTGAAAGAATTTTCTCAAGTTTCTCAGATCCTATTGAAAATCTTTTTGAAATATTTGATATGTCATTTTTTAAAAATACATTTTCTTTTAAAAGATTATCTTCGCTTTCTTTAAAAGTAGAAACATTCATGTCTAAACATTTAACCTTTTCTTTCAAAACATTTTCCTGTTGTTTCAGTGCAGAGTTTTCCTTTTTAAGTTTGGAAATCCTTTTAAGAGAAGTCTTAAGACTAAAACATAACTCATCAATGTATTTAGAAACTTTAATAGGGATTTTAAAGTTACTCACATCAAACTGTCTGAATCTGAGTCTGTCTCGGAGTTTGATTCTGAATCCGATTGTGCTAGTAGACATATATTGGCATAATCATCATCACTTTCTTCACACTCGTATCACTCCAGGTTTCTGCTTTGAGAGCCTTTTGATACTTTTCAGCTTTTCCTTTATTCTTCCTCGAAGAGGACAGGTTGGGTTTGATGTGTCCCTTTTTCTTACATTCAAAGCGGACTACATCTTTGTTTGATTCATCATCCTCAACCAAATGACTTAGTCTCATTTGCTTTTGAAAACTTTGTTTCTTTGGATTGAATCTTCTTCCTATCTGTTCAGCTTTCTGAATCTTCTTATCATAAGAACAAGCTCCTCATCATCCATATCGTCTTCAGAATCTGTAACATCAAAATCATCATTGGATTTTAATGCAATGGATTTCTTACCTTTAGGATCTTCGTCTTCATTGATTCGTTCCATTTCATAAGACTTGAAGAGTCCCAACCAACTCATCGACAGATAGTGGCATGATTATTTGTGTCTCTCTTATTGAGGTCTTTATGTGATTCCAATCCTTGGGGAGTCCACGCAGTAGCTTGTTTACCTTCATGGGATTGGAAATTGGTTGACCTTGATTTTCAAAACCATTCACGATTTCTATAAAACGACTAAATATGTCAGTTATAGATTCTCCTGATTTCGTTTTGAAGGCTTCGTATTGACCGAGGAGAATGTTAATTCTGGTCTCTTTCACTCGATTGGTTCTTTCATAAGTAATATATAATTTATCCCAAACTTCTTTCGTTGTAACACAAGAAGATAAATTGCTTTTGCATCAAGAGCTTGTCTCTTGATTATCTCTTCATGAGTCATTTCATTAGACTCAACAGCTTCTTTTCCTCTCTCTGAGATAGGTGTAGCTTTAGGAATGATTCCTTTTTCTACAACGTCCCATTCCAGAGGATCCTTTAATCTTATGAACGCCTTCATCTTGTTTTTCCATATGTGGTAATCTTTTCCATCAAAGTAAGGTGATATGGTATTGTTTTGCCCTTCTACCAGCCCTGGAGCTAACGTACTAGCTATGGATCTTTAACTTTGAAGTAAAACACTTCAAACAAAGTGAGTACACAAGCTCTGATACCAATTGATATAACTAGTATAAGCACCTAGAGGGGGGTGAATAGGTGTAAAAATAATTTCTCGAGATAAGAGAGCAATACTAAGCAGACAATAAAAATGAAATTCTCCTTTAGTTAACAAAACGAATTATGATCAAAGTAAAGCAGAGAGTAGGGAAGAGAAAATTGAACACAAGGTTTATAGTGGTTCGGCTTATTCCAAGCCTACGTCCACTCTTCCGCACTGACAGCCCACCAGCTGGATTTCACTATAAACAAAAGAGATGTTACAGCTATGCTTTCCCTTGATTCCACAGTGTAGATACTCTATCACACTTCTTCAAGGTATCTCAAAATATAGACTCTCTTTTGCGTACGAGATTTCACTCAGTAAATGAATTGACTAAGAACAAGGAGCTTCAGACTTTGGAATTCTTTTATCGTGCACCCACTCATACAACTCGAACGTCTTCCTTATATACTTCTTTATGCCATCATACCCGTTGGCACTTACCAAAGGAATTCTTCCAACATTCCCATTGGACAGAATCAATTAGGAAGATCATTTGAACTATTTAAGGAACATGTCGATAGCCCATCAATCTTGCTCGCCCATATAATCAAGATCTCGATTTCTATAAGTAGAACCTTCCAAGTATATTTCGCCAATCATCGGATCCTTAATCAATCTTGATTTGAATAAAGAATCCGTTATGTGATATCTAGCCAAGTGATCTTCTCCGGTCGATAAGGTCAAATCCTTAATGAAACACTCAGTTCTGGATTGCCTTTCTTCAATGGATTAGAAATTGTCAATGAGAATAGACTTTGAGTCTTGTGTCTAGCAGTCCGAAGGTCTTTAGACTTTAAATAGTAGAGTCTGTAAATCTTCGGACTAGACTGATGGAAATGTTTTGTCAGCTTCAAAATATTCCAGAAAGATTTCTCCAACAGTAATAACTGGAACACGCCTGAATAGTTGTGATAGCCGTGCTTGATTATGGGTAAAATTGTGTGACCTGGTATGGGACGTGTCATAAAAGTTTGGCCTTATAATCGGGACCCATGTGATTGTTTGCAGGATGAAGATACAAATTGCGCTTGCTGCACTAATGATGGCATATATGTTGAGCTAACGTGCAGGTACGCGCCGACGTGAGGTAAGTTCTGTATGGCGTGTGCTTAGGACCGCTTTCAAGGCGAATTAGCATCCTAATCGGGGCTTAAGATTTTGACTCGCTGAGATTTTTATCTCACCCTATCGTGGGCTAAACTTTTGTTGTTTGTTTGTACTATCCCTATTTCAAATGATTGATTGGGAGGTGTATTTAATTCGCTTCGCATGTGCCTGCTCGAAAGAAAAAAAAAGAATGGGTTGGCGACGTGTCCTTGGACATCGCATTTTTAATCGACCGCCGAGTGATATGCGCGCGCTCGGGATTCGGGGTGTGACATATAAAGTCTCTTATTTTTGTGATGAAGATAAGATATCCAATACTGCAGTCCCTCTCGTAAATCCACACTTTGTGTTTGCCAAGCCTACCTCTTTTGCCCCTATTAGATCCATGCGATAAACTTATTTGTAAGACTCTTAAGGAAGTGAAGGAAAAGCAATTAAATTCAATCTCGTCCTGGCATTTGTTTGTTGGGGAAGATGTTGTACATCAGCCTCCAATTGGACAATCAATTGATTATTGATAAATAGATGACAATTTTGCCTTGCAACTTTTGATTACCACACATATTGCCAAAGGAACAGGATACTATCCATGCATTTATGCAAGCGCTTTGTTAGACCATGTTAGCGTGGTCAAATTGTGCAAGGAATGAGGAAAATCAAATTTATTTATGTATATCATGATAAGAAGAACAAAAACACCACCATGATGAACAAGACGATATTTTTATCGCTCCATGCTTAACTAGGGTAGTGAGATACCACATAATAGGGATTTAGTGGGCTAGGGGAGGTAACTCATGTCCTACCCCAGGACTATGACCAGGACTTGTCGGACTAAATGCCGCAACTTGGGGAGGTAACTCATGTCCTACCCCAGGACTATGACCAGGACTTCTTGGTCTAAATGCCGCAACATGGGGAGGCAACTCATGTCCTACCCAAGGACTATGACCAGGACTTGTTGGTCTAAATGCCGCTACTTGGGGAGGTAACTCATGTTCTACCTAGGACTATGACCAGGACTTGTCAGTCTAAATGCCGCAACATGGGGAGCTAACTCATGTCCTACCCTAGGACTATGACCAGGACTTGTCAGTCTAAATGCCGCAACTTGTAGGATGTATGGGGCGTCCATCTTCATGACTATCATCTAGACTGGTAACCAACATTGAGGGGAAATTGTTTTGCTCCAACCTCCATTTCCTTCCTTCAGACAACCTAGGCAGAAAAGAGAAGAAAATCAAAGCCGTGCAAGACTAAGAACGGCTACCTTATTGAAAGCCATTGAAAATCTAAGCATGCACAATGCTGAATTACTCAACTCGACCCGGCATATATACAGCTCTTTGTGGGTCATTAACTTGGGAGGTCATTAACTTGGGTGATCTATGATGGCATTAATTGATGCACAAAAGATCAGATTTTGTTCATTTCAGTTGCATTGACCTAAACATAAATCCTATTTCCTTCCTTTTTCAAGGGATTGAGCATAATTATATATGGAAAATTAATCGCAGCTCAATAACTAATATCAACACATATGCCTATTTATATTCTTTCCTTCTTTTTTCATAATAAAAAAGTGGTAACAATGGAAAAAAGTATCACGTAGAGAGTATAAAACACTAACAAATATTTTGCATGAAACACAATTTCCAAAAAAATCAGCTTTTACAAAGTAAATCGATTATCAAAGATATGTAATATCTCACTTTGATCATATATATCAGCAAATATCCAATAAAAATCATGGATGCATTATAAAATTCACTTACCTTTTTTGTCATAATAAAATGATAATGAAAATAAAAGATTTGTTAATAACAAAAAGTAAAAAAAGATGCACTAACCAGATTTTGTAGAACTTAACAAGTTCTCACATATTTACCTTTTTCCTTCATTCCATAATAATCAAGATCATGATCAAGTCAAAAAGATTTTTCCATAATTGATCAATGTTCCCTCTCAATTTATTACCTTTTTGAGGTGATCACGATTCTTTCCCTTTCTTTTCGATTCAATTTCTCCCCCCGTCATCAGGACAATATTTGCAAATAGAATTAATTGTAGCTTGTGCACGGAATATTTTTCCACTATTTCCTTCATAGCAACAACATCCGCAATGATCGTTTGCTTTTTGAAATTCGAGACAGAGAATTTATTTTCTTCAATCAAGCTCGTCTCGAATTCAACTTGCATAAACTTAACGAACTTTTTGCACAAATAAGCTATTATAATATCCACATAATATATAATGCACTTTTTTCAAATAAATAAATTTAATAGTATATATAAAATTATCAATTAAACAAATTCAGAGCTACCCAACCTTTCATACGACACATTAGGGACTCCTCAATAATATGCGAGAACTCGCACAAGGAAGAGAATTTTTGAGCCTCCAAAAAATAGTATAGGATCTCCATGATTTTCGAATTGAGCTTTCCAAAATCCATATGAAAGATTCTTTTACCATCCAAGGTATATGTTTGAAATATACCATTGATTAAAAAATGATTATTGCCAATCTTTGCATGAGATGCTTTTCTGATTACACCATGATTTGTGTAGATTCACAATCATTCTTCCCTTATAGAATTTCTAGCCAAGAACTCATTTCCCTTTTGGTATCCATGAATTTGGACACTTCCATTTTGTTAGAGCAAAATATAAAAACAAAATCTTGGTTTCTATAAGTAGAGCTTCTCCGTTTAGAAAGTTTTTATTTTCAAGATCCAATTGTGAATCAATTAGATTGAGTTAATCAAATCTGTCTTGATGTAGAATCCAAACCATATCACTAGGCGTTACATGTTTGGGCTTGCGTTACTTTTTGTCAAGTTGTCTCATTCTGAACATGCTTCATTTTGAATCTGCTACGTTGTGAACTTGTGTCTCGTCCTAGACCTTGTCATGTTCTGGACTTGTGCCTCGTTCTGGATGTAAAGTCTGAGTGCATTCTGTCGAAAATAAAGTCCGAGTGTCCTCCGTCTGAAGTAGACTTTACATTGTTGACGTAAGTGTGAACATATTCTGCTTCTGAACATATTTAGCCTTAAGGTCTGGACACAGTCTGAGTAAGTTCAGCTTCAGTATAGAGTCTATCTTCTAGTTCTTTCGAGTATAGACTTGGATAATATCATTTACACATTCTATCATCTCCATAGTCTATTACTCAACCATTTAAGACATTAGTAGCCTTTGATTTATTTTGTCATCTTCAAAACATAATAAGAGATTTCCCTAACAATAGTGAAATAACTAAGACTACCAACCAACTGCCGATAAAGTGTAAGATTTGGAAGAGGAGTTCCATCCTTGTCATTAAATTTTGCAATCAACTCAATGGGAGTAGAAGCAATCTTGTTATCAATGAGCCGAGCTCGAGAAATAAGATTAGTGTCATATTTTGTTTGTGATAGATATTAGATCGAAGCATCAGACGCAACCTCCAAGCCTAGAAAGCGGCTTAGTCACCCAAAATCTTTCATATCATACTATTTCCTAAGATAAAATGTCAGTCTAATCATTACTTGTAATAATCATGTCATCCATGTAGAAGAGTAGCGTAATGTGTTTTATAGAACGGAAGGTTACTTTCTTATAAAATTTTGAAATTATGGAGGTGCCTGGCCAAGCTGATAGTTCCTCACCATGGAACTAAATCTAATTACATAAACGATATTTTCTTTCATATCATGTGAATTCAAGAAATTAACTAATATAATCTTTCTTCAACTTTTTTTCCACTAACTTTCTTCACCCTATCATATGTGACTAAATTTATGAAACTTTCTTCACCCTATTTAATAAGAAAGTTCTCATAAATTCAATTATATATGATTGTGTACGTTAAATAAATTTAGTTATTAATTACGACTGTTACTTGAGAAGTGAACCTCAGATCCATTGATTTGAGATCGCGATAGAGCGACATAATTTCAGGCAAGCACCAACCTCGCCTGTGCACGATTGCATAGAGGTCTCTGCAGAGACATGCACAAGTCTTCGTTTACCCCGTGGAAAGATCTTCGTCATGCTATTATGACGAGCTTTTCCATCTGCGCGACTTGCTCGATGGAGAAGGTCTCTATCTTGTGGTGGTTACACGCTGCACCACCACTAGCGTTCACGGCAGCCTGGATCTTCATAAGCCGCAAGTAGCAACTTCTTGTTTTCCTTCCTTTTGTCGTTTGTTTTACATTTTTTATCTAATTCGGATCTATTCTACTCCCTTTCTTCGATTTTTTCCCCAAATTTTGTTTGTAACATATCCAAATCTATCTAGTCCAGAGGATGTCCAAAAACACCAAATAGGATCACAAATTATCCCATTCAGACTATAAACGTAGCCCATTAAAATTTATTATATTTTGATGATACGTTAGTAGACTAGAGAATAATTCTCTTCTTGTCCAACATCACAAAACCAACTACTTCTATTGTGATAATACGTTAGTAGAAGTGTGCAAAGTTTGACCAGTTAATTACAAATACGTGACCCCGGACGAATTTATTTCGGAAGGTTTTGAACAGAAAAAAAATGGTTGCAAGGTTATTGTTAAAAAAAGAATTTTGGTATTTTGGGCTAATTGATGGAAGATAAGAAATGGATTTGATTGATGTGTGCTTGCATGGTCACTAAGTGGAACCCGTCACCGAACAGGAGTTTGGGGACGATGCCCGACTTTTATCGGATGCCCGGCGGGGCTTCGGAAGCTGGTCAAGGTGGAGGTCGGACTGATGCTCCTTTGTGGAATGCCGTCTAGGCGGGGGTTCTAGACGATGCCGTGCCCGGTGGAGCAGGACGATGCCCGGTTATGTCAAATGACCAACGACCTTCGAGTTGACTATGGCCGACGGGTCGTAATAACTAGAACACGCCTGAATGGTTGCGATAGCCGTGCCTGATTATGGGACAAAATTACGTGGCATGTCTTGAGACATCGCATTTTCAATCGACTACCGAGGCATATGCGTGTGCTCAGGATTTGGGGCGTGACATATAAAGTCTCTTATTTTCATGGTGAAGATAAGATATCCAATACTGCACTCCCTCTTGTAAATCCACACTCTGTGTTTGCCAAGCCTGCCTCTTTTGCCCCTATTAGATCCATCCGATAAACTTATTTGCAAGACTCTTCAGGAAGTGAAGGAAAAGCAATTAACTTTAATCTCGTCTTGGCATTTGTTTGTTGGGGAAGATGTTGTACATCAGCCACCAAATGGACAATTAATTGATTGCTGACCAATAGATGAAAATTTTGGCCGTTGCAATTTTAGATTACCACACATATTGCTAAAGGAACACGATACTATTTATGCATTTATGCAAGCACTTTGTTAGACCATGTTAGCGTGGTCAAATTATGCAAGGCATAAGGCAAATCAAATTTATTTATGTATATCACGATAAGAGCAACAAAAACACCACCATGATGAACACGACGACATTTCTATCGCTCCATGCTCAACTAGGGTAGCGAGAAACAACATAATAGTTATTTAGGGGGCTGGGGGAGGTAAGTCCCCATGTCCTACCCCAGGACTATGACCAGGACTTGTCGGTCTGAATGCTGCAACTTGGGGAGGCAACTCCCCATGTCCTACCCTAGGACTATGACCAGGACTTGTGGGTCCGAATGCCGCAACTTGGGGAGGTAACTCCCCATGTCCTACCCCAGGACTATGACCAGGACTTGTCGGTTGAAATGCCGCAACTTGGGGAGGCAACTCATGTCCTGCCCCAGGACTATGACCAGGACTTGTCGGTCTGAATGCCGCAACTTGGGGAGGTAACTCCCCATGTCCTACCCAGACTATGACCAGGACTTGTCGGTCCGAAAGCCGCAACTTGCGGAGGCAACTCCCCATGTCCTACCCCAGGACTATGACCAGGACTTGTCAGTCTAAATGCTGCAACTTGATCATAACTTGTAGGATGTATGGGGCGTCCGTCTTCACGACTATCATTTGGACCGGTGCCCGACATTGAGGGCAAATTGTTCTGCTCCAACCTCCATTTCCTTCCTTCGGACAACCTAGGCACGAAGAAAAGAAAATCAAAGCCAGTGCAAGACTAAGAACAGCTACCTTATCGAAAGCCATTGAAAATCTAAGCATGCACAGTCTTTTGCATTACTCAACTCGACCCGGTATATATACAACTCTTCGTGGGTCATTAACTTGGGAGGTCATTAACTTGGGAGATCTAGGATGGCATTAATGGATGCACGAAAGATCAGATTTTGTTGATTTCATTTGCATTGACCTAAAAGAAATCCTTTTTCCTTCCTTTTTCAAGGGATTGAGCATAATTATATATGGAAAAATAATCGCAGCTCAATAACTAATATCAACACATATGCCTATTTTATAATCTTTCCCTCTTTTTGTCATAATAAAAAGGTGATAACAATGGAAAAAGTATCATGTAGAGAGTATAAAACAATAACAAATATCTTGTATGAAACACAATTTCCAAAAAAATCAGCTTTTACAAAGTAAGTCGATTGTCAAAGATATGTAATGTCTCACTTCGATCATTTATATCAGCTAATATCCAATAAAAATCACAGATGCATTATAAAATTCACTTACCTTTTTTGTCATAATAAAATGATAATGTGAATAAGAGATTTGTTAAAAACAAAAAGTAATAAAAGATGCACTAACTGGATTTTGTTGAACTTAACAAGTTCTGACGTATTTACCTTTTTCCTTCCATCCATAATTATCAAGATCATTATCAATTCAAAAAGATTTTTCCATAATTGATCAACGTTCCCTCTCAATTTATATAATGCAGCTTGTGCACGGAATATTTTTCCACTATTTCCTTTGTAGCAACAACATCCGTAATGATCGTTTGCTTTTTGAAATTCGAGACAAAAAATTTATTTTCTTCGATCAAGCTCGTCTCGAATTCAACTTGCATAAACTTAAAGAACTTTTTGCACAAATAAGCTATTATAATATCCACGTAATATATAATGCACTTTTTTTCAAATAAATAAATCGAATAGTATATATAAAATTATCAATTAAATAAATTTAGAGCTACCCAACCTTTCAAACGACACATTAGGGACTTCCTCAATGATTTGCGAGAACTCTGCACAAGGAAGAGAATGTTTGAGCCTCCAAAAAATGGTATAGAATCTCCACGATTTTCGAATTGAGCTTTCCAAAATTCATATGAAAGATTCTTTTGCCACCCAAGGTATATGTTTGAAATATACCATTGATTAAAAAATGATTATTGTGAATCTTCGCATGAGATACTTTTTTGATTGCACCATGATTTGTGTAGATTCGCAATCATCCTTCCCTTATAGAATTTCTAGCCAGGAACTCATTTCCTTTTTGGTATCCATTAATTTGGACCCTTCCATTTCGTTAGAGCAAAATATAAAAAGAGAATCTTGGTTTCCATAAGTAGAGCGTCTCCGTTTAGAAAGTTCTTATTTTCAAGATCCACTTGTGAATCAATTAGATTGAGTTAATCAAATCTATCTTAACGTAGAATCCAAACCAGATCAGTAGGCGTTATATGTTTGGGGCTTGTGTTACTTTTTGTCAAGTTGTCTCGTTCTGAACATGCTTCGTTTTGAATCTGCTACATTGCGAACTTGTGTCTCGTCCTAGACCTTGTCATGTTCTGGACTTGTGCCTCGTCCTAGACCTTGTCATGTTCTGGACTTGTGCCTCGTTCTGGATGTAAATTCTGAGTGCGTTCTGTCGAAAATAAAGTCCGAGTGTCTTCCGTCTGAAGTAGACTTTACATTGTTGACGTAAGTGTGAACATATTCTGCTTCTGAACATATTTAACCTTAAGGTCTGGACACAGTCTAAGTAAGTTCAGCTTCAGCATAGAGTCTATCTTCTAGTTCTTTCGAGTATAGACTTGGATAATATCATTTACACATTCTATCATCTCCATAGTCTATTACTCAACCATTTAACACATTAGTAACCTTTGATTTATTTTGTCATCTTCAAAACATAATAAGAGATTTCCCTAACAATAGTGAAATAACTAAGACTACCAACCAATTGCCGATAAAGTGTAAGATTTGGAAGAGGAGTTCCATCCTTGTCATTAACTTTTGCAATCAACTCAATGGGAGTAGAAGCAATCTTGTTATCAATGAGCCGAGCTCGAGAAATAAGATTAGTGTCATATTTTGCTTGTGATAGATATTAGACCGAAGCATCAGACGCAACCTCCAAGCCTAGAAAGCGGCTTAGTCGCCCAAAATCTTTCATATCATACTATTTCCTAAGATAAAATGTCAGTCTAATCATTACTTGTAATAATCATGTCATCCACGTAGAAGAGTAGCATAATGTGTTTTATAGAACGGAAGGTTACTTTCTTATAAAATTTTGAAATTATGAGGTGCCCGGCCAAGCCGATAGTTGCTCACCATGGATCCATATGAGTTGTGATATTGGGTAATTCAATTTCAAAATCTTTGTCTACAGAAATCTTTACGGTTTTATTTACTTAATGACATTTGACCTTATATCATAAAGTTAGTTTGATGAACCCTGAGGTAGGTAAATTATTGATTTTGTAAGCAAGTTATAACAGATTATGTTTGTACATAAAATTCTAAAACATCTTAATTAAGAATTTCACAATAAATGGGGTTAATCGTAAAGATTATCTACTTTATTATTTTTTTTTTTTTTGATGAAGGTACAATAAGAGTCAAGGGTCTTGCCACAACACTTCCTCATTTTCTTACCAAATGAAAATTCATTTTCGAGAAATGATTGCATGACAATTTTAATCTAATGTTAGAATAATAGTCTATTTTAAACCGCAAAAAATAAATCAAATAACATACAATTGTAAATTGTTGCGGCACCACCGACTCTTTTAAGAATTTGTGGCTCACAATAAATTGTTTTTCTCACAGTAACCCAAAATCTATCAGGCCCTTCTTTTTTCCCTTCAAAGCATAAGTCAGTGATTGCAAAAGTGCTTACAACTGCTTATTTCTTCCAAATTAGACACATAGAATAAAGCTAGATGGTCAAATGTCCTTAAATTCTGCAACCATACGATAGAATTCATCCAACTATAAGGATATCAACTTCAAAATAGCTAGTAGAATATCTAAATTCAACGTATTATGTATCTTCCCATAGCCATAAATGTATTTCTCTCTCCATATTGTGTAATTATTCCATGATCAAGACCTTTTGTTGCAAAGCTAATAAGATTTGTTACACAAAAGTTCCGCTCAAAAGTTTGAGTTGGCTAGCTCCTCACGAGATTCAATGCGCGGACAAATCTTCCTTCGTTCATTTTTTGATGATTTTCATGCTCTTTTTTTTTCTAGTGTTAATTATGTGTAACTAAATCTAATTACATAAATGATATTTTCTTTCATATCATGTGAATTCAAGAAATTAACTAATATAATCTTTCTTCAACTTTTTTTTCCACTAACTTTCTTCACCCTATTTAATAAGAAAGTTCTCATAAATTCAATTATATATGATTGTGTAAGTTAAATAAATTTAGTTATTAATTACAACCGTTACTTGGGGAGTGCACCCCAGATCCGTTGATTTGAGATCGCGACAGAGCGACAGAATTTCAGGCGAGCACCAACCTCGCCTGTGCATGACTGCATAGAGGTCTCTGTAGAGACGTGCAAAAGTCTTCGTTTTCCCCGTGGAAAGATCTTCGTCATGCTATTACGACGAGCTTTTCCATCTGCGCGACTTGCTTGATGGAGAAGGTCTCTATCTTGTGGTGGTTACACGCTGCACCACCACTGGCGTTCACGGCAGCCTGGATCTTCATAAGCCGCAAGTAGCAACTTCTTGTTTTCCTTCCTTTTGTCGTTTGTTTTACATTTCTTATCCAATTCGGATCTATTCTACTCCCTTTCTTCGATTTTTTTCCCCAAATTTTGTTTGTAACATATCCAAATTTATCTGGTCCGTAGGATGTCCAAAAACACCAAATAGGATCACAAATTATCCCATTCAGACTATAAACGTAGCCCATTAAAATTTATTATATTTTGATGATACGTTAGTAGACTAGAGAATAATTCTCTTCTTGTCCAACATCACAAAACCAACTACTTCTATTGTGATAATACGTTAGTAGAAGTGTTCAAAGTTTGACAGGTTAATTTCAAATACGTGACCCCGGACGAATTTATTTCGGAAGGTTTTGAACAAAAAAAAAAATAAAAGGTTGCAAGGTTATTGTTAAAAAAAGAATTTTGGTATTTTGGGCTAATTGACGGAAGATAAGAAATGGATTTGATTGATGTGTGCTTGCATGGTCACTAAGTGGAAACCGTCACCGAACGGGAGTTTGCGGACGATGCTTGAATTTTATCGGATGCCCAGCGGGGCTTCGGAAGCTAGTCACGGTGGAGGTCGGACTGATGCTCCTTTGTGGAATGCCGTCTAGGCGGGGGTTCTAGACGTTGCCGTGCCCGGTGGAGCAAGACGATGCCCGGTTATGCCAAATGACCAGCGACCTTCGAGTTGACCGTGGTCGATGGGTCGTAATAACTAGAACACGCCTGAACGGTTATGATAGCCACGCCTGATTATGGATCAAAATTATGTGGCATGTCCTGAGACATCGCATTTTCAATCGACTGCCGAGGCATATGCGTGTGCTCGGGATTTGGGGCGTGACATATAAAGTCTCTTATTTTCATGGTGAAGACAAGATATCCAATACTGCACTCC
Organism: Eucalyptus decipiens; assembly: GCA_014182575.1. NCBI lineage: Eukaryota > Viridiplantae > Streptophyta > Magnoliopsida > Myrtales > Myrtaceae > Eucalyptus > Eucalyptus decipiens. The sequence goes on along the minus strand of CM024613.1, from coordinate 42,968,290 downwards.
CTCTTGTAAATCGACACTCTGTGTTTGCCAAGCCTACCTCTTTTGCCCCTATTAGATCCATCCGATAAACTAATTTGCAAGACTCTTCAGGAAGTGAAGGAAAAGCAATTAACTTTAATCTCGTCTTGGCATTTGTTTGTTGGGGAAGAGGTTGTACATCAGCCACCAATTGGACAATTAATTAATTGTTGACCAATAGATGAAAATTTTGCCTGTTGCAATTTTAGATTACCACACATATTGCTAAAGGAACACGATACTATTTACGCATTTATGCAAGCGCTTTGTAAGACCATGTTAGCGTGGTCAAATTATGCAAGGCATAAGGAAAATCAAATTTATTTATGTATATCACGATAAGAGCAACAAAAACAATACCATGATGAACACGACGACATTTCTATCGCTCCATGCTCAACTAGGGTAGCGAGAAACCACATAATAGGGATTTAGGGGGCTGTGGGAGGTAAGTCCCCATGTCCTACCCCAGGACTATGACCAGGACTTGTCGGTCTGAATGCCGCAACATGGGGAGGCAACTCCCCATGTCCTACCCCAGACTATGACCAGGACTTGTCGGTCCGAATGCCGCAACTTGGGAGGTAACTCCCCATGTCCTACCCCAGGACTATGACCAGGACTTGTCGGTCCGAATGCCGCAACTTCGGGAGGTAACTCCCCATGTCCTACCCCAGACTATGACCAGGACTTGTCGGTTGAAATGCCGCAACTTGGGAGGCAACTCATGTCCCGCCCCCAGGACTATGACCAGGACTTGTCGGTCCGAATGCCGCAACTTGGGGAGGTAACTCCCCATGTCCTACCCCAGGACTATGACCAGGACTTGTCGGTCCGAAAGCTGCAACTTGGGAGGCAACTCCCATGTCCTACCCCAGACTATGACCAGGACTTGTCGGTCTAAATGCTGCAACTTGATCATAACTTGTAGGATGTATGGGCCGTCCGTCTTCACGACTATCATTTGGACCGGTGCCCGACATTGAGGGCAAATTGTTCTGCTCCAACCTCCATTTCCTTCCTTCGGACAACCTAGGCACAGAAGAAAAGAAAATCAAAGCCAGTGCAAGACTAAGAACAGCTACCTTATCGAAAGCCATTGAAAATCTAAGCATGCACAGTGCTGCATTACTCAACTCGACCCGGTATATATACAACTCTTCGTGGGTCATTAACTTGGGAGGTCATTAACTTGGGAGATCTAGGATGGCATTAATGGATGCACGAAAGATCAGATTTTGTTGATTTCATTTGCATTGACCTAAAAGAAATCCTTTTTCCTTCCTTTTTCAAGGGATTGAGCATAATTATATATGGAAAAATAATCGCAGCTCAATAACTAATATCAACACATATGCCTATTTTATAATCTTTCCCTCTTTTTGTCATAATAAAAAGGTGATAACAATGGAAAAAGTATCATGTAGAGAGTATAAAACAATAACAAATATCTTGTATGAAACACAATTTCCAAAAAAATCAGCTTTTACAAAGTAAGTCGATTGTCAAAGATATGTAATGTCTCACTTCGATCATTTATATCAGCTAATATCCAATAAAAATCACAGATGCATTATAAAATTCACTTACCTTTTTTGTCATAATAAAATGATAATGTGAATAAGAGATTTGTTAAAAACAAAAAGTAATAAAAGATGCACTAACCGGATTTTGTTGAACTTAACAAGTTTTGACGTATTTACCTTTTTCCTTCCATCCATAATTATCAAGATCATGATCAATTCAAAAAGATCTTTCCATAATTGATCAATGCTCCCCCTCAATTTATTGCCTTTTTGAGGTGATCACGATTCTTTCTGTTTCTTTTCGATTCAATTTCTCCCCCTGTCATCAGGACAATATTTGCGAACAGAATTAATTGCAGCTTGTGCACGGAATATTTTTCCACTATTTCCTTTGTAGCAACAACATCCGTAATGATCGTTTCCTTTTTGAAATTCGAGACAAAAAATTTATTTTCTTCGATCAAGCTCGTCTCGAATTCAACTTGCATAAACTTAAAGAACTTTTTTCACAAATAAGCTATTATAATATCCACGTAATATATAATGCACTTTTTTCAAATAAATAAATCGAATAGTATATATAAAATTATCAATTAAATAAATTTAGAGCTACCCAACCTTTCAAACGACACATTAGGGACTTCCTCAATGATTTGCGAGAACTCGCACAAGGAAGAGAATGTTTGAGCCTCCAAAAATGGTATAGAATCTCCACGATTTTCGAATTGAGCTTTCCAAAATTCATGTGAAAGATTCTTTTGCCACCCAAGGTATATGTTTGAAATATACCATTGATTAAAAAATGATTATTGCGAATCTTCGCATGAGATACTTTTCTGATTGCACCATGATTTGCATAGATTCGCAATCATCCTTCCCTTATAGAATTTCTAGCCAGGAACTCATTTCCTTTTTGGTATCCATTAATTTGGACCCTTCCATTTCGTTAGAGCAAAATATAAAAAGAGAATCTTGGTTTCCATAAGTAGAGCTTCTCCGTTTAGAAAGTTCTTATTTTCAAGATCCAATTGTGAATCAATTAGATTGAGTTAATCAAATCTGTCTTGATGTAGAATCCAAACCATATCACTAGGCGTTACATGTTTGGGCTTGCGTTACTTTTTGTCAAGTTGTCTCGTTCTGAAAATGCTTCATTTTGAATCTGCTACGTTGTGAACTTGTGTCTCGTCCTAGACCTTGTCATGTTCTGGACTTGTGCCTCATTCTGGATGTAAAGTCTGAGTGCATTCTGTCGAAAATAAAGTCCGAGTGTCCTCCGTCTGAAGTAGACTTTACATTGTTGACATAAGTGTGAAAATATTCTGCTTCTGAACATATTTAACCTTAAGGTCTGGACACGGTCGAGTAAGTTCAGCTTCAAGATAGAGTCTATCTTCTAGTTCTTTCGAGTATAGACTTGGATAATATCATTTACACATTCTATCATCTCCATAGTCTATTACTCAACCATTTAAGACATTAGTAGCCTTTGATTTATTTTGTCATCTTTAAAACATAATAAGAGATTTCCCTAACAATAGTGAAATAACTAAGACTACCAACCAACTGCCGATAAAGTGTAAGATTTGGAAGAGGAGTTCCATCCTTGTCATTAACTTTTGCAATCAACTCAATGGGAGTAGAAGCAATCTTATTATCAATGAGCCGAGCTCGAGAAATAAGATTAGTGTCATATTTTGCTTGTGATAGATATTAGACCGAAGCATCAGACGCAACCTCCAAGCCTAGAAAGCGGCTTAGTCGCCCAAAATCTTTCATATCATACTATTTCCTAAGATAAAATGTCAGTCTAATCATTACTTGTAATAATCATGTCATCCACGTAGAAGAGTAGCATAATGTGTTTTATAGAACGGAAGGTTACTTTCTTATAAAATTTTGAAATTATGAGGTGCCTGGCCAAGCTGATAGTTGCTCACCATGGATCCATATGAGTTGTGATATTGGGTAATTCAACTTCAAAATCTTTGTCTACAGAAATCTTTACGGTTTTATTTACTTAATGACATTTGACCTTATATCATAAAGTTAGTTTGATGAACCCTGAGGTAGGTAAATTATTGATTTTGTAAGCAAGTTATAACAGATTATGTTTGTACATAAAATTCTAAAACATCTTAATTAAGAATTTCACAATAAATGGGGTTAATCGTACAGATTATCTACTTTATTATTTTTTTTTATGAAGGTACAATAAGAGTCAAGGGTCTTGCCACAACACTTCCTCATTTTCTTACCAAATGAAATTCATTTTCGAGAAATGATTGCGTGACAATTTTAATCTAATGTTAGAATAATAGTCTTTTTTAAACCGCATAACATATAATTGTAAATTGTTGTGGCACTCACTCTTTTAAGAATTTGTGGCTCACAATAAACTGTTTTTCACACAATAACCCAAAATCTATCAAGCCCTTCTTTTTTCCCTTCAAAGCATAAGTCAGTGATTGCAAAAGCACTTACAACTGCTTTTTTGTTCCAAATTGGACGCATAGAAGAAAGCTAGATGGTCAAATGTCCTTAAATTCTGCTACCATAGAATAGAATTTATCCAACTATAAGGATATCAACTTCAAAATAGCTAGTAGAATATCTAAATTTAACATATTATGTATCTTCCCATAGCCATAAATGTAATTCTCTCTCCATATTTTGTAATTATTCCATGATCAAGACCTTTTGTTGCAAAGCTAATAAGATTTGTTATACAAAAGTTCTGCTCAAAAGTTTGAGTTGGCTAGCTCCTCACGAGATTCAATACGCGGACAAATCTTCCTTCGTTCATTTTTTTGATGATTTTCATGCTATTTTTTCTTCTAATGTTAATTATGTATAACTAAATCTAATTACATAAATGATATTTTCTTTCATATCATGTGAATCCTGGAAATTAACTAATATAATCTTTCTTCACCTTTTTTTCCACTAACTTTCTTCACCCTATTTAATAAGAAAGGTCTCTTAAATTTAATTATATATGATTGCATAAATTAAGTAAATTTAGTTATGAATTACGACCGTTACTTGGGGAGTGCTCCTCAGATGCATTGATTTGAGATCGCGACAGAGTGACAGAATTTTGGGCAGGCCCCAACCTTGCTTGTGCACGACTGCATAGTGGTCTCTGTCGAGATGTGCAGAAGTCTTTGTTTTCCTCGTGCAAAGATCTTCGTCATGCTATTACGAGGAGCTTTTCCATCTGCACAACTTGCTCGATGGAGAGGGTCTCTATCTTGTGGTGGTTACACGCTGCACCACCACTGGCGTTCATGGCCGCCCAGATCTTCATAAACCGCAAGCAACAACTTCTTTTTTTCCTTCCTTTTGTCATTTGTTTTACATTTCTTATCCAATTCGGATCTATTCTACTCCCTTTCCTGGATTTTTGTTCCCCAAATTTTGTTTGTAACATATCCAAATTTATCTGGTCAAGAGGATGTCCAAAAACACCAAATAGGATCACAAATTATCCCATTCGGACTATAAACGGCCGATGGTCGGTGGCGGCCGATGGGCTGTGTGGCAGCGGTCAGTGGTGACAGGCGGCGGCCGGCAGTCATGCAGTGGCGGCGGGCAGTGGGCGGCGGTGGGCGGTAGGCGGCGGCGAGCGACAAGTGGCGGCAGCGATCCGTGAGCAAGAATAAAAAATAAATAAATGCAAAAAAGAAACTGTCGTGTTATCAAACGCATTTCTATTCTATTTCTATTCCAAGAGTAGAATTTTTGTGTTGTTACCAAACGGGTTCTTTTACTCAGAAATTGTTCCCCAGAATAGAAATAGGAAAGAACTATTTCTGAAAAAAAGAAGAAAAAAGAACTCTTCCCCAGCCAAGAAGCATTGTCATGCGCAACCTAAGACCATCGCTCTTCCTATTGATCACTTTAATAATGCAAATGATATGATGATTTTCTGTAGGAATTACGAAGAAAAAAAATGCATTAGAACATGACATGTTAGTTACAATGGTGACTTGAGCAATCGATCCTAAAAGCCCTCCACACTTGGATTCCCCAAATTTATGGTTGGTCTTCCTTAGGACTTTTAATCTTGCAACCCCACTCATTTATTTAGAATGCATTTATTTTGTAGAAAATGAATGATTTGGAAAATAAATTCTAAGAATAATCCCTTGTATTGCTTAAAAAATAAACGAATGAATAAAAAAATTCATTGAGAATGAAACTATTTAGATACAGATTGTTATCGACAATGAAACAATTTTCATTAACTAATTATTTCAAATGATATAAACGATCTTTTTTAGGAAAATGTTGTCCATATCATTCGTTTTCATGAAACAAATGAAGTCCTAGTTGAGATAAGACCAATATGGTGGAAAAAACTAAGTCTTTATATGACCTTTTGCACGTTTAGTGAGAAAAGGGAATGAACTAGATTCAAAGAACCATGAGATTTCTATTTTAAAATTTTTAAGACATATTAGAGGACGACATGGTATTAATTTATTTAAATTATTTTGAAGTTCCTTATCATCTCAATTTTTCTCCTCCAATAATAGTTGTTATCTCCTCCTCCTGAGTTGAAGTTCCTATTCGAATTGACTATGCTCGATAATCGACTCAAGCTCTCTACAAAGAAAAAAGGAGTTCATGGAGTTTGAGTTCAAATTTAAACACGAGTACTATTAGTAGATCAAAACTAGAAAAAATAGCATATTACAATTCCAAAAATCTAAATATAGTAAAGATACAAAAGTCTAACTTTTTAACTATGCGTACAAGTCACATCCTATTTGAGTAAAAATTTCACTTGCATATTTACGGTGTTGAGATATTGAATAATAAATTATGTCTTTCTCTCTTTGCGCACACTTCGACTAGCTTAGCTCGAGTCTCGTGTTGTTGAACCTCCTCTTTTATAACACCATTATTGGTACAAACTTTTTGTGACATCCTGATTTTTAGGTTCTGTTTTCGATTGAATAAGTTGGGCTTTTCATCGATGCACCTATAGTTTTTTCCTTGAGTTGGCCACTCACGGGATAACTAGCTTACCGGATGAAGCCATTAAGGAATCTAAACGCAATAGACTCGAGATTTTGACAAGGAATCGACTACTCGACCATGCTAATCCATAAGGGTCATTACGGCACCGTCAAAATCGATCAGAGACCGGAGATAGGTCGATTCGATAGAGGTATGTGATTAGTGTGTGGGTGATTCCACCTAATTGCAAAATTTTTGTGTAACGACAATAGACAAATTTCTCTATCATTTTCATACCCTGTGTATGTATTTAAAATCTCGAGATTTTCATGACAACTGATAGTCAACAATGTGTCAAAGATGTACAATGTGGCTCGAAAATAATCGACCACGGGTCAAATGTGCTAAAAATTCTTAAAAGTTACTTGGTAGGTTAGGTTACACTAAAATTCCGTCAGATTGAAATTAACCGCAAATTTGAACCCGATTTCAGAAATTGAAAGTTCTGTCATGTCACGAGTCATTTTAGGAACGTTGACTCATCCTCCGAAGATTTTTTGGCGAGCTTGGGATTTTTACGGAAAATCAATTCGAACGATTTGGAAAAGAACAGAAATTTAGATGGGCCAAATTGAAGGGATTTTTGACCTCCTTACCAAGCTATTTAGTGAAGAGAACTTGCAGAATTTTTGTGGGCTTCCACCTTAGCAAAATTGGAAAACAAATTGGGGAATTTGGTGAAGAAATTGAAGTTCTATTAGTGAAATTTGGAGGATGGTTGGTAGGCTGCAATTTTGGCATCAAAATGGAGTTTTTGTGGATTAATTTGCAAGAAATAATTATGGGGGACAAAGGGGATTATTATGAAGGCTTGTGGGACCTTGTATTAATGCTTTTGGATATTTTTTGTTCACTTTTGCTTTCCCCTCATCCAGTTTCTTGAGCACGCCAATCTACCACCATTCTCCTTCACTTTGCTTCTTTCCCTTTCTCATTTCCTTCAAAGAAATGTGCAGCTCCTTTGGTCTTCTACTTTGCTTTCATTTCTTCTTGCTTGGACCGAACTGCTCAGCCCCTCTGTAGCTGCTTCACCTTCGCTTGTCTTTTTGCATCGAATAAACCCAGCGAGCAATCGTCCTCCACCATCTGCTGCCACACATTCGAAGCAACTCATTCCCATTTAGTCAGCAGTCAACCCCACCGATCCTCCTTCGTCCGCAACTTCTATTCTGCCAACGCATCTTCAACTAGCCCATCATCCACTGAGACAGCCCACTCCTATCTTCTTTATGTCTTCATTTCTACCGAGTCAATCCCCTAACAAAACCCCATTGACGTTGACTACTCCACGTCCCACTCCACCTCTCGAACAGCCACCAACTCCATCGCAAGCCCCTTTTGTTCACAACAGCTTCACGTCCAGCAATCACATCTCGACTAGCTTCTTCACCGAGCTTCCTCGGCAGCCGCCATGCCTCAGGCCACCGCACCACCAATCCGCCAAGTCCTCCGTGAGCTGCAGCCCCAAAACTAGCAGCTTTAGAACCGATTTTCCCAGCTCGAGCAGCAAACTTGTTAGTGGTTTTCAGCCTCATTCGAGCCCCACTTGGCTTCGCCACCAAGAGGTTGGTCTTTCGCTGTCATACCGCTGTTGCCATGGACTCACTGGCTCGCAAATCCAGTGAGTTTACTCACTAAGCCTTGCTTAGGGGGTTAATTATGCTTATGGGTGATTAGCTTAAGTTAATTAAGGCTTAGGTGGTTAGTTAAATTAGATTAGTGATTTAATTATCCAATTTTTCTTGTTAGGTTACCCACTTAATAGGATTCGGGTTGTAGTAGATTTTGGACTTATGCTCCTTCAGAAAGCCGTCTTTGAGAGAAGAAGCCGTGCTCAATGGTGGTGAGACGATACCTGGTTACACCAATAGACCGCCGAACTTGGGAGTAGGCCGTACCCTTGAGGGGCGAAATTAACAATTGAAACACGTGGTTGGTTGAGTTAGCTGAGCCTAATTATGAGACAAAACTGTGTGACATGATATGGGATGTGTCATAACGGTTTGGCATTATAATTGAGACCCTTGTGATTAATTGTGTTGGTGAGGCGTTTCAATTGTTGTGTGCCGTGATTTTATGCCTTGCGTGAATATGAACTATGCTGACGTGCGAGAGGGAACGGAAGCGAGGTAAATTCTCTGTATTGTGTGGCTAGGCCACTCTTAGGTGTATTTTCTTCCTAATAGGGGTTTAGGGGGTGAACTTGTTAAGACAATGTCTCATCCCATCGTGGGCTTATCTTTTTAGGTCCTTAGATGGTGTTGGTGGAGGACCCCAAGCATGGAATCTGTGGAGGTGGAGTCTGAAGGATCGGCGTGTGTGTTTGACTAGTTTGTCGTAGGACACCTACTTTTTTAGAGCCAATATTTTGTAGACTTTTTGGTCCATACTCTTTTGTACCTAAACCTAGTTGTTTATAAAAGTTGGCTTTTCTGAAATGTTGCCCTACTTTCCTATCTCTTGTTATTTATTGTCAAGGGTTTATTGTTTCACTTCCGCATGCGTATTATAAATTGCATGGGTCAGCAATGCGTCCTGGGAACGTCGCATTTATATTGACCATTGAGGCATGAGTGCGCACTCGAAGATCGAGGCGTGACATCTCTGTTTAAGTGGTATCATAGAAGGTTATTGTTTGGAGTAATAAGGTGCGATGAGTTCTTGAGATAGTTAGTAGGAATGACCTCTATTTTATGTTGATGTATGTGAGTGATAGCTATTTGGTAGTTTGTTTGTGGGGTCACTTAAATTCTAATCTGGTATTGGAATTGAAAAACATGTTTCTATACAGATATGAGTGACCAGGAGCAGAGGACTCCTAGAAAGAGAACCATTGGACCTATGACTCGGGGTAGGACGCCGACTAGAGTCGGTACCCGAGAGGGTTGTGGTAGAGCGCCAGCTTAGGCTAGTGGAGTAGCTACACCTCCTGTTGGTGCTGGTGTAGCAACCCCTAGTGATCCGAGAACTATAGGGATCATGCAGGTGCTAGAGGCAATGAGAGATCTGATGGGGCAACAAGCCTAGAATCAAGCCGCCTCCATTACTGCAGTCGCTACAGCTCTCGTTACTGCCGTTGCCAATGCTACTCTTGTTGTCACTACTGATGTTGTAGCCGTTGCTGCACTTGTTGCCGTACCCGCCGAGATTTCACTTGAGAACGTGGTCACTGTGAGGCCTATGCATAGGCTAGTGGAGCAATTTCTGAAATTGAACCCACCAAAGTTCACTGGTGTGGGAGATCCCAAAGCTACAGCCCTATGGATCCTCAAGGCCTTTGCACTGCTGCTATGCACTGGGTGGAAAAAGGTCGTCCTTGCAGTCTATCAGTTACAGGGGATTGCAAGTACTTGGTGAAGGGCCACCAAACCAATAGTATTCCCTGAAGGTGTGGTTTTGGAATGGAACACCTTTGTTGAAGTGTTCATTGGCAAATACTTTTCTGAGAGTGCTAGAGAATTGAAGATGGCGAAATTTCAGCGCTTTTGCCAAAGTACAATGATAATGGATCAGTACGAAGCGAAGTTCGCTGAATTGTCGCAATACGCCCCTAGATTGGTCGAGGATCCGGTAGACTGAGCTAGGACATTTTGAGATGGACTCAGATAGGAGTGGAGGAGTCCGCTAGTGTGGTTCAATTTGAAGGGCTATAATGACTTGTACGAACATGCCCAATTGATAGAGAGAGACCATAACAAACAAGCCACTGCATTTGAGTCGAGTTTGGTTTGAACTCGGATGAGAATCGATTTGGGAAGAGACCGACGGTCAAAGGAAGGTATCTTGTTCCATCTAATAGGAAGGGTGGCATAGGAAAGTTAGCGAGCCAGAATAGAGTGTGTTGTACCTGCGGGAGACGACATGGATCGACCCGGTGCCCTACTAAGACGGGTGCTTGTTTTGTGTGTGGCCAATAGGGTCACATAGCCAGGAATTGTCCAAGAAGACAAATGGGACCGCAGTTACTGCCACCGCCACTGATGGGTTAGATTTGAGGAGTCGCGGCACCGAATGCTATCACGAGATGACAAGCTGAGGATGCGTCTGATGTGTTCACAGGTACGGTCTCGTTGAACGACCACACTACTTATGCTTTATTTGACCTTGGTGTAACTCATTCATTTATAGCCGAATAGTATGTTAAATTGGTAGGATTGATTCATGAGTTGTTGGAGTTAGTGGTCAATATATCTACACCGTTAAAGGATAAGGTGTTAGCTACAGTGGGTTGTCCTTGGTGCAAGTTATTGATTGGTGAGCGAGAGGGGAGGATGGATTTGATAGTTCTAGCCATGTGTCACGGGCCAAGAGATTCACGGACCGTGACACATGTATGATTTCGATGTGATAATTGGCATGGACTAGCTCACCAAGCAACGAGCTAAGATGGACTATTATCGAAAAGCAATTCAGTGTAACCCATTAGCGGGTGAAAGTTTCGAGTTTATTGGGAGTTGAGGAGGACCCTCGATTACCTTGATCTCGTCGCTTGAGGTAACCCATTTGTTAGACGAGGGTTGCCAAGGTTACTTGGCAAGTGCCGTAAACATGATAGTTGAGGAGTTGAAGATCGAAGATATCTTAGTAATGCAAGAGTTCCCAGATGTGTTTCCAAAGGAATTGCCAAGTCTGCCACTAGAGAGAGAGAGAGAGAGAGGGTTCAAGATTGAGCTAGCCCTTGGGACAAAGCTAATCTTTAAGGCTCCTTACCGGATGGCGTTATCGGAGCTAAAAAAACTAAAGGAACAGATACAAGAATTGTTGGATAAGGGATTCATATGTCCCAGTGCATCATCTTGGAGAGCACCGGTTATATTCGTGGTGAAGAAAGATGGTTCGTTGCGTCTGTGCATCGACTATCGTCAACTCAATCAAGTGACAATCAAGAACAGGTATCCACTTCCGAGGATTAACGGCTTGTTTGATCAGTTGCAAGGAGCGTCGATATTTTCTAAGATTGACTTGAGGACGGGATATCATTAGCTGAGGATCAGAAAGGAGGATATACCGAAGTTAGTGTTTCGTACTCAATACGGCCATTATGAGTTGACTATAATGCTGTTTGGTTTAACAAATGCCTCAGGTGTTTTCATGGATTTGATGAACCGAGTGTTCAAGGAATACTTAGATCAGTTTGTGATCGTGTTCATCGACAATATCTTGGTGTACTCAAGAAGTCCTAAGGAACACGAGAGGCATATAAGGATGGTACTCCAGACTCTGAGGATTCATGAGCTGTACACTAAGTTTAGCAAGTGCGAGTTTTGGTTGACTCGTGTTGCTTTTGTAGGTCATGTGATTTCAGGCGAAGGAATCTCCGTGGACCCGTCCAAGATTGAAGTAATAATCAACTGGCCAAGACTGACTACCGTGATAGAGATCGAAGCTTTATGGGTTTAGCGGGGTACTATAGACGGTTTGTGGAAGGGTTTTTAGCGTTAGCTTCACCGTTGACTCGACTACTAAAGAAGGAAGAGAAATTCGTGTGGACAGACAAGTGCGAGTGTAGTTTCCAAGAGCTTAAACAGAAGCTGACTACCACACCTGTGTCTTGGAGGATACGAGATCTATAGTGATGCGTTGTTTAGAGGATTGGGTTGCATGCTAATGCAGCATGGTAGGGTTGTTGCATATGCGTTCCATCAGTTGAGACCTCATGCGTCACACCCCGATCCTCAATCACGTGCCCATCCTTAAACGGGATGTCACGCCCCGATCCTCAATCGTGTGCTTGTCCCTCACCTGGTCGATTAATAGCGACGTCCCAGACGCATCGCTAACCCCTTTCTTTTAAATTGCACATGCGGAAACAATTATAAATTCCTAGACAATAAAACAATGGGATAGAAAAGTAGGCCAGAATTTTCACAACATGAAAACACATAACCACACTTTTATACTAGGCAAACTATAGTATCATATAGTACTATTCACAAGTCTGATCTACTATATATCCGATCAAAACCCAAAGTTTGCAAAATAGGATGGGATCTTAGTCCTCATCCGAGTCATACTCAGGATCCTCCTCAAGGTCATCCTCCTCTGACTCTTCTTCACTAAGCCGGTTTTCTTCTAGCTCCTCGTCTTCTTTCGGTTCGTCCTCGAGCTCTTATTCTTCAAAATTCACCTCAAGCTTGTCATCAGCTTCCTCTGCTACAGGCTCCGCCTCTGGCCATTCCCACTCCTGATCCTCCTCCTGTCCCTCCTCTTGCTCGACTATCTCTTCTTCTTCTGGCATGCTCCAGTTAGATCCTGCTATTGAGTATATAGGTGACTCGGTATTGTTCTCGAGCTTCAGGTCCTTTGCATTCACTACCGAACTATCCTTGTGATCGGTTGTCCCCTTCCTGAATGCCTCCTCCAGGACAAACATAGGCACATCAGTTTCTAGCATGGGACCCTCCCTTTGTCCATCATAGTACCACGATACCATGATCGATACTTGTGGGGCCTTAGGGCATCTGTTCCCATGTCAACCCAGACGGTCGACTGAACCAGGAAATGCTTCAGCCCTTTAGGATGAGGATGAATCGGGAAGTGAGTCTCCATCTCTGTGACTTCTACTAGAACACCAAAATGCCTAAGAGGAAGAGGAGGTGGAGGTGCTACCATCTAGTGGTCTAAAATGGTTATATAATAACCACTGAGACCACGTCTCATCAAGTTCTACTCCCTAAGACTCGATTAGTTAACCGACCAATACACTAACTGGGCTACCTATACATGCATGAGTCAGAGGACTTACCTTGGTCTCAGATTCCACCTGCATTTTAGCACAATTCAAATAGGCACCCAATCAATCACAACGGATCAAAATATCGATCAATCGACCGAGTCAGATACATGTCTTTCGGACCATTTCTCGGTCGTTTCAATCAATACCATAAATTCCCCACGATGGAATATCTAGTTGTCGAGCCCACGTGCATTCTCCAGGATGACATACCAAGTCTCCGAGCCCACGTGCCTTCTCTATGACGACCTACCTACTCACCGACCCACGTACATTGCTCAAGGTGGGATATCTAGTCATCGAGCCCATGTGCATTCTCCAGATGACGTACCACGTCTCGAGCCCATGTGCCTTCTCTAACGCGACCTCTTCGCCAAGATGACATTTAAACATGGGGCCCACATGCATTCTCTTAGGCACTAGTTCGCCAAGGTGATGCATGAAATCACTGAGCCCACGTATCCTTTTTACGATGCATACTTGATCACTAATCTACTTTCGATACTAACAACCAATACCCAATCATTTCTTAACCAAATAACCAAAAATCAATCACTTAGGAACATATCCTTAAAATTCACAATTAAATCAATCCGGCACAATTCAAAGCTCAAATAAATAAACGGACTGCACCATGACAATCAGCATGAAATTTCAGTCGTTGGCTATCCCTGCCTAATTTCCGGAAAATAAATAAATAATTAAATTAATTTCGAAAATTAATAATTAAATACTACAAATCCAATTTAGGCCTCTAATGCCTAACTACAGCCCGAGACGGTTCGGGAAAAATCCCGATATGCATTCAATAAAAAAATATAGGCTATCCTCTAGCTAATTTCACTAGTCAAATGCCTAACATGCATTATCATTAACTAATAATCACTAATCTACTCTAATCTAACCACATAATTCTATTTAATTAATAGTAATCAACCCTTAAGCATCATTAGCAAACTAAGCAAGGATTAGTAAGCAAAACTCACTTGTGCAGAGTGAAGACCGGAACACCACGACGACGGCGTGACGGTGGCCGAAATCCAAATTTTCGGCCGTGTCGGTGGACTTTGACCGAGCCTAAACTTGGCCCAACAAATCTCAGCCCAACTGAGATTTGTTTATGAATTGGACTTGGCTTCGCGGGCTTGGGCTTCAAGACTGGGCTGCCGAAAATTTTTATGGGCTTCAATTCAATTGAAAATGGGCTGTCGATTGAAGAGCTGCTGGACCGGATGAGGGGCCGCTAGTCTTGGGCTGAACGTGAGAAGCAAGCCTAAGGAAAATGGAGTTGCTTCGGTCCGTGTGGCTAGCATGTAGGTGGGCTTCCACTGAAGAGAAGAATCGATGGACCTCGCCGATTGAAGACGCAGACGAAGGAAAGATGGCTCGGTGACGTGTGGCTTCGCTGGACGCACAAAGGAGCTGCAGGTCAACCAAGGAACTTCGGTGGCTTGCTATTGACCAGGGAGGAGCAGGCTATGGACGTGTGGAGGCTTGGACGGTGTTGCTGTGGTGGCTCGTGCGGAGAATCGAAGGGGGGTATAGATCAGTGGAGCAGCAGTGTGAGGGGCAGAGAGAGAGACACACTGGTCGTTGGGAAACGAAGCACAGAGAGAGAGGAAGTGAAGCAGCTTCGCTTGTGGTGTCTCAAACGCATGGAGGAGGATGCCTTGTAGCTGGATTTCAGTGGAGAAACAATAGGCATTCGGTGGAAGAGCATCAGCAGGTCTTCATCTTCCACTAGCTTCTGGGTTGCTGTGGTGTGCAAAATGGAGGGGAGAGAGGAAGGAGTTGCACGACTAGATAAGGGAGAGGGGAGAGAGATAAGATGGAGGTTCCCTTGGCCTTTATTTTCCACACACTTGTCTCCTTTGTTCTTATCCCCTCATGTAGCTGTCATCCACTAGCAAATTTCCAGCCTTATAGTCTTTTAGAACCCTTTTTAAATGGTCCAAAAGTGGTAGGTTGAGGGGTGTTACGAAATTGCAAGGGAATGGCACAATTTGGATTCAATTTCCTTCTTGAATTAATCAGACTCGGCCCTCATATGATCAATCGATACCTCAATCATCAAATTGATAATTTTCCTCACCCACACATCCATCTTACATTCCCATTTTGCATTTCAAAACCACCTTCAGCATTTTCTAAACAAAAGCGATCCTATGACGACTTTTTTTCCCAAAAAGTGTCGGTTGTCAGAAAAATCTTCTGAGACTGAGTCGTGGGTCCTAGAATTTACTATGACATGACAAAATTTTCGATTTCTGAAATCGGACTTGAATTTGCGGTTAATTTTCATTCGACGCGTTTTTAGTGTGACCTACGCTACCGGATAGTTTTCAGAAATTTTTAGGGCAAATGACCTATGGTCGATTTTCTTCAAGCTACTATGAACCCACTTGACTCAATGGTGACTCTCGGTTGTTGTGAAAATCTCAAGGATTCAATTACGAACACAAGGTACCAAAACGACAGTAAAATCGTATTAGTGTCGATAGACGATAATTTTCCAATTTAGTGGAGTCACCCACAATTGGCTACACATCTCAGTCGAATAGACCTATCTCTGATCTCAAATTGATTTTTAACTGTGCTGAAATGGCCTCTAAAGATAAGCACGGTTAAAAGTTGATTCCTAGTCAAATTCTCAAGTCTATTGCCTCAAAATTTCTTAATGGCTTACCTAGCTAGTCTAGTTATCTCGAGAGTGATTGGCTCGAGAATAATCCTATAGACGCGTCAATGAAATGCCTGATTAATTCAGTAGAAAATAGGTTGAAAAATTTAGGATGTCACATCATGAGCTGAATTACCCAACGCATGACTTAGAACTCGTAGCAATTATTTTCACTTTAAAGATTTGGGGACATTATCTATGCGGAGAAAGATTTCAGATCTTCACTGACCATCGAAGTCTTAAGTATATGTTCTCTCAAAAATAGTGAAATATGAGACAACATTGATGGATGTAATTTCTGAAGGACTATGATTGTGATATTCTATATCACTTGGGAAAAGCGATTAAGGTCGTGGATGTGCTGAGTTGGAAGTCTTTAATAGCGCAGATGGTACTCAAAGAATGGATTTTACTTGAGAGGGCTTGAGATTCGGTTTTCAAGTTTGAGGTAGGCCACCTTTCAAATCTTATGGCCACCCTCGGAATTGAGCCGGGAGTGCAGATCAAAATCAAGACACTTTATCCAACAGATCCAAACAATTAGAAGATCATGCAAGAGGATACCAAAAAGAGGAAGGTTGATTTCCAGATTTCTAAAGACGGAACACTAAGGTTCTGAGGACGATTGTGTGTACCTGACGATGCAGTACTTAAGGAAGAAATCTTATCAAAAGCTCATCATAGCAGTGACATCATTCATCATAGTAGCACGAAAATATATCAAAGTCTGCGTCAACACTATTAGTGGTCTGGTATGAAGGTAGACATCGCCAAGCATGTCACCAAGTGTCTGACATGTCAGCAAGTGAAGGCACAACATTGTAAGCCAAGAGGACTTCTACAACCTCTAGAGATTCTCAAATGGAAATGGGAACACATCACAATGGATTTTGTGATAGTCTTACCAAGGAGTCAAAAAGGAAACGATTCAATTTGGGTAGTGATCAATAGATTGACAAAGTCAGCTCACTTCATCGTAGTATGAAAAGACCTTGATTTGGACAAACATGTAGAGTTGTATGTGCATCAGATTATTCATCTACATGAAGTGCTAGTAATGATTACTTTAGACAAAGACCCGAGGTTTACAGCTACCTTTTGGAAAAGTTTGCAGGCCGCCTTAAGGACGAAGCTGTAGTATAGTACCGGCTTATCATCCTCAGACGAATGGTCGGTATGAGAGGACGATTCAAACCCTTGAAAACATGCTATGAGCTTGCATATTGGATTTCAAGAGAAGTTGGGAGGAATAGCTTCATCTTGTCGAGTTTGCCTGCAAAAACAGCTACTAGCAAAGCATTCAGATGGCTCCTCTCGAAGCGTTGTATGGCAAAGCGTACAGAACTCCAGTTTGTTGGGATGAGAACGGAGAACGGAAGATCACAGGTCTAGAGTTATTCCAGTAGTCAGTGGATGTAGTTGCTGTCATCAAAGATAGATTATAGACCGCTTAAAGCTGCCAGAAAAGTTAGGCCGATAAGCGTTAGAGACCATTGGAATTTCAAGTTGGTGATCACGTCTTTCTAAAGGTGTCACCAATGAGGGTTACTTCACGCTTTGGCAAAAAGGGAAAGCTGAGTCTGAGGTACGTAGGTTCACTTGAGATTCTTGAAAGAATCAGGATCCTAGCGTATCATCTTGCATTACCGCCAAGGTTGGCGCAAGTGCATGACGTCTTTCATATGTCGATGTTGAGGAAGTATGAGCTTGACCTGACCCACGTGCTTAATTTTGAAGAATTGGACGTGGACGATAGAACGTGGTACGTACAAAGCCTGGTTCAAATTGTGGATCGAAAAGAGTAGATTTTGTATACCAAGATAGTCCCGTTGGTTAAAGTGGTCTAGCAACATCACGGCACAGAGGGAGCAATCTGGGAAAGTAAAGATTTGATGAGACGACTGTAGCCCCACCTTTTTGTTTAAGATTTGTGATAGATTTAAATTTCGAGGATGGAATTTTTATAAAATGGGAAGAGTCGTGACATTCTGATTTTCAGGTTCTGTTTTTGATTGAATAAGTTGGGATTTTTCATTAACGCGCCTATAGTTCTTTTTCTTAAGTTGGCCACTCATGGGATCACTAGCCTATCAGGTGAAGTTGTTAAGGAATATAAACGTAATAGACTTGAAAATTCAACTAGGAATCAACTGCTCGACTGTGCTAATCTGCAAGGGTCATTACGGCACCGTCAAAATTGATCAAAGATCGGAGATAGGTTGATTCGATAGAGGTATGTAATTAGTGTATGAGTGATTCCACCTAATTGCAAAATTTCTATCAAACGGCACTAGGCCGATTTTTCTGTCATTTTCGTACCTTGTGTCCATACTTGAAATATTGAGATTTTCATAACAACTGACAGTCACCAATGTATCGAAGATGTACGATGTGCCTTGAAAATAATCGACCACGAGTTAAATGCACTAAAAATTCCTAAAAGCTACGAAGATAGAGGTAGGTTAGGTCACGCTAAAATCGCGTTAGATTGAAATTAACCATGAATTTGAACCCGATTTCAGAAATTGAAAATCCTGTCATATCATGAGTCATTTTAGGATAGTCGACTCATCCTTTGAAGATTTTTCGATGAGCTCAGGATTTTTATGGAAAATCAATTCAGACGATTCAGAAAAGAATGGAAATTCGGATGGGCCAAATTGAAGGGATTTTTGGCCTCCTTACCATGCTATTTGGTGAAGAGGACTTGTAGAAATTGTGTGGGCTTCCACCTTAGCAAAATTGGACATCAAATTGGGGAATTTGGTGAAGAACTTGAAGTTCTATTAGTGAAATTCGGAGGCTGGTTGGTAGGCTGCAATTTTGGCATCAAAATGGAGTTTTTGTGGATTAATTTGCAAGAAATAATTATGGGGGACAAAGGGGATTATTATGAAGGCTTGTGGGACCTTGTATTAATAATTTTGGATTTTTTTGTTGACTTTTGCTTCCCCCTCATCCAGCTTCTCGAGCACACCAATCTACCGCCCTCCTCCTTCACTGCCTCTGTCCCTTTCACATTTCCTTTGAAGAAACGTGCAACTCCTTTGGTCTTCTGCTTTGCTTTCATTTCTTCTTGCTTGGACCGGACTACTCTACCCCTCTATAGCTGCTCCACCTTCGCTTGTCTCTTAGCATCGAATCAACCTAGCGAGCAACCGTCCTCCACCATCTATTACCACACGTCCGAATTAGCTCCTTCCCATTCGGTCAGCAATCAAACCCATTGATCCTCCTTCATCCGCGACATCTCTTCTACCAGCGCATCTTCAGCTAGCCCATCATCCATCGAGACAACCCACTTCCATCTTCTTCATGTCTTCATTTCTACCGAGTCAATCCCCCAACAAAACCCCACCAACGTTGACTCCTCCACATCCCACTCCACCTCTTGAACAGCCGCCAACTCCATCACAAGCCCCTCTCGTTCGCAACAGCTTCACATCTAGTGATCACATCTCGACCAGCTCCTTCATCGAGCTTCCTTGGCAGCCACCATGCCTCAGGCCACAGCACCACTAGTCCAGCAAGTCCTCCGCGAGCTGCAGCACTGAAACCAACAACTTTAGAATCGATTTTCCCAGCTTCAGTAGCGAGCTTGTTGGTGCTTTTCAGCCTCATCCGAGCCCTACTTGGCTTCGTCGCCAGGAGGCTCATTGCCCACCGTCGCCATGTACTCACCGACTCTCAAATCCAGTGAGTTTACTTACTAAACCTTGCTTAGGAGATTAATTATGCTTAGGAAGTGATTAGCTTAAGTTAATTAAGGATTATGTGGTTAGTTAGATTAGGTTAGTGATTTAATTATCCAGTTTTGCGTGTTAGGTGGTTAGATTAGATTAATTAGAGACTAGACATGTTGTATTAATTATCTAGATTGGTTCAGAAATTTTATGGGCCCGTCTTAGTAATTAATTAGGCCTTTTTAGCATTTAATTGTATTTATTATTTTTTTTGTAATTATTTAATTATTTATTATTTTCTATAAATTAGACCGGGATAGGTCATGACCGGAATTTCGGGCTGATTGCAATGGTGTGTTCAGATTAAGCAATTGGATGTTAATTTGTGCAAATTGAGTGCTGATTGGATTTTTTGTCGGATTTTTGGTCATTTATTCAGAAAATCCCGGGTATCGGATTTTAACACCGAAAATGATTTTATATACTATATAAGATAGTGGGATTTTAAAATGATGGATATCAATTTTTCTGATTCGATCTGATCGTGTACCTACACACAACTATTTTCACCGGGTATTTTTAATATGAAAAAAATTGGCCAGGATCACTATTTTCATTAAGGCATTTGAGTACAATGTACGGTATCCTAGCCAGGATTGAATGGTTATGTATAGGTTAAGAGAACTTGTCCCAAGCGTTTACGTTGGACGTTACCCTAAATGGGTTACCCACTTAATGGGATTCGGGTCGCAATAGATTCTGGACCTATGCTCCTTCGGGGAAGCCGTCTTTGAGAGACGAAGCCGTGCTCAATGGTGGTGAGATGATGCCTGGCTATGCCAATAAACCGCTGAACTTGGGAGTAGGCCGTACCCTTGAGGGGTGAAATTAACAATTGGAATGCATGGTTGGTTGGGTTAGCTAAGCTTCATTATGAGCTAAAACTGTGTGGCATGATATGGGACGTGTCATAATAGTTTGGCCTTATAATCAGGACCCTGTGATTAATTGTGTTAGTGAGGCGTTTCAATTGTTGTGTGCCGTGATTTTGTGCCTTGCATGTATATGAACTGTGCTGACATATAGGAGAAAACAGAGGTGAAGTAAGTTCTCTGTATTGTGTGGCTATGCCACCCTTAGGTGTATTTTCTTCCTAATAAAAGTTTAAGGAGTGAACTTGTTGATATAATGTCTCACCCCGACATGGGCTTAATTTTTCAGATCCTTAGATGGTGTTGGTGGAGGACCCGAAGCCTGGAGTCTGTGGAGGTGGAGTCTGAAGGATTGGCATGTGTGTTCGACTAGTTTGTTGGAGGACAACTTCTTTTTTAGAGCCAGTATTTTGTAGACTTTTGTCCAGACTCTTTTGTACCTAAACCCAGTTGTTTATAAAAGTTGGCTTTTGTGAAATGTTGCCCCACTTTCCTATCTCATGTTATTTATTGTCGGGGTTTATTATTTCGCTTCGCATTCGTATTATAAATTGAATGGGTCGGCGACGCGTCCTGGGAACGTCGCATTTATATTGACCATTGAGGGATGGGCACGTGCTCGAGGATTAGAGCATGACACTTTTGGATATGCCGGGTAGATAGGATAGTATATGGTGGAACAAAATCTTGCATAGGTTCTTTTGCCAAATAGTCCTAAATTCTTGACCCATCTTTTCCTAAAGAAGCAAAAAGACAAGTCAATGTCAAGATGGATATTTTTCCTAGCCTAATATTTTAAAAAGCTCCAACTTTAACTTTTGCCTCAATTCTACCTTTTGTCTTATAAAAATCCTCCAACTTTAGGGCTCCGTTCGTTTCGCGGAAAATTGGCCAATTTCGGAAAATATTTTCCTAGAAGTCATTTTCCAGGAAAATGACAATATTTTCTGGTGTTCGGTTAAAACTTGAAAATGTTTCGGAAAATATTTTCCAATGTTCGGCTAAATTGAAAATATTTTGGAAAATGTTTTCCGGTGTTCGGTAAAGAAAATATTTTCTAAACATTATGCTTGGGAATAGTTTAACATGGTTTGGATCCCAAATAAGCTTTCTTCGAATGAAAGAGGTAACAATAAACATTTTTTGTCCTTCAAGTAAAGGTTTGTCTCTACATTTTTTATTTTTTTTCATTCGACCGAAAATTTTTATGTGAAATTGAATGATGTATTACAATACATTTATCAATAATACTCACGTTAAGGGGCGGCGGTTCCCATTGCTCATAGATAATGTCAATGCCCCGTCGACACGAACCGGATCTTGTTTCTCTTCTAATCAGAGCTGTGGGAACTCATGCGATTCAGCACTCGAGATTTACTGGGCTTGTACGCACCCGGAGCCCACCGATAATTTTTTTTTTCTTTTTCTTTTTGGGGACTTGGGTTAGTTGGGGGGTGGGTTTGGTTCTCATGGATAGTCGTTTCTTGGTCTTCTTGCCACTATCTGTTTCTTACCCATGCTAAAAAGTAGTTCCAAAATCTTCCACAATATTTGTGGAACCCATCCTGGTAATCATCAGTGGAATTAGCAAGTAAATAGTGGCGAATTCTCCATATGAATCCATAAGAGCATCATAGAGAAATTAGACAAGCAGAGGGTCAATTACAAAACATTGCTATTTGACTATAGGTGTTAAATGTCCGAATCCAAAAGACAATAATAACTACCCAGTTGACCTATGGATTTCATAAAGGCAAAAGCACCCCTGCTTTAAGAAACTCATTTAGTTCATACTCTTTTGACCAGCAAACTCATCAGATCAAGCTATCAAAAATCTTGTGTTACCTCTGTTACCTTGACACTTCTATTGAGCACCTTGCATAAAATTACACATTAGTGGAATTTTGGCAGCCATAATATGTCTACACACCTATCTCTTCATCTACTTTGCAATAGGTTGTCTAGCCAAAAATGCTTGTTGATGCCTTCAACAGAGCATCAAAAATCAGTTCTCGATCACCATCACTGTCACGATCACCAACCATACACCCAGAGACAAGTATATCACTAATGATGATCTCCTTTGCTTAGAAATTTATCAACCCATACTTTGCGAAGAGTCGCACTCTTCACCATGAATGCTTTTCCAATTTTTTCATTTTCAATTAGATGGTCAAAAACTGATCTAAGGGTAATTTCATCGTATCCATCCACTTTCATCACCTCATTGTAGAGTTGAGAGTAATAGACTTGAGAGTGATCCACATCCGTATGAGCCAATGACTTAATTGCCGAGGCCATCTCTCCAAGTTGTGTTGAAAGTGCAACATACTTGTCATCATTGTTGGAACCTTTTCGCCTTTTGCGAGACCTCTTTTCTAAATGCACAGTAGAGGAACATGTTTTCGAGCCCTTCATCAACTCATCGAAGTCATCGAAGTCATCACCTAAGTCGACAGGTGAGGAGTCAACTTCTGTTGCATCGATGTCCCCGAACTGCTTAGCAAAGCTTCCGGTGGCTATATCTCTCCCAACCACCATAGCCATCTCATCATACATGTCAATCATTTTATTCAAATACTTTCCATGAGAAGGATGGACCTGTAAATGCACAATATTCATTCAATTATTAGTTCCACGGTTAGATATGAAAAAGAAGCTATTAAGCAGACAACACTTAGGCTTCAAGCTATGACAAAAACACATTTGAAGCCCTTCATTTGTTTGTTCTTTTAGTCATTTTCCCTTTACAATTATGCCTAAATAGAAATTGCATTGTCAATCCATCTTTGCAAGAGATGCAAGATCAATAAGATCTAAAGCACGAGGTTTCGAAAACGCCTATCAATGTCAGAATTAGCACCTCATTTGTGAACACCTAAATTGCAGAAGACATGGTGCCTTCTTAGTCTCTCACCACCTAAATTCCAGAAGATAAAGAGAAAAGAAGCAAACTTTACCAACCTTAGTCGCATTCCAGATATACCCAACAATTAAAATCAAAATCGCAGCAGCAAAAGACATTGAGAAAATTTCCAGACATGCTAGTATGACAGTTAATATTAAATTATGCATTACACTTGTAACAAAAACAGAAACAACACCAACACGATAACCTATGGCTTCAGTGAAACAGGGGTGACTAACAAGTTAATAATCTGCTCTCTTTTTTTTTTTTTTTTTTTTTTTTCAGTCCAACATGTTAGCAAACGCATTAAAGTTTAAAAATCTTGATTGAGATGGTTAGGAAATTATCCCTTATATGCTGAGTAAATATATAAAGACACATAAAACTGCTTATGTGAAACATTGGCTAAAAGAATGTATTGAGCAAGTGATGAGAAAATTACCGCCACATATTGATCAAATTCATTTTTCCCAGCTATGACCATTTTCAACTTGTCATCCCAACTGAATCCACTCTTGCCACGCACAGTTTGAATCGTCTTCCAATTTCTTTTGACTGTCTTCAAATGGTTCTCAACATGGTCGGGCTCACAACAAACACTAAAGTTCTCATTTATTGCATTGACAACTCGAGTAATTGAAGAGGGTTTGAATGTACTTGAAGGCTTGTTTCCTTTACTAGCTTCATCAGCGAGAATTTCAAGTAAAACACGTTCCATAAGCTTCGACCATCTAAATTGCTTGACCTTCTCATCGTTTGCCTTACTTTTACTCATCATGATAACTACGTAACAGCTTTAAACATTAGAATAAGAAAAAATATGATGAAGATGGACACATAATAAATATTTAGAGATGATTATCATTAAAGAAATGAAAAGCACATGTTCAAAATAAAGCACTCAAAAGAAATAAAAGTAAAACTATTGGCTTCTTCTAATATTTTGATAACTAATCCACATTGCATGTGCAATCCTATCCTTCTTTGATGCCCATATCCTATTTTCCTCCCTTTCCTCCCTTTGAGAAAGTTGGATTCTTGGATTTTCTCTTTGAGATTCCATTTCTCTATTCATCTCTTCCATGATAGAGTCATTGGGATCAGCTTTCATAATAAAATTGTGAATGATACAACAAGCTAAGACAACATCGACTTGTTTTCTAAATGACCAAAAAGGTTCCGAACCCAATACTCGAAAACACTTCTTTAGAACTCCAAATGCTCTCTCAATAGTAGTTCTTAGAGATGAATGCCGCAAATTGAATAGTTCCTTCTCGTTTTCGGGAGGGCGATCACTAAACTCCTTCAAATGGTATCTAACACCACGATAGGGAGAGATGATGCCATTTTGGATTCCATAACCAGCATCAGCAAGATAATATTTTCCTACAAATTATAAATAAGTTTATTATCAAGTTACTAATCTCAATTCACATAATTTGTGTAGATTCATTTTTCTTACCTCTAGGAATGTTCAATCCATTCGGCCTTGAAAGTGCATCAAACAAAATACATGAATCATGAGATGTGCCTTCCCAACTAGCTAATACATAAGAAAATCTCAAGTCAAATGTAACGGCGGCTAATATATTTTGTATTGTTCCATCCTTCCGACCACGAAATCTTCCTTGAATTTCAAGAGGAACTGATGCACGTACATGAGTTCCATCTATTGCTTCAACACAATCCTAAAATAATCAATATAGTTACCAACCAAATACTAATGAAACTTCTCAAGCAATTTATAGACTTGTTTTTTCAAATTTCATACCTTAAAATATGGATAAAACCTTCGACTGTTACTTATCTCAGGAGGAGTGGAATTGCCTCGTTCTTTCACCACATGCTTGTATAATTTCAAAATCGCTTGTAGGACGATTTTGAAATATCTATGAATTGTGTCTATTGATCTATGAAATCTTCCCCCAATGACTCTAAACCTCACATTATGTCCAATGATATGACAAAATACCATAACTTGCTCCATAATAGAAACATTTACAGTAGAACGCAACAAGTTACTTGCACCAAGTATCTTACAAAGGTCTAAAAAGCATTCGGCGTCATCCGTATTTGATCTACACAATGAGTATCACCACTATATAACACACGATTCATATATAACTCTCTCTCATAATCTCGATTCACATGAGGCTCTCTCGGTATGCGATTCTCCGAATGATCATAATCATCCATAACTAATGTGATAACTGTCATAACCGCTGCAGCTGCACTCGTTACCACTGCTTGAATTTTGTTATCCATCTATATTGGAACATAATAATCATGAAACACAAATTCATATGAAATACAAGAACAGCAATACTAGAAGAACCAGAAAAATAGGGGACAGCAGATGATTGTAAGAATGTATTACCTTACTTTGTCCGTGTCAATGTGGATGTCTAGCTTAATCAATTTCCCTTTGTAGATATCTGTAATGTTATCAAGTTTAAAGTGAGAAATATATCATCTTCAAAGAAATATGATTTAACTTATGTATTAATCATGCAAACGAGTATAGTTGCTGAAATATCCACCAATTCTCGAAATGTTAAAGTGAGAAGACATACGATCTTACTAATTATTCATAATATTATAGGACCCATCATCATATAAAAGAATGACAGAAAAGAAGAAAGCTGATGAAGAATCAGAAAATTGACACCACATGAAGGACATGTACATATACATGGCGAGAGTGACAAATCTTCAGTTTTTACTCAGCTAATCATTGTAAAGTTCTATTTAGAAATCATACATTACGGCTTACCATAATATATACCCGATCATAATTATGACAGTAATATGTTAGTCTAAATATATAGGCATATATCCATGAATTCCGCAGAAAGAGACATGGACTGAGGAGGAGGATAAGATACTAATTCAAGCACACACGGAGATTGGTAATAAATGGTCCAAAATGGCAAAGAGACTCCCCAACAGGACCCAGAACTCGATCAAGAATCACTGGAATGCCACCAAAAGAAGGCAATACACTAATTCATCTACATCTACATCAGACTTGGACTCGCTACATCAAGCTTTAATGTTGTCGCCAAGATTGGTCAGCTTTTCTATAGGGAAAAGAAAATGAAACCTACCATAAACAGAACATCCGAGAGCCTCTCTCTTGCAAGAATATATTCAAAGCTTGAACTTAAATAAGGGCGCTAACCGAACCACACTAAAGTTGAAATAGTTCACACCAACTACATTTGGAAGGCGACCGATCAAAGTATCAATAAAGGAGTATTCAACGAGGGTGAGCTAACAACGGTGATTAGAAGTGACAAATCAAGATGGTGACAACTATACATCTGGCAACAAAGGCGATTTCAACCCCTACTGATTTTATTTATTTATTTTGAGGGATATTTTCTTACCATCCTAAGAGAAGGAAAGTCAACTCGATTATACCTTTAATTGATGAATTACAAATATGAGCATCACCCACAATTATTTTGATTAAGCTTACACGTAAGGAATGTCCACAATTTGTGACCTGCCAATTACACGTATGTGTAGATTAGAAGAATTAAAAGAACTACTTTTAGATAGAACAGTTATATGAGAAATTTCTACATTTACGAATGTATAAATTCTGAATGTACTAGATTATTTACATGCTTAGCCAAAAAACAAAAATAACTGACCGTTTAAGTTTTTAATATGTAAAATTTCATATTGCGTTGTTATAGTTTGTAACTCACATTTGCGATTTACTCAGAGTAGTGTTATTCTACATGATTATCTAGGTTGCAGAACAGATCTAGTAACAATAAGCTATGGCATAACAAAGTATAATTGCACAAAACCAGTAACACCCACCGCAACCTCAATAAGAGCCACTACTAGTGGTGTACCGCTGGTCATAATTTTCCTAGCTAGCGATACATTGTAGGTCTAAGGTAGAAGGGCGAAGTGGATAATCAAATGAACTCATGGCACGAAAAGTTGCAGAACACAAAATCAATGAAGCAAGAGTAACCACCAAATCCTGAAGATCGGATGCTGTACAGGACCAATTGAATCGAATTGTAGCAGCTGAACAAGAAATAAAAGCATCAACATTGTTCGCTAATCACTCAAATACACAAGAGTCGTTTTAACTTTTGATCTACTTGAATTTTGCTGTGATGTATCGATTTGATTCATACAACTTTTGTCATCTTTTGTAAGAAGATTCTTTATGAATCAGAGAATCAATTTCTTTGTGCTTCAGAGAATCAATAAAAAGAAGAACGAGCATTCGAGGGGGAAATGAGTAACCCATTTGATCTAACCATTTGCGAAGGCTGCTGCATCTTCGCTATGTCTCGTCTTACTCCTCCTCCTCCTCCCCAACGCGCATTCAATCGAAGGATCGATGGAATCCTCCCCCAAAAACCCTCTATACATGCAAACAAGAGGAGAGAGATCTATGAGGATGCTTCAATCCGTGCATACGCCGCTTGAAGACAACTACGCGTGGAAGAGTATGAACTGACCAGCAGTGAAGAGGAAGCAGGGCAGGTCGCGGAGATCGAGCACCGCGGGACGAGGGGGAGGCTCCGCTGCTAATCATCGGCGTCGAAGGAGGAGGACGAGATCACAGGGCTTCGTGAGGGCGGAGATCCAGCACCTCCGGCCTTGCTACTGCTAATCGTCGGCATCGAAGGAGGAGGACGAGATCAGAAACCTAGGGCTTCGTGAGGGCGGAGATCCAGCACTATCGGCCCCGCTGTTGCTAATCGTCGGCGTCGAAGGAGGAGGACGATGAGATTAGAAGCCCTAGGTTTTGTGAGAAAGAGGGCAGAACGAGAAAGAGGGCAGAACAGATGAGTAATGAAAGATGAGAGCACGCGACGCGACGGGAAAAGATTTCCTCCGGAAAATGATTTCCTCTTTTCAAAAGAGGAAATCATTTTCCAAGATTTGATGGGCAAATTTTCCTTTGACCGGAAAATATTTTCCTTGACCAATTATTTTCCGCCATCCAAACACCGGAAATTCCGGAAAATATTTTCCTGGAAGTTATTTTCCGCGAAACGAACGGAGCATAGATCTAGTTCTAATTCTACCTTTAACTTTTTTTTTGTTCCATAAAAAACCCTCAACGTTAGTTATAATTCTACCTTATACTCTCTTTTTTTCTCATAAAAAACAATTAACTTTAAGTTCAGTTTTAATTCCATCATATTTTTTTTTTGTCTCATGAAAAAACTCCAGTTTCAATTTTAGAATAATTTTTTTTCATCTCATAAAAGATCATTAACTTTTACTTGAGTCCAAATCTGTCTACATTGATCCTCTGTCAAAATTGCCCTTATTATTTTGCACTCGATCTTTGATATCTCGTGTTTAGGATGTTTCATCTCTCATAATCAGAGAGGTTATGCTTGAGACATTCAAATAGCTTGCAATTGGGAGCTTTTCATCTCTTGGTTGTTCAATGAGAATTTTTGGAATGAGGGTTCATGGGGCAAATTTGTGACTCAAGCACAAGTTTGTGTTTTTTTATGAGACTAAAATTTGTAGGGTACTATGGGGGCTAGAAGGTAACATTGGGATAAGACCTAAAGTTGTGGGTTTTTTATGAGATAAAAAAAAGGTTTAGGATAGAATTGGGATATGATTTAAAGTCATGTTTTTTTATGAGACAAAAGGTATAATTTACACCAAA
The DNA here is from genome assembly GCA_014182575.1 of Eucalyptus decipiens. Taxonomy (NCBI): domain Eukaryota; kingdom Viridiplantae; phylum Streptophyta; class Magnoliopsida; order Myrtales; family Myrtaceae; genus Eucalyptus; species Eucalyptus decipiens. The sequence goes on along the minus strand of CM024613.1, from coordinate 42,939,114 downwards.
GTTAAAGTTGGAGATTTTTAAGAATATTAGGCCTATTTTTCTTGTCATTGGAAATTTTCTCTTTTATGTGCCACTGCATGGAGAGAGAGAGAGAGAGAGAGAGAGAGAGAGAGAGAGAGAGATAAAGTGCAAGACTTATCTAATTATTGCTTGTTAATTCTAGAGCTTTTGTGTTCTGGCTAGGATTATTTTCCTTTAATTTGTCTTTGACTCCAAGTGGCTTTAGCCTCATAGAATTAAATTTTTATGTACTAAAAGATTGTTTTTGTTGTACTGGTTTTAACAAGTGTTGATAAGTGTCAAAATATTAATGATAAAAAAATAAACAAAGTTAAGTCACTTTTGTTTCAAAGTTGTGGCATCCTGATTTTCAAGTTCTGTTTTCGATTGAATAAATTGAGCTTTCATCGACATGCCTGTAGTTATTTTTTTGGAGTTGGCCGCTCATGAGATAACTCGACTATCAGATGAAGCCATTAAAGAATATAAATGCAATAGACTTGATAATTCGACCAAAAATCGACTGCTTGACCATGCTAATCTGCAAGGGTTATTACGGTATTGTCAAAATCGATCAGAAATTAGAGATAGGTCGATTCGACTGAGATATATGATCAAAGTGTGGGTGATTCCACCTGATTACAAAATTCTGGTCAATCAACACTAGACTAATTTTTCTGTCGTTTTGGGTACCCTTTGTCTGTATTTGAAACCTAGAGATTTTTACGACAACCGAGGGTTGCTAATGTGTCGAAGATGTACAATGTGGCTCGAAAATAATCGACCATGGGTCAATTGCACCAAAAATTCCTAAAAGTTACTCGGTAGGCTAGGTCATGCTAAAATCGAGCCAGATTAAAAATAACTGCGAATTTAAATCCAATTTCAGAAATTGAAAGTTCTGTCATGTCATGATTCATTTTAGGAACGTTGACTCATCTTTCGAAGATTTTTTCTACAAATCCAGTTTTTTGCGAAAATTCAATTTAGGGCTGTTTTCAACCAGAAAATTCGGGGGACCATTTTTTACCGCATTTTTGGGATGCAAGTGGGTTATATTGGCGAGGAAAAATGTAAGTTTGGTCGAGGATCCCTAAATGGAATTTATAGGGACCGATTTGAGCTCAATTAGAGATGAATTGGTTCAATTTGGGGGAGTTGTGCCCAAATTCGTAGGTCCCCTTGGTGCACAACCTTTTGGACCTTTGGCAAGTGTGTTGGGGAAGTTTTAGAGTGGATAAGGGTTGCTGATCAAGGCTGAAATGGTGTGCATTGTTGGATGAGCTCAAAGGGACAAGGAAGATCATCTAGAAGGTTAGTGGCCCCCCTTCAAGTTACAGTTGGCTCTTCTTCTTCAGCAGACCTTACTTTCTTCATTGTTGGTCCTTGTGAGCTCTAAAAATTACACAAAAGCCGAGCCGAGCCAGGCCCCCCTTGCCGTCACACGACCACCCAAAGTCATCGGACCATCGTCACGCTGCTCGCGAGCCCAACTCGACGCTCGCTTGCCTCACGCCCCAGCTAGGCGTTCTTGGTTGTCCTTTGCCCTTGTCCAATGTAGCTTGGCCTCCATTCATTCAAGCCAGCTGTCGTACGCTGCTATCCAGCCACTAGAAACGCCCACTTGCCCACCTAACCGCTCACCTGGCTTGTTTTGGCCTCCATTGTCATCGTAGCCACTCCATCCAACAACAAGCAGAACCGAGTAGCCTAGTCCAACTGTGGACTTCAAGGCTCGTTTTGGATCGCTTCCGAGCCTCGTAGGGTGTTGCCACTTTGAGTTTGTTGCCAGTCAACACCTTGCCGTCATCATGGACTTATTGGATTTCAATATTGGTGAGTTAATCACTAATCTCTGCTTATGGAGTTAATGATGCTTGAGGGTTGATTAGTTTAGGCTAAGTATGGCTAAGGTGGTTAGTTAGAATGGATTAGCAATTTAATTACTCGTTATTGCATATTTGGTGGTTAGAGTAGCTTAATTAGCAAGTGGATAGGTTGTATTATTTATCTAAATAGGTTCGGAAATTTTTCGGGCCCGTTTTGATATTTAATTAGCCTTTTTCGGCCTAAGTTTGCATTTATGGCATTTATTTGTATTTATTTAATTATTTTTGGTATTTATTTAATTATTTATTATTTTTAGAAGTTATATCGGGATAGTCGGTGATTGGAATTTCATGCTGATTGCAATGGTATGCTTAGTTTATTTAATTGGATGCTAATTTGTGCTATTTGAGTGACATTTGTAATTTTGGGAATTTATCTCAAAATTAGGTAATTTAAGTATTTAATCGGGAAAAACCAGTCGTTGGTTTATAATACCAAAAATATTCTTGTAGACTATATAAAATGGTGAGATTTTAAAAGGGAAATTATTATATTTTGGCTAAGGCCAACCGTGTACCTAAACACGATTATTTTATCGGGTATTATAAAAACAAAGTATGGCACAGTTTTGGTAAGCATTATAACTATCGCAAAGTTTTGGTGAGCATTATAAGTATCGCACAGTTTTGGTGAGTAATATATATATATATATATATATATAGTAGCTTTAGTGAGCATTTTATATATCTATCAACTTTGGTGAGCTATACCATCTATTATCAGCTTAGGGTGAGCGATGCTTGAATTGATCGAATTTTATGGATGGTACGATGATATGGAATCAAATGGATTGATTGGTCAATGATTTGATTGAATTGAAGTGATTGGTTGAGTATTGAATCATACTGACTTGCAAAAAGGAATTGAGGCAAAGGTAAGTCCTTTGTCTTATGTGTGCATAGTGAGCCTTTAGGGGTATTTCATTCTTAGTCGGAGTTTAGGGGATGGGCTTGCTGAGACATTGTCTCACCCTATCGTGGGCTTAACTTTTCAGGTTCTTAGATTGCGAATCCCCTTGAGTGTTATGGTTAGCCGATGAGAGTCATCGAGCGAGTTTATAGTTATCCTAACCCCGAAAGCTTTTGGGTCTATGAGCTTGTAGTGACCATTGTCTGGGTCGAAGAGCATCCACGTTATGTGTTCCCTCATCGATTCAGAGTATGGTTCCTCTACGCACCCAATGGTGTCAGGCTAGGTCCCCTTAGGACTTTTGATATTCCCGCTGAGGTAATTAATGTTGCTCTGGTCTAGGATCTAGCTGTCCCGATGGCGTGGTGGAGAACTTGAAGTCCTGCCCAGTTCCTGTGGAGATTGAAGAATTGGCGAACAAGTCCGGCTAGCTAGTTACAGGACAGCTTGTTTTGAGGATCGACCTTTGTAGACTTTTGTGAATATAGATTAGCTTGTAAATGACCTAGTGTGTTTTGTATAAAGGTGTGTTGTGGTTTTCAAATTTGTGGCCCAGCTTTTCTATCCCATATTGGTGTTGTCTAGGGATTTATTTATTCACTTCCGCATTTAAAAAAATCGAATGGGTTGGCGATGTGTCCAGGGACGTCGCAAAAATTTAATCGACCACCGAGGGATGGGCACGTGCTCGAGAATCGAGGCGTGACAAAATTAGTTCCGGTACATTTTAGAAAAACACTTATGGTCCCTTAGCTAACAAATTGTTCCACTACTTTTTAGAAAAACGATCGATAATCCCTCGGCTAACTTGTGTTGTTATTCGATTTCGTATAACTAAGCCTGAATGTTAGTGGGGGAGAAAGAGAGACCCAACACAATGTAGGTCAATCCAATCTCACCTAGGGGTGTGTTAAAGAATTGGGAACCACCCGGACTTCCCGGAATTGGATCAAATTGGGCTGGAACCGGCGGTTCCCAAAGGAGTTGATCTGGTTCTCGGTTCCAATTTATTGGAACTGGTGGGTACCAGTTTAGTTCTTAGTTCTAGGTATGGAACCATCCGCCCACCCATTCGAACTTAACCGGTAATATCTAAATATATATTTAATTTTTGAGAAATTTTTCAAGCCAAAAAATAATTTAAGAAAAATGAAAATCCTAAGACCCTTCATTTGAAGCTTAACAACCATTAAATGAGTGCTCCTCGTGTCCCACTCATACCTTGTCTGAGTTGTATCACTTTCTCTCACTCACAGTCTTTACTCTCAAACTCAACACACATCAATTTTATGGTCTCGACTCTCAACTTTTCATATGAGTTCAATCTTTTTATTGATATTGCAACTAAGAATATGGAAGTTCTTTATTTTTTGCTTTACTTAATCTTGCTAGAAAATGTCACACTAAAAGCATGAAGTTTGGTAGAACTGATTCTATGGACCCACTAAGGAATTGGACCACTACTACGGTCCGATTCCCAAGTGGGTCCATGGAACCAATGAGCAGCTCTCAATTCCAATTTTTCGAAACCGATCCTTAGTAGACAGTTCTAGATTCTTGAGTGTGAACTACCCACTTGGATCATGCTCACCCTTTCACCCACATAACCTATCCAAAAAATAATGAAAAATGTCAAATAGATCTCTAGAAATAAATAAACGAAACATAAAAGGAATCTCCATCGTTGGTGTGACATCATAGAATTTCAGTCATGTTTTTAATTAAATAAATTGAGCATTTCATCGACATGCCTATAGTCCTTTTCCCTAAGCTGATTACTCACGAAATAACTAGTATATCAGGTAAAGTCGTTAATGGATTTTAATGCAATAGACTTGAGAATTCGACTAGGAAACGACTGCTCGACCGTGTTAATCTACAAGGGTCATTACAGCACCATCAAAATCGATTAGAGATTAGAGATAGGTTAATTCAACTGAGATATGTGATTAGTGTGTGGGTGATTCCGTTTAATTGCAAATTTCTATTGAACGGCACTAGACCGATTTTTCTGTCATTTTTGTACCTTGTGTCCGTATTAGAAATCTCGAGATTTTTATGACAACCGAGAGTCGCCAATGTGTCAAAGATGTACAATGTAGCTTGAAAATAATCGACCATAAGTCAATTGCACTAAAAAAATTCCTAAAAGCTACCCGGTAGGTTAGGTCATGCTAAAATCGTGCTAGATTGAAATTAACCGCGAATTTAAACCCGATTTCAAAAATTAAAAGTTCTGTCATGTCACGATTTATTTTAGGAATGTTGACTCATCTACTGAAGAATTTTCGGCGAGTTCAGGATTTTTACGGAAAATTGATTCGGACGATTCGGAAAATAACGAAAATTCGAATGGGCCAAATTGTAGGGATTTTGGCCTCCTTACCAAGCTATTTGGCAAAGGAGACTTGCAGAAATTGTATGGAGTTCTTCTTCATCAAAATTAGACTTCAAATTGGAGAGATTGGGGATGAAATTGAAGTCCAAATTGAGTTAATTCGGAGCTAGGCTTGGGGCTAGAATTTTGGCACCAAATTGAGCTATTTTTGGATTTAATTTCAAGAAAGTAATGGGGAGGGGACAAGCAATTAATTAAAGGGATATTTTTCTTTGACTCTCCCCCACCCGCGGCTTCTCCAGCAAGCCTTGCCAACTGCTACCCTCCTTCGGTCTCTCTCCCGTGCACTCCATCTTCATCAACTCCGCCCCTCTGCAGCTTTTGTACATTCCTCTACAACACACACTCTCTGTTTCCCCCCACCAAACTCCCCTCAGCCTTTGCCGAATTTCCAGCACCAGCTCCACTTAGTCCACGATCGAATATTCCCCCTGCAGCAGCTTTTCCACCGAATTTTCCTCTCTCTGCCGCGCCAACTCATCCTAGCATTTGTTCCCCCATCTCCACTCCACCGCTCCATTTCTCTTTTTGCGCTACCCCACCGCCAGCGTTCATCCCACCATTGTTTCTCATCATCCGCTACCCCGTCCGTGAGAAGTCCCACCGAGTCAAACTTTGGCAGAATTCTCCCTAGTGTTGACTCGTAAGCCCCACCAAAGTAGCTCCTCTCCTTCGTCCGTCTTCATTTCACTATTCGTAGCCCTTGCAACAGCTCCATTCCAGCAACGTTCCCCGAGCCCTACAGCCTGCAAGCTCAGCCCGTGCATCTCAGCTTGTCTTCAGCCGCATACAACTCGCTTCAACCCAATTTTGTTCCAACTCGATTCAAGAACGAGGCTAAGATTCGTTGGGCCATTTTTAGGGCCTCCCGAGCCTTCGTTGGCGTCGCTACAAGCCCAAGTTTCGCCCGCCATCGTGGAGAACCGGTTTTCACACTAAACCGATGAGTTTATTGACTAAACTCTACTTAGGATGTTAATGATGTTTAAGGGGTGTTTAGTTTAAGTTAATTAGGGATTATGTGGTTAGTTAGATTAGATTAGTGATTTAATTGGTTAATTATGCATGTTAGGTGGTTAGAGTAGTGTAATTAGAGACTAGATAAGCTGTAGTAGTTATCTTGATAGGTTCAAAAATTTTCAAGGCCTGTTTCGGTATTTAATTGGGCATTTCTGGCTTAAGTTAGCCTTTTTGGTATTTAAATTGATTTATTTAATTAATTTTGGTAATTATTTAATTATTAAATATTTTTGAGAAATTAGACCGGGATAGTCAGTGACCGGAATTTCGTACTGATTGCAATGGTGTGGTTGATTTCTGCAATTAAGTTTTAATTTGTGCAAATTGAGTGCTGATTAGAATTTTGGTTATTTATTCCAAAATTTGGGAATTTCGATATTTATTCAGAATGTGGCACCCTCGAAACGGCCCCCAATCCGTTATGGTTGCCATAGTTCGCTTACCTTTCACTTGCCCTAATAATATATATCACTCTGATACCATAGAATTTTAATGGGTCCATAAGTCCTGGGGGTTTATATCATTTTAATCGGTCCCAGTGCAGTTCATATAGCGGAAGCATATTCAAAATCTCCCTATCCCATACTCAAACAAAATAATGCAATGCACACCAACTACACATTTGATATATATATATAAGTTAGAGCTGAAACACTTTTATTTACGTAACTTGATGGGCATCATGAGTCAGTACATCAAAAGGCCAATGCTTTACTAAGCTCGGCTATAACCAAAAGTACTCGACTCCGCAGCAGTCATGTACATCAATCCATCATTTAGTGTTGGCATTCCCAAAAAGAAGCTTCATCCTCCCTCCATTGTGCTCAGTCACACCCAGCTTGGTCCATCAGCCGGCGGTGGCGGCAGCATCCCTAGCATAATCCCGTCGCGGCAGACATGCACGGACAAAATCTTCTGAATGATAGGGCCGGCGGGTGATCCAACGTCGTACAAAACCAAAACCCGCACACAAAAAAAAAAACTAACCCCCGTATCTCGGGGTGATGATGCTCCGTACACTCGCACTCGACATCGGTCGGTATGCCATAGAAAGTACCAGGGGTGACTGGCGATAGAGACATATCTCCTAGTCTGAAAGGTTAGTCCCCAAAAGGGATGAGTACAACCACTCAGCAGTAAAAGATCCATCAAACTACACAATGCAACAAACAGTACAACCAAGATTCCATGTGAAATGCACATATCATCTATGCAATCATGCATATATCTCCATAAGATCCATTCAATGCCTTAATGACCAAATTTTCAATGCCAAATAGTACCAACTCAAATTCATAGACAATTTATGCACCATGCCATATGCACACACATGCGCATGATTCATTTCCCATTTTGATATTCAAAAGGATCTCATTTTTCCTAGGGACCAGTGTTTGCGTCCCTCCTGGCGCTCACACCCAACCTGGCATCGCGAGATATGTTATAAAACTTCAAGTGTCACTATTACATAGTTTTAATAACAAATTCGGTATAACCCCTAAATGAACTCCGAAAATTCTGATATTTTGATATGTTATAGATAAAATCTAGAGGTAAAAGTCTCATGCAGAACTCGAAGTCAGATTTATGATAGATCAAGAGCTATAATCACTATAACTCTCCCTAACCCTCGGTAACAGTTTCCAGATCTAACACTTTCAAAGAAAAATCGTTTCACTGACCAATACTTGTCTGTTTCTTTCCAAATTTTAGTATGTTATTCCTTAAGATGTCATCTACAACTTTCATCAAGGACATGAAGTCAAATTTCAACTGGATAATTGCATAAAATTCACAGAGTCGCCAAAGGTCAAGCTGTTTTTCCATGAAACAGTTTACTAGTCCTAAGGAACTACTTCTATCCTTTCGAATTTCCAACATCCAGCATCTCCAAAATCTATTACACTTCACACATAACCACAGCAAGCAAAATAGCGACTTGAGGACTTCGAGCGTGGCTCGATTGACGGAGAAGCTAGGCGGCGTCGACGACGGCAACAGGTGTACGCACAGCGGGGCTGGTCTCCTTCCCCTCGCCGATGCTCCCTCACAACTCTCTCTTTCTCTCGGTTTCTCTCTCTTTCTCTCGGTTTTTTTCTCTTGATCACTCTTTCCCTCGGTTGCTTTCTCGTTCTCATTCCGCTCCTTTCTTTTCCTTTTAATATCTTAATTAGCTAGTAATCATGAGGTTTTGCATGGAAAACCTCCGGTGAAGCAAAGGGGTGGCGACACCTCATGTAGTCCCTCTGCCACTTGTCGATTTTCTTGCATGGAGGTGGCCTAAATTGGCCAGGCCTTGGTTGACCGAATGAAGAGGAAATGTGGGCTAGTTTGGGCGATTTTGGGCCTTAAGTATTCAGCCCACATCTACTCCTAATATCTCACTTTAATCTCCACTTATAATTACATAATCACCAATATTCACATGGCCATAATTATTATCACCATACACAAGGATAGTTCAATTCATAGGGTTCACGGCCAAAAATTTCTTATAAACCCATCTTATAGTACAACCTCGGTCTCACATGAGCATATGATACATTTCCAACAAAACAATAGTCCATTCAATGCTCGGCCCTTGTTTAATTGTAATCCATTGGTCTAATGACTATAATATAGTCCGATGGCGCTTCCATCACCTAGTCATGGGCCTGGGCCATAGTATATCTAGAGATCGTTATGGAATTTTAGGATGCCACACAAAAAATCCTGGGTGTCGGGTTTTGACACCGAAAATAGTTTTTTAAAGACTATATCAAACAATGGGGTTTTAAAAAGAAGAGTATCAATTTTTCTGATACAAATTGACCGTGCACCCACACAAGATTATTTTACCGTGTATTTTTAATACAAAAAGAATAGGCTAGGATCACTATTTTAATTGAGGCATTTGAGTGCAATGCATGATATCCTAGGCCAAGATTGAATGGTCATGTGTTGGTTAAGAGAACCTGTCCCAAGCATTTACGTCAGACGTTACCCTATATGGGATTTGGGTTGCAATAGATTCTGGACCTATACTCCTTTAGGAAAGCCGTCTTTAAGAGATGTAGTTGTGCTCAATGGGGTCAGACGATGCCTAGCTATGCCAATAGACCGCCAAACTTAGGAGTTGGCCATGCCTTAGAGGGGCGTAATTATCAATTAGAATGCATGATTGATTGAGTTAGATGCGCCGGATTATTGGACAAAATTGTGTGGCATGGAATGGGACATGTCATAACGATTTGACCCTATAATCGGAACCCTTGTGGCTGTTTGAGAAATGCATTGTGGCGTTCTAATTGACTGAGTATGAATACTACATATGTCTATGATATAAATTGTGCTAACCTACAGAGAGGATCTAAGACGAGGTAAGTCTTTGTGGTTGTATGATTGTGTAGTTAGGATGCCTCTAGGCGTATTACCCTCCTAATTGGGGTTTAAAGCGTGAACTCGCTGAGATTTATATCTCGCCCCGTTGTGAGTTTTAACTTTTCAGGATCGTAGGGTGGAGGACCTGGAGCCGAGCTGAGGGATTTGAAGTGTAGGTTAGATAGGATAGTTCTTTTTTGAGAGGCAGTCTTTTGAAGTCTTTTGGTTATAAACTTTTGTATATGACTCAGTGTGTATATAAAAGCATGTTTTGTTTGTGAATCTGTTTCCCGTTTTTCTATCCAAAGCTATTGATGTCAAGGGATTAGTAATACGCTTCCGCATGTGCATTAAAATGTATGAGTCGGCGACTCATCCTGGGAAGTCGCATTTTTCTTATTGACCATCGAGGGATGGGCACACGCTAGAGGATCGGGGCGTGACAATTGGTCCTCCTCATTTGGACCACGCAGCCATTAGCATTCGGTGGCTTATGAACGCATAAAACACAGGTATATAATCACCGTCACATAGAGCACTAGAAATCGAGAATCAAGAAGTGATGAGTTTGAGCTTGAGAATTGATAAGACTTTCTCTCTCTCTCTTTCTATGGACACTCTTTCTAAACTAAATGCTCATTCATCTCTCTAGACTTCATGTTGGTATTCTACTCCAACGAAGCTCAATTTAAGTCTAAACCAATTAGAATTTAAATGCAAAATCCATTTAGTAATTTTGGCTAACAATTGAGCTTCATTCTCTTCCTCTAGTCCTCCATTGCATGACTCTCACCAAATGAACTTCTCTAGCCAGACCACAAGGTGAAATTGTTCTAGAATAGAGAGAGATGGAGATACTTTAGAGAAATTTAATCATCTCATCATCATTTAACGATAAAGAGAGAGAAAACCCCAAAAATAAGGTGCACTACTAATCTCACATAATCCAACAACCCCTCCACAAGAAGAAAAATTGTCCAAAAAGTTATAAACATATTGTACTTTTGTGAATTCAGTCTTAAACCTTTTAATTTTGCCAATTGAGTCCATTCGGTCAATTTTCATAAGAAATTGTTGATGTGGACATCCGGCACTAATGTGGTAATCTTTAATAACATTTTATTAAATTCTTGAATTTTTATGCTTTTTTCTTTTACTTTTCTATTTTTTTAAAAGGTTTTAGAGAGAAGGTTGGCAAGGGTGGCTTGTGGCATCCCAAAATTCATAATGACCTCTAGTTACATTAAAGTCTATGAATAGGTGATGGAAGTACCATCAAGTTATTTTATGGCCATTTAATCCATAATTTGCAATAAGATATATGGCTAAGCTTTTAAGGGATAATTATGTGATAGGAAAGAAAATTCTATCATTGGCCATGTGCATCATAAATTGGAATTTATGGATTTGTGATTATAAGTTTAATGGCCTTATTATTTATGCAATTAAATATTTATTTAAATAATGATTAAGATATATTATAAAAAAATAAAATAAAATAAACTTGGGCCATTTAAGTTTGGGCTCTAGGCCCAAGTGAGATGGGCCTAAAGTGGGCCATAAGCCCGGCCCATTGTTGCATGGAGGGGTAGCCGCATGGCTACCAAGTGTCTTCGGCAAGTGTCCCCTTAAGGACAAGTGCCCCCATGCAAGAGAAGGAAGCATGCAATATATAAGCATCCAAAGAGAGAGAGAGAGAGGGGGAGAGAGAGAGTAGCTGGTGGAGGATTCGGCCAAAGGGAGAGAGAGGAGAGAAAGAGAGGAAGAGAGGAAGAGAGAAAGGAAGGAGCTTGCCCGTCGCCGCCCGCACGCCGTTCGTCCGTCGCTGGTGTGCCGCCGTTCGTGTGGTCTAGAGGCAAGTTGGGGGTCCTTTGCTGCTCTTGCATGTGTGTTTGTTGCATGTATGGTTGATATAGTGTCGAATTTGGGTGATTGGAAGAGGAAAACCGAAGTATGGATAGCTTGATCTTGAAGTGGTGTGGCTGTTTTCGTTCGAACGGTTAGAGTCAGAATGTTGTGTGATCTTGCATGCATGTTTGAAGTCCGATTTTGGCTTCGATTTCTTCATGAAAGTTGTAGCTAACATCTTGAAATACAACATACTAAAATTTCGTGGAAAATGATGGAGATTTGAGGGGTTAAAGTCTCATCCCACGGAGACCTCAGATCTGGAAAGTTTTTACTGACCTCTTGCTGGATTCTTGATTGCATGTTGGTTTTTGTTGAAGATCTCACTTCGTTGTATTCATGAAAGTTGTAGGAGACATCTTAAACTAAAACATAATCAAATTTTAAGAGAAATGAACAAGTATAGCCTAGTAAATCGGCTAGATCTTGGAGACGATGATTCTGGTAATGTGTTCCGAGACACCCGAGACTTCAAGGACCCAAATGGTGACCATAATTTGGTTATTTGACCTAGATCTCTTCATGAAAATTGTATAGGATATCTTGATGCATAACATATAAAAATTTCAGAGAAAACGAAAGAGAATAGGTAGGTTAAATCTCAATATTTCGGAGACGTGTATACTGGACGATGCGGTAATGGGTCCAGAAGCTTCGTGAGGTTCAATAAAATAATCTATAAGGAATCTGACTTGTAGTTCTTCATGAAAGTTGTACGAAAATGTCTTGGCTATAACCCAGTAAAATTGCATAATTTTTGGAGGCCATATGGATATTTTAGTTGAATTTATTCGGAAACCGTGCATTCTGGTTTAATCCGAGAATAATATGATGTTTTGGGAAAATTGTGAGATTTAGTAAAAATTCAATTTGGCCATGAATTTTGCAAGTAATTATCATCCTATGGGTTTTTTAATAATTTCTTGAATTTTGATAATTTTGGGAATTTATTGATATTAAATAATAAAATAAATAAATAATAAAATAAAATAAAATAGATTTTTATTTGGCCATGGATTCAATTTAATTTATGTGGCATATGTGTGATAGAGTCTTGGTATATGTGATGAATTGAGATGTATATGTGATAAAGTCTTGATATGCATATGACATTGAATTGAGATGCAAGTGTGAATTCCATGCCAAGTATGATTTGTTTGATGCCATGCCAATTGTCATGTTAAATTGAGATAAAGAAATGGTAAATGTGGATAATGGTAAATGAGGAAGTGGTTGTGGTGGAGGATAATGCCCGGAATGTATAGAGATGCATTGCCGGATGGCCCCAAGAGTGTCGGGATGCCTGGTGGTATACGGTACGTAATACTAGGGGAGGCCTAGTGGTATGTCGGTATATAATTCCGGAAGCCCTGGAGGTTTGTGCCCAGGGGGATGCCTCGCGATTGGGGTGCGAGATGCCTGGCTAGAAGGGTAAAGGCCGGAAGCCCTGTCGAAGGTTTCTGCCCGAAGGGAATGCCTCGTGATGCTAGTTGAGATGCAAGATGCCTGGAATGTAGGGGGCCGGATGCCCGATGGCCTGGGATGGCTGAATGCCGGAAGCCTCGGAAGTCTTTGCTCGAGGGGATGATGAAATTGATGATTTGAGAAATGGGTGATGTGGTGATCAAATTGAAAGTTAAAAGTGGAAATTAAACCATGGCATGATGATATGCATGATGATATGCATGATGATGATGATATATGATATGGCATGATGATATGCCTGATGATGATGATGATGATGATGATGATACATGATATGGCATGATGACATGTAAGGCATGATGATGCCATGATGATGATGACATGTGTGATGTGATGATGTCATGATGATGATGACATGTATATGATATGATGATGCCATGGTGATGATGACATGTGTGATGTGATGATATCATGATGATGATGACATGTGTGATGTAATGATGTCATGATGATGATGACATGTATATGATATGATGATGCCATGATGATGATGACATGTGTGATGTGATGATATCATGATGATGATGACATGTGTGATGTCATGATGTCATGATGATGATGACATGTATATGATATGATGATGCCATGATGATTATGACATGTGTGATGTGATGATGCCATGATGATGATGACATGTGTGATGTGATGATATCATGATGATGATGACATGTGTGATGTGATGATATCATGATGATAATGACATGTATATGATTATGAGATTGATGCATGATAGTATACGCATGGTTTCAAGGTAAGTAATGCTTGCAATGCATGTATGACTTGCATGATGCATTGAGTGGTTATTGGATTCCTTTACCCTGCTTTGAGTGGTTGTCTTCACCCCTTTTGGGGACCAACATTTCAGATTAGTAGATGGTTTAAGCGGTTGGATATGACCGCGAGGAGAAGGATAGCAAAGGAGGGAACCTTTGGACGCCGACACTGGTTGATGGACCTTAAGCATACGATTGTGGGAGGAGATGTCGGTCATCCTTTGAAGTATAGCCGAGTATAGAAGACTGCGGCATTTTGATGTACCGATGAATGATGTCCATTTGGGTTAAGTGAATAAAAGTGTACGGCTTTTACTTATAAATGTTTAGTAGGTGTGCATCGATTTTTGAATGTAGGTAAGGGAATTGTTGGATATGCTTCCGTTATGTAAATTGCGCAAGGGACCGTTAATAAAAGATGTAAACCCCCATGGTTGTATGGACCCGCTGCAACTAAGAATGGTATCAGAGTGACATGTTATTTGGGAAAGAAAAAGGAAAAGCGAACTGTGGTGACCCTAGCGGATCGGGGGCCGTCGAGGGGTGCCACATGGCTGACCTTCACCAACCCTAGGCAGGCCTTCACCAACTCTAGCCGAGGGTTGCAGTGCCCTCATCGATGAAAGTGAGGGCACATGAGCCCTCGCCCAAAACTGATGAGGACTGTGACACTTGGGGCCGGCAAGGGCCACTAAGCTCTCGCTAGCCAGATTTGGCAAGGGCATCACGGCCCTCATTGACTCTGGACAAGGGCTCGTGCACCCTCACTTTCGCTGATGAGGGCGTCATAGCCCTTGCTCGCTCTTGGCGAGGGTCAGCCATGCCTCGCCTATGGTCGGCAAGGGTCAACGTCTCTCGTTGTGGTTGGCAAGGGTCGGCCAACCACCCCGGTCGGCCTTCTCACCAAAACCTTTTTTTTTTTAAAGAAAAGAAAAACAAATAAAAAGGTTCAAAAATTTATTAAAATATCATTAAATATTATTTAAAAATTACCACATCAATAGTTAGCAATTTCCAATCAAAATTGATCAGATTGACTCATTTAATAAAAAGTGAAAATGTTTAGGATTCAATTGGTAAAATTAAAAGATTTAGAATCGAGTAAATGAAAGTGCAATAGTTTTAGGATTTTGGGACAATTTTGCCCTCCACGAGATGATCATAATCAATACCACTTGAGGAACAGCTTGCACATCGGTGGTCGCCACCATCGTGGTCGGCGTGTGGTCAACCTTGGAAGTCTTACGGACCACATTACACATTTTGCGACTCAAATTCAATGGGCTAACTCAGACATGGGATGCTTGAAAATTCAAAAATAGGTTAAAGTGGGTTCACAGTATTAAAGCCCAACTAAATGTAGGTCTTAATGAATCTAAAATGATCCCTTTTCAACCCATTTCAGCACTGACCAAAAAAAAAAAAAAAATCCATTTCAGCCCAAAAACTTTATTAGCAGAAGAAAACAAATGATACAAATAACTGACAATATCGAAGAAGAGAGGGAGGACGAGTGAAGAGAACCTTTACCGATGATGCCCCTCCACCATCGGCGATGTCGCCCACTTGGTTGGTCTCGCCATTGGCATTGTCAGCACCAACGACAATCTGGCCGACAACAGTACCACATGCAAACGTAACAGTCTTCATCTCTCTGATCATAGTATAGATCTCTCTCTCTCTCTCTCTCTCTCTCTCTCTCTCTCTCTCTCTCTCTCTCTCATATCAACACTCAGACTTAATTATACAAACTCTAATAACAACACAAGTTAGTTGAGAGATTTTTGGTGCTTTTTCTAAAAAGTACTGAAACTATTTGTTAGTTAAGATATTATTGGTGATATTTACTAAAAAGTGCTAGAACTATTTTGAAACAAGGATTAATATCATGAAAAAATCAAAATGGTATATGTTTGATAAATTTACCCCAAGTTAATTTTTTGATCATCAAAAATTCCAAATCGGTATACTTACGACAAATTTACTCCAAATAATTTTTTGACCACCGTACTGATATATTTGCAACAAATCTATCATTCGTTATTTTATGTTAAATAAAATTAATACCATGAAAAACCGCAAACTAGTACACCAATGACAAATGGATAATAAAATTCTAAATTGGTGCACCTGTCACTGCAATGTGTCATCTAACTTAATAATTTATCGACAAAATTTAACATAAACTAATGAAAAATAAATTTGTTAAAAGTGCATCAATTTTGGGTTTAAGTTTGAGGGTGTATTAGTTTAAATTTTTTCATGATATTAATCTTTGAAACAAAAATGACTTATCTTTGTTTTTTTTTTTTATCACTATTTTTTTGACACTTATCACCTTGCTGAAATTTTCCCTTAAACAAAAAATATGTTTCCATCGCTACCAAATAATATAATTCTATGAGGCTATAGCCACTTGGAATCAAAGGCAAATTATAAAAGAAAATTATCCTAGCCACAACATAATAGCTCTCAAATTAAAAAGCAATAAGTAGAAAGGTCTTGCACTTCATAAATTGCTCTCTCTCAGTATCTCTCCATGCAATGGCACGTAAAAGAGACCATTTCTCATGACGAGAGAAAAATATCCATCTTGACATTGACTTGGCCTTTCACCTCTTTGAGAAAAAGATGGGTCAAGAAGTTGGGACCATGTCCAAAAAGAACAGAGAGAGAGAGAGAGAGAGAGAGAGAGAGAGAGAGAGAGAGAGGAGTTGTGAAATAACAGTGCAGTTCTCCTTTGGCAGAAGATAGACATTGCATGCAAAGCCCGTGATCTTTATCATATAGCTTCTGTTTTGCCAAAGGAGAATTGCCCTGTAATTCCCACTCCATCAAAAAGTTGATGGCTTAGGGAGAGAAAGAGTTCTGACCAAAAAAAAAAAAAAAAAAAAAGAGAGATAAATAGTCAGTGCAAGTTATGGTTTCTTCTTTTTTTTGTTTCAAAGCACTAACATATTTTCATGCCACATAGAAACCATCTTGATTTACTTGCTTCCATTTTATTTCTTGAGTAAAAAGAGGAGTTCAAAATAATATGAACATTTCTCTCCATACATAATGCAATTCATAATGCATCCTCATGAGTAAAGTATATCATCTTTCCTTTGGCAACAAGAACTTTTGTATTTTAAAAGGAAAATTCTTATCTAGACTTGGGTTCATATGAATCAAATTCATCATTGCCATTATTTGTAAGAGCCTTATGTGTGCCCACATCATCAACAACGATTGCACTCGGTACACGGATCCAAGTCAATGCAAGAGTATCTCCTTTTGAAGTGACTAATCTCACTTGTTCATTGGCAGGTGTACGTTGTGCCTCTCGAAGTAGGTTTTCAGGTGAAGCTTGGCTTAAATAGAAGTGATAATCCAAAGGAAATTGGTTTATTGGCAAATTGATTGGTTTGGCTGCGGGATTTAATTATTAGATTCCAAGGCACATCTCCTTCTCAAAATAATCTTGAGAATCACTGTTATTATCTAGGAGTCTAGTCTACTTTTTCTTTTTCTTTTTTCAATACAGCTCATTGTTTAAATGTGATCAAATCTATTAACATCGATGTTTCAAATCTAGCAATAATCAAATATGATCAAATTGCACTATTTAATTATACAGTTTTGATGATTGGGTATTGCATATAAAAGTGATGAATGTTTCTTACAAAGATGAAACGCAACCTCAAATTGTAAAAGCTAGGCAACTAAAGTCTCTATGATTTTACACTTGATTGACCTAAATCTTTTGAATTGAGACCGTTAACCATATTTTTATGAAGCACAGGCAAACTGCACATGAGTTCTTCTCAATATCACCTTGAGGATTATTCAAGTCATACTCAATACCATCTCGATTTATATGATTGAGGCCAATTAACTCAGTTATTGGATGCCCACTTGAATGAAAGTGAATGTTGGATTCGAAAAGCTCATGAGCATAGTTAATGTTGGATTCTGATATATTAACTATATTTAGATTTTTCGAATTGTAATATATCGTTATTTCTATTTTGCTATAGTGAGAAATTATTGTTTGAACTTGAGCTTAAACTTAATTAATTTTTCATTCTAGTATGAGCTTATGAAACACTCCATGAAATTGCTTGTTTTTCCTTTTAGAGAGAGCTTGCATCGATTATCAAGTACGGTCAATTCGAATACGAACTTTAGTTAATTCAAGCTTACTCCATTAATAATTCGACATCGTCAATGCCCGACCATAGTAGTCTCGTGGACCACAGCCAATGATAGTCCTCTCTCTCTCTCTCTCTCTCTCTCTCTCTCTCTCTCTCTCTCTCAACTCTACGCCAACCAGGTAGTGGAGAGAGAGCTAGCAAAATGGGTTCATGGATGATAGATATGAGACGTTTGAAAATTTAAAAACATGTTATATGGGTTCACAATATCAAAGCCCAACTAGATATGGGTCTTCGTGGGTCTAAAATGAAACCGTTTTAGCCCTAAAATTTTATTATCTGAACGAAAAAAGAAAAGAAAAGATATAGCGATAAGAGTCCGGCAAGCAAAAATAATTGTATTCGTCTCTTCGATCATGTGTAGATCTTCGTCTCCTCTTCGATCTCGTCGATTATTTGTATCTTTTCTTTTCTTCAGCTAATAAAGTTTTTGGGCTGAAACAGGCTGAAAATGGGTTCATTTTAGACCCATTAAGACCCACGTCTAGTGGGTTTTGATATTGTGAACCCACTTTAACCAATTATTAAATTTTCAAACAGCTCATGTCTCGCCCAGCCCATTGATTTTGAGACAAAAAATGGGTCATGTGGTCCACAAGACTACTAAGGTCGGGCGCGAAGGAGGCTACCTCCTCATTTTTGGGATTCTCTCTTGTTATTGTTAAATGATGATGTGATGAATAAATTTCTCCACAATCTCTCCATCTCTTTCTATTCTTGAACAATTTGACCTTGTGATCTAGTTAGAGAAACTCGTTTGGTGAGAGTCATGCGATGAAGGACTAGAGGAAGAGAATGAAGCTCAATCGTTGTCGAAATTACTGAATGAACTTTCAATTTAAAGTCTGATTGGTTCAGACTTAAATTGAGATTTGTTGAAGTAGAATATCAACACAAAGTCTAGAGAGTTGAATTAAACATTTAGGTTGGAGATAGACGATGACTTCAACAGGGTGGTTGTAATCATCTAAGGCTTGCAACGCAATGTCCCGAGGGGGGGGGGGGTCAAGGAGAGAGAGTCCATGTTAGAAAAAAATATTCATGCCATCAATTTACTAATTTATTTTTTATAATTTACAATTTTTTGTTTGTTAATCCTATCGACCCGTTAGAAACATCCTATCTTTATTTAAAAATTATCAACAGTTAACCAGAGCCACTATAAAAAAATAAAAATAAAAATACTAGAGTTACTAACTTTTCTCCAAATAAGCTACTAATGAGCTTTTTATTATCAATTTTCATTTTAATTCATTACCAATTTTTCTTATCTTTTACAAATTCTTATTCATGCTGTTTACCTATGTATCAAATTTACTAACTCTGATAAGAAATTACTAACTTTATTTTAATGATTTATCAATTTCTTCCAATTAAGTTACAGATTAGTTGTGGATTACCAATTTTAATTTAAGTTAATTACTTACTTTTTAATATAATAATTTTTTTAGTGGGTTACCAACTCTTTTTTTGGTCAAATTGACTTATTTAGATTTAGGCTACCATATGCATGAATTATTAACCTACTTTCTAGACGAACTTACAAAAGTATATGAATGCAACAAGTTTATTAGTTTTTATTTGCACGACTTACCAAACTTTCGAGTTGGTAGGTACCGATTAATTTTTGGTTAGCAAAATTGATGCGATACACTAATCAATTTCAACCGATTCATGCAAATATGAAGTTTCCAAGTTTTATAGTGGCTTGCTTTCGTTTTAAAGTTAGCTACTCTTATCTAAATTCAACGGTCACAATTTAAGAGACTTCACATATTTCACATGGTTGTGTCTAAGTAATGAAATAGGCAATATTTAGCAACTACTACATCGATTGCTGATATATTTTATTTACTATCTCGATCCGTCTTGCATCCATCCACTAGAACTCCTAACTCGCATTAGCTCAGTGTTACTACACCATATTCCCGCTTGACCATTGAAGAAGTTGCTTTCAAATAAATATGTATATTATGAAAAGTTTTCAAGTTTATCCTGAAGTTATATTAACTTTAGAGTTGATGACAAAGAATTGGTAACCTAATGGGAGAAAATTTACTAAATCATATACATAAGGGCTTGTGAATTTATATAGAATCAATATATGTAAGACCTGTACAAGAAACAAAAGGAATTAGTAAATGATAAAATGTTAGTGCTTTTTTGAAAAATAAAAATTGGTAAATAACTCAAATGAGAGCTGATAACTTAAAATAGTTGGTAACAATCGACAGAAAAAGTTGTACGCCACTCAAATAATGATCAACAATCTCATTTTGTAGTTGACAAACTGTAGGCATGGATAAGATATGCAAATAAAGTTGATAAAAGATAAGAATATTTTGCAAATTAAATTGATAAGCGTTGGTAGGTAACTCAATTGAGAGTGAGTAACACAATGCTAATTAGTAGCGTAATTGGAGAAAAAGCATGTAATTCGTTCAAATAAATGCGGGAAATTTCATATAATTATTGTTAAATATAAGGTGTCGGTAAGAAATGTACAAAAAAATCAGTAAAAGATAAAAGAAAATTTTTCTTTTTTTCATTAGTAGAGATAGAAAAACTTGATAATTGAAATGAAAATCAAATTAACATGAATAACTAACTCAAATCAAAGTCAACGCAAAACTAATTACTAATTTAATAAAAAAAAGTTGACAATTACTCTAATTAAGGTTTCTAGTTTTTTTTAAAAAGGATTGTGAATTTAGTGGTTGGTAAGTAAACCAACTAAAAGTTAGTAAACAACAAAACAAAAGGTCGATAAATTTTAAAATTAAATATTTGTAAGTAATTCAAATGAAAGTCAGTAATTACTAATCAATCGGTAAATTAATTGGAAAAGATTTGACCGGTCACACAAATAATGGTTATTAATTTCATATGGTCTTTGGTAAGTCCATTAGTTTGTAAACGATTCAATGCAGTGACTCTTGTGCGGGGACTAGGAAAGGGTTTGTGAAGGACCTGATTGACTGACGACAAGCATTCTAAATCATTGGATGCTGCCGAAGAGAGTGATGAAAAGGCATGGGTAAGAAAAACAGATAAAAAGTGGTAAATGATGAGAGAAGATTTCATTGTCCCAGCTTCGAAAGGATTTTCTCTCTCTAAAAGGGAAGAGAGAGAAGCCATTCGGGGTGACCATATCCAATTCCATGAATATACCTTCAAGATTTTAGCGTGTAAAGTGTGCGATTATTTTAGATTAAAATAAGATAGTTAATCAGACGAACTTGTAGATGGGATGTCAGGCTTTATAACTACATAAAGTAGTCTAGAAAGAAGATGGTGAAAAGAAAGAACTTGAAAATTTCTCGCACTCTCCATATAAGGTAGTACCATATTGCTTGATGTTGCACATTACATAACATCAAAATGCAAATTCAACTTGGATTAGCTGGCCTTTATCAATTGTCTTGTATCACACTCAAATCACACAACCCAGTGAGTTTTGTAATGTAACCTTACATGTCCACACTGTCCTTGCAAGCACGATCCTCTAGAGAATCGCTTAATACGATAATCAGGAAGGCAAGTGTTCAAGAGTCCAGTAATGTCCTGGCGTTTGTTAGTCGGTGACGATGTTGTACATTAGCCACGAATTGGACGTTCGATTGCTTGGTGATTAACAGATGAAAAATTTGCACATTGATATTCTGGATCCCATACATATTGCCGTAAGTGCAGAAAACTTGTTAGGCAAAGCTAATAAGAAATATTCTGAAATTTCTATAGTTCGTTGATGAAACTGGTTAAGCATGTATGAAACCGCATCGCTCTACCATGTTAAGGTCATCAAAGTATGCAATAATAAGAGCATAAAAAATGCCACCGTGAATATGACATTTCTATCGCTCCATGCTCAAATTAGGGTAGCGAGAAATGACATATTAGGGTCTCAGGGGTGCCAGAGGAGAATGATCATGTCCAGTCCTCGGATAAGGACTATGTCCCGGACTTGCCGACCTAAATCCTTCAATTTGACGATGACTCAGAGAAGATATGAATCCAACTCCAAGACTATGACCAAGACTTTGGCCTGAATGCTCTAACTTGGCTTCGAGGATGTATGGAGTGTCCAACTCCAGGGCCATGACTAGGACTCGTTGGCCTAAATGCTTCAACCTGATTCGGAGGATGTATGGAGTGTCCAACTCTAGGACCTTGACTAGGACTCGTTGGCCTAAATGCTTCAGCTTGACCCCGACTCGGAAGAGGTAAGAAGCGTCCGAATCCAGGACAACGACCCGAACTCTAAGCAAGCGTTGGAGATGCCTCAATGCATGATTGTATTAGATCAACGAGATTGTCATGGTCCACTTCGGCCATCATCATCTCATATTTCCGGCTGATCGACATTGAATGGAAATTGTTCTTCTTCAGCTTCCATTTCCTTCCTTCAGTCAATCTGAGCGCAAAAAGAGAAAATCAAAGCAAGTATATGACTTAGAACAGTTGCCTTATTCGGATCCTTTGAAAATCAAAGCATGCAGCTCACCTCGACTAATTATATACATGGCACTTTGTTGGTCACTAAGTTGGGAGATCTAGAAGTGGTACTAATGGCGTTGCTATGCATGGAAGATTTGATTCCAGTTGGATTCGCTTGAAGACAAAGCCTTTTTTCTTTGACGAAACTTCCCGTTGTATAAAGTCCAGCATGGATTCAAAAAGAAAAATTACACCTTGTTATCATAAGTAGCCCAAATTCCAAAACATATTAAGCAAACCCATAAACTTTGGCGGTGCTATTTCCACACTCCTTTTGACTAAAATGCACCTTTTTGAGGTGACGGGCTAATATACCCTTGTAACAGCAGACTTGGTCATACATTTATCGATAGACTTTTTTCCTCGCATTCCTAATTTATGAGTAACCGTTTTTGTATCTCAAACTATTTTATAATATTGCCTTCTTTTTTCTTTTTCTTTTTTCCCGTACGGGAAGAAGTAGACTGGTATCTTTTTTCTCCAAAATGGAAAAGGTTAATTTGTTAGAAGCGTGGGGAGATGTTAAAATGTTTATCTTTAGATCATATTTGAATATCAACAAAAAAAAGAAGCACAAAAAGCACAAAAAAAGAGAGAACTTTTTGCTGTTCTACTTCTAACATTATAAAGAATATAATTATATCAATTGTAGATTCAATCTCATAGCTAGTGGATCAAAATCTTAAAAAATTCCTCCAAAATAACGTGATGTGAGTTTGACAGTAAAGAATGTGTAATTAGAATTTCGACCCCCTTTGCAATTCAGATTAGAATGTCTGAAAGCTTAAAGTAAAACACAAAGTAAGTCATCTTTCTTGATAGAAACCTACTAATTTATCTGGCCAACGCTCACAAGGTCAAGGTCAATTAGATAACTAGATCGGAATTTAATTTTTTTTTCTAAAATATAGTTTCACTCAAACTATTAAAAGAAATAATAGGCAATTAATTGTTTATTCATATACCATCATGAAAAGAAAATCTTATAATGGAGTTTTTGTGATTCGAAAGATGAAACCATAAATTTAAATTGATAACCTTCTATAGGCCAACTGATAAGAAGATACTAGAGAAAATAGTATCTTGCTAGGAGTGATGAGGCATTTATACTATGAAAGTAATGAGAGAGGTGGATTGTGTTGCTAAAGCCCAGGGACGCAAAGCCCTTCCTTCGAACTGGTCTATATCACCTCCCTGACCTCTTTTAGATCTCTTATGTTTTGAAGCCCTGGTTATGGGCATGTTTGAATTTCCAATATAAATGAAACTCTCCGTTTAGACCCAAAAAAAAAAGAGTTGGTTTTCTTGGTTAAATGGGATGAAAAAGGAAACAAATGGGGGGAGAGGGAGGGGAGAAAGGGAAGAGGGGCCCCCGCGGCGCCGGGGGGGTGAGGGTGCGTATTCACTAGAAAATTGAGTGTCTATACAAATGGGGGTGAGTCCTAAACTTTTTTATGAAATTTACCTTTCATAAGCAGTCTGACTACTCTTAACTTGCTTCCGTGACGTGAGATGTAGCTAATTTAATATCAATTAAGCTAGTATAAGACAAAAACATAATAAGAAATTAATAACATAATTCAATAACTCAAGAAAAAGCACTCTGGATTTGAGCTGGAAATGAATTTGAAGTTGGTTTTCATTTTTGTAAGGAAACAGCAATCACTTTTATACACAATACCCAACCAACAACAATTCGATTAAATTGGATGATGGCAAACAAATCATGGCCAGATTTAAAACATTTATGCTAATTAGCTTTGATCATATTTAAACAAGGAGCTAAAAAAAAAAAAAAAAATCTATTAGGTTCATAGATAATAACTATGCTCCCCAAGATTATCTTAGTGAGAGATGTACATCGTAATTTGATCATGAAATCTACCACATTCAAACGAGTTGATTTGCCAATTTAAGCAACCTCTTGAGGACTATTAGTCCTGTTGGAGCCAAGCTTCACCTATAAAAACAGCTTGTAAAGGCACGACGTAAACCTGCCAATGAAGAAGCAAGATTAGTCAATTTAAAAAGAAGAGACTCTTACATTGAATCGGGTCCAACGTACCCAGAGCAGTTACGACTCTTGATAACATGGAATACACATGTGGCGCTCATGAATAATGGCAATGATGAGTCTGGTCCATGGACATGGATCTAGGTAAGAATCAATCCGTTAAGACACTTTTCTTGTTTCAACGGCAAGAAGAGAGATGTAAATGGTAATGGCAATGAAGATGCATTATGAATTATGGTATGTATGGAGAGAAATGTACATATCTATTTCAAACTAACTTTTCTTGTCTCCAGGAAAATATAGTGGAAGCATACAGATGAAGATGTTTGTATATGGCATGAAAACTTGTCAGTGCTAGGGAAAGAAGCAACAAAGAAACCGTTACTTGCACCCACTTTATCTCTTTAAGCCATCAACTCGTTGACAAAGGAGTGGGAATTACAGGGCAATTCTCCTTTGGCGGAAGAGAAGCTATTTCAAGACCTTTGCATGCAATGTCTCTCTTTTGCCAAAGGAGAACCGCACCGTAATTTCACAACCACATTCTCTCTCTCTCTCTCTCTCTCTCTCTCTCTCTCTCTCTCTCTCTCTCTCTCTATTCTTCGACTAACTTAGCTCGAGTCCTTGCGTTGATCCAACCTCCACTTTTATAACATTGTCCGCACATACTATCGGATATGCCAGGGAAGTGGAATAGTATATGCCAGAATAATTCTTGCGTAAGTTCTTCTCAGACATGGTCCCAAATTCTTGACCCATCTATTCCTCGAAGAAGTGAAAGGACAAGTCACCATCAAGATGGATATTTTCTTCTCTTTATGAGAAATGCTATCTTTTTACGTGTCATTCCTTGGAGATATATTGAGACGAATGGCAGACTTTTCTAGTTATTGCTTTTTAATCTTAGACCTATTATATTGTGGCTAGGATTATTTTCTTTTATTTTTTTTTTTTGACTCCATCTGGCTATAGTTATGCAGAATTCAATGATACCGTGCTAAAAAGTAGGGCCTTTTTTTTTTCTTTAAATACCGATAAATTTTGATAATTGTAAAAAAAAATAGTCAAATAATTAATAAAGTAAACTTTTTGGTAGCTTACCAATGCTTTTTAGAAATTGCCATGCCTGTTTGATAGTATGCAAATGACACCAACTTTCAAATTTACTAAGTCTTATATGAAATTATCAACCAAGGGACTTATGAAATTTGTCGGATTAAGTAACCTATTAATTTTGGATTATCAACTTTCATTCTGCTTACTAATATTCATATCCTGTTAATTCATTAATTATTTTATTGGGTAACAACTTTTATTTCCTTGGCCAATGACCCATTATATTTACTCTTTTTATTTTTTTTATAGATTACTAACCTAAATCAACGTAATTCGCTAACTTTTCTGCTATTAAATTACCACAAGGTATTGGGCTACTAACTGTCAATTGAATTACTCCCACTATAATTATTTTTTTTTAAATGAGATAATATTGCCAAAAGTCCCTATGCTTAGGGTCCACCATTCTCAACGTGACTAATTGTCAGAAGTCCTATAATATGGTCAACAATTCTCAACACGACTAGTTTGCATGACATGACACTGCACACAATTAAACAGGTTTGCATTTTGCATAAAGAGTTAGTGTAATGAAAAATTATGTCTTAGGTCGATTGATTTGCTTAACCCATATAGACCGGAATTGATATGATTAAATTGATGTGTTATTGTGCAGTTCCTCTTAACATGATACGATTGGACACTTTTAATACAAATATATGTAAACGTTTTTTTATACTTTCAAGTTACACCCATCTTAAAAATAGTAAAAAAAAAGTAAAAACATATATAAGACTACAAAAGACAGTATACATGAAAATATACTAACTCAATAAGACACTCTAGATGTGATACGAAGTGAAATTAATCTTGTAATAAGAAGTGAAATTAATATTTGTGTTAAACTTGTTAACACAAATTTAACGTGCATGGGTGTTTTTACGTGTTTATTATTTCAACAAGTTAACATATATTCACAAATATGAATCATGTCATTCGATACGAGACACGACAACACATTTTATAATGGTGTTAGTTGTTTTGTACCATGTGTCATGTTTGTGTTGAGGTAGTTAGACACTGTTTATTAAATGCATTGTTTTTTAGTTGATGCTGTAGACTTATTTTGAGACAACATGGATTTCCAACCCTGCCCATACTATTGTTTGAAATTCAAAATTGTCCAGATTACCTTTTTTGTTTGTTTTAAAATAATACTAGTACATTTAAAAGAATAGTCGTCTTTAGTCTCTTTTTGTTTTGTTATAAGCATCCCTATGTTAACTTCGTCCATTGAGACGCTCAACAAGATGTGGGGTTAGATGTGTCCTATGCTGATTGGTTCAATTTGCTTCCAATGCACCTTATCGACAGTCTAAAAAGTTTGATAAAGAAGAAGATAAATGCAAGGTGTAGTAAAGAGAGATAAAATGACTGATCAGTGAACTACCTGGACATGTGTCGAGTACCGAATGGAGTGTGCTATCGCCTACGTGGTAAGATTGGCCTACATAATATTTTTTTGAGAGAGAAAGAGAGAAAATGATGGGGAGGTTTTGAAGGGGGGGGGGGGGTGAGGGTTTGCAGTTATTCCATCTTCGAAGAAAAAATCAACACGGTTAAACCTACCTCCATATGATCCGTCCCTTTTTAAAAGTACAATCTTTTTTTTTAATTTGTCAACTATTCTTGATGCCTAAAAATTTTATTTGTCAATATTACCAACATCTTAAATTTTCACATCACTTTTTCGGAATTACTGACTTTAATTAGAGTTACCAACTACTCTCCAAATAAGTTACTAATTAGCTTTGGCTTATCAACTGTTATTTAAGTTACATTACGACATTTTATTATTTTAATTATTATTTTTCTTATCTATTACCAACCGTTATTTATTTTTCTTAACCACGCCTTAAATTTCCAAACTTTTTATAAAAAGTTATTGTTGTTAATTTTAAGTGACTAAAAGATTTTTCTAGATAAGACCAAAGGTCCAAAAAATTTGTCATAAAGTGCAAGTCTTAAAATTTTCATAAATGCAATTAAGTCTTAAAAACAATAAAATCGATACTATTAAGTCCTTCCGATAACTCCTTTTAACTTGGCTAACAAAAAGATGCTGAAATATTTTTTTCTTATTATCTTCTCTCTTCATGGCGTCGACATCACAAAAACATGAAACATAAGGATAAATCAACACTATTATGGTCTAAATCTTTTTCCCCAAATCTTACTTAAATTAGGTTTAAAAAGGTTAAATCTTAAAATTAAAAAATTAAAAACAAAAAAACAAACAAACCAGGCCAAGGCCTGTGGGCCCTCTTGCTACTGCTCCACCATTGCCGTGGAGATTGTTAGGGCTTGGGCAATCACCGTGATCCTCACCAACCCCTGGCCAGATTTGGGCAAGAGTCGTCGGGCTGTTGCTTGTTGTCAGCAAGGTTTGCCATCACCCCACCACTGCCGACCATTTTGCAAGGATGGTGTGATGACGACAGCGAGGGCCTGGAGGGCTTTTTTTTTTTTGAACAATTAATTTCACCCGCATTCCCACAAGATTTCTTTCAATATTTCTATGTCTTTTCTCTGGATTTTCTTTTTATGCCGTCTGGCTCTAATGTGCACGAGGGTCTCCGTTTTCACCGAATGATCGTCGATGCTCTTTTATAAAAAAAGAAATTCCAGACTTCCCTTTGTTTTCAGAATCTCGCGATCTCCTCAATCTTTCCCCTTCTTCTTTCTCTCTCTTTCATTTCCTTTTTATTTGGCTGAGATTCCCTTATTTTTCATTGATTCTCTCTCTCTTCTCTCTTTTGTGAGTTTCTTTACTCACCCATCTCTTTATTCCTTGTTCAGATGCAGCATTTATCAATTACCTTAGCTGGAGGTAGCTTAAATATGGCATGTTTACTTTCCATTTCAGAGAGAGAGAGAGAGAAGCTACCTCACCCATCTCTCTTATTCCTTGTTCAGATGCAGCATTTATCAATTACCTTAGCTGGAGGTAGCTTAAATATGGCATGTTTACTTTCCATTTCAGAGAGAGAGAGAGAGAGAATCAAAAGTGGGCGATCTTTTGGTTCATAATATTCGCGATTTCGCTCAAATAAATATTTAAGCGGCATCCTATCCTACAATTTAAGTGCGAGGAATGAGAATACAAGACTATGAACTTCCTGGTGGAAAGGATGGGACGCTCAGGGCTACGAACAACACTTCCTGGCAAAAAGAAGCGAAGTGCTCTGGGCTATAAACAACACTTTTGTGACAGGAAATAATAAAAAAAAAAGGGTGCTCGAGGCTATAACAGCACTTCCTGGCGGAGAGCTTGGAATGCTCAGGGCTACAAGCAGCACTTCCTGGCAAGGAGGCAAAAAGCTCTGGGCTACAAAAGCACTTCCAGACAAAGATACGCTGATGGCTATTGCAGCACTTCTTGATGGAGAGGATGGGATACTCAGGTCTATGAGAAGCACTTTCTGCCTGGTAAAAGGAGGTGAAACGCTACAGGCTACAAAAGCATTTCCGGGTGAAGAAAAAAATCAGGGCTATGACAGAACTTCTTGGTGAATAGGATGGGATGCTCCTTCCTGACAAAAAGAGGTAAAACGCTCCGAGCTATAAAAGCTCTTCCAGGCTAACATGTCAAAGCAATCATATTTCTTCGAACGAAGTTTATGTGTACATTTCGAAATCATTACTCGTTAAAGAGAATCTTTGGCTTCACATCTTTGGAAGGAGATAATAATTTGTTTCGGGTCTAAGCAAGACTAAGCAGGACTATTTGTTCAAACTTTGTATCCCAAAACTTTATAGGAAAGAGCGATCATTAGAGTAATTTTCATTTATCAAGGGGCTTACTATAAATGCCGAATAAGAGTATTTCAATATGAAAGGACCTCTGCCTGTCTCTATTGAGATGTTCTCACATATTTTCTTGAGAACACTTTTTTTTTTTCTCATTTTTGTTTAAAAAATAAAAAGTTGAAATTTTTTATTTTCATTTCTATTTCAAACTTATTTATAAACTAAAAATTTATTCCAGAAAATGAAAAATGAAAAATGAAATTGCATTATCAAATAGATTTTTGTTCCAAACTTGTTCCCAGGAAAAAAATAAAAAAACAGAATGGTTATTATACGCACTGAAGATGTTGTGAGAATCGAGAAATTCTCATAGATCAATAACGTACTCTTCCTCCACTTCTCTAAGCAATATTGTCGAGTATGAAATTCTCGTATTAAGCCAATTGCCATTGTTCAGAAAGGACAAAAGGACATAAGAAAGTTTACATCTTTGCCCAATATTTTTGGCTAGGAAGAATTGCATGGTTCTGACTGAACTCAAGGTTCCGTTGCAAACTGTTCTTGCTGTGAACATTTTTTTTAAGACAAGGACCCTACGACTTTGGTATCCCTGAGATTGCATGGTCCTGGGAGGGGTGGAAAGAGACAAGGTTAGTGGAATCAAAATGGCTAAAATTAGCTTGGAACAATATCATGCAACTGTTTATACTCTTTCTGCGCCAACATGCAGATGTATGCGATGTAAAATGCCACAACAGACCAGTTGTGACTTGATTGCACAAACCAAAAGGGCCAATTCTGGATTTGTGAGTTTATTCACGGAAAAAAACTCCTTTACTGCATCAACATTTACAGGACTCAAGAATTCTCGACCAACCATTTTTGTTATTTATCATCGATCTAGGCAAGATAGCAATCCAAGATCAAGGCACCTACGGTGAGCACCTTTTTCACAACATAGAGCCTGGCATACTTTAGAGTGAACTTCCCACAAGAATCTGGTGCAATGGGCAATATCTTCTGTGGAACCAGATCACAGACCTCAATGTTGGACCTAGTCCAAATGAACCCAGGTTTAGGTAAGAATTTACCCTGTAAAAGACATTAATCGAGTCCATGTGGACACAAGTCTAGGTAAAATTTGCCCAATGTAAGAGACATGTCTTTGTTGCCAAAAGGATGAGATATGATTTACTTTACTCATAAAAATGCATTACGAAGTATATTATGTATGGAAAGAAATGGACATATCGATTTGGAACTCACTTTTCTTGTTGAAAATAAAAAGGAAGCAAATAGATTGAGATGGTTTCTAGATGGCAAAATACTTTTGTCAGTGCTAGGGAAAAGGGAAAAGAAGAAACCCTAACTTGCGCTGATAATCTTTCTTTAAGCAATCAACTTGTTGTTGGTGGAGTCTGAATTACAGGGCAATTCTCCTTTGGCGGAACAGAAGCTATTCAAGACCTTTGCATACAATGCCTCTATTCTGCCAAAGGAGAATTGCACTGTTGTGTCAAAACCCCACTCTGTCTCTCTTGCTTTGACTGGGTTAGCTCGAGTCCTTGGATTGATCAAACCACCTCTTTTATAAAACCATCGTTCGCACAAATTTTCGGATATGCTGGGGAGAAGAAGCAGTATATGCCAGAACAATTCTTGTGTAGTTTCTTTTCGGACATGGTCCCAAATTCTTGACCCATCTTTTCCTCAAAGAAGTGAAAGGAAAAGTCGACATCAAGATGGATCTTTTTTCTTATCATGAGAAATGCTCTCTTTTACGTGCCAATGCATGGAGATATTGAGAGAGCAATTCATGAAGTGAAACTCTTTTTTAATTATTGCCTTTTAATTCTGGAACTATTTTGTTGTCTAGGATTATATTCTTCTAGTTTGCCTTCGACTCCACGTGGCTATGGCTACGTGGAACTCTATTATTCTGTGTTAAAAGGTATGGATTCTTTTTAAATACTAATTAATTTCAACAAATGTTGATAAGTGTAAATCAGTTATTGATTTAAAAAAAAAACGTCACTTTTTTCTAGGTAAATTTTTTAGTGATTTACCATTGAATTTAATAAATAAACTTTCTTGTTTGTTAGCTTGCAAAATGACCAAATATTATACAATTTTACCAACTTTTATTTACATAAGTTATTAACACTTGAATTTAATAATTCCTATGTAAATTACCAACCTAAGCTAGAACGACTTATTAGCTTTTATCAAATTAAGTTAATTACTAGTTTTGGGTTGCCAACTTTTCATGGGATAGCTGCACAAATGGTTTTTGAACTTCGGCCCAATATGCAACGTCATTCTTGGATTTTTAACTTGTTGTGTGGTCTATAATATTTTGCCTAATGTACAATGTTGTCCTTGGACTTTTAATTTATTCAATGCAATCTCTAAACTTTTTTGTAAATATTTAATATAGTCTCTAGACTATATGAAAATATCTAACACTATCCTTCCATTAATTCAAATTAATGTAAATTGGTTATCAATCTTCCAATCCAGTAAATTTGAACGGTGTATAGAAGAATAACCGAACACATGGATTATGCTCGTGATATAGTCAACTCAAATGAAGATAAAATTATCTAAGTCATCAATAACATGGATAATTACATTTCCAAATTGATCAAATTAAACAAATTACATGAATTATTATAGTTTACTTTGAGTTAAATATCTTACGTGAGAATCTATGTTCAGCAAATTTTTTTGTCCATCATTCACACATACTGGATTGGAAGCCAAATTAATAAATTACGTTGATTCAAAATAATAGAAGGATAACATTGAACATTTTCACATAATTTGAGAACTAAATTAAATGTGTACCAAAATTTTATGGACTGTCAATACCTAAAATATTGTTGTTCCGTAAAATTAGGAATCGACTTGACCCCTAAACAAAAATATCAAAGTTGCATTGCTTACATTTGCCATTGCATCACATTGCATGTAGGTACTAATAGCATTTGGGACTAACTCATTTGCATTAAGTAGGTCGTAGGGGCAAAGCAGATAATGTTGGCACAATCTCGATTTGTTTGTTCAAATTTGAATTCTAGGATTAATTTGGACTTCAAGATAGGAAATAGAGATAAAATAGGATAAAAATGGTGGGATAAGGAATCGGATCATGGGGGTTTATAAGGTAAAAGCTTGAAAAAAGGGGAAAAGATAAATATGATGGAGCAACTCGAACTTGAGCTCTTAAAAGCAAAACAAACAGATGGCCGTAAGTGCAAGTGAAAGAGAATATTACAAAGAGGAGAAATCTTGGCCGATTCGAAGAGGAGGGCAAGCGGTTTAGAAGGATTAAATGACCAGTTTTAAAGATTAATAAAGGGAGCAAATTCGGTGGAGTCTACTTCGTAAAATTCTAAGCATGATTTGGTGAAATTTGAATAGAAATGGAGATCAGAAAGCGAGCTTGAAGTGAAACCCGCCAAATGAATGATAGCTAGATCTACCAAAATGGGACATAGATCCATTTCTTGACCCATATTTGATGGGTTGGCTTGTTAAATGGGTTAGTTATTCAGTAAATGAGATTAAATCAAACTTTATAGGTATTAAATGAATTCACAACTTATATAAATCCAACCCATCTCTATGACTACCTCTCGCTCTCAATCAATCCCACATTTGTTCACTTTGTATGAGTTTTCCTTAATTAATTAAATATATAAGTATTTTAGTAATATGAGTCGGGTTGGATATGAGTTTGATATGAATCAGGTCAAGTATAGGTCACTAAATTTATATTATATGAAAATGGACCATAATGGGTTAAATGAATTAATTTGGACTGGATCACTTTCGACTTGATTCACCTGTTTAATAGGTTTAATAATGGCAAAACCGAAACAACAAACTTGGTGAAGTTTAATTGCGTCCAGTTGTGACCCAGAGAAGGAGATTTGGGAGAGATTGGTTGGGTTTTCGGAGATTGGACCTTGAGATTCTAAAAAATAATAAGAAAACACTATCACAAGATCCTAACATCATTTTGTCTCACCCGAGGAGACACTAGACCGGACGCTTGCATCTCCAGAATGTGGGGGAAGCTTTCACGCCCCAAGGTCACGTTCTCTTCACCTTCCTATCGTCGACTCTCCGTACACATTTCATTACGTATTCAAGTCTTGTATTCGAGTCTTACGGTATTCTTCAACCGGTGGTCCTCTCCATCCCGTAGCCTTCTCCATCGCCGTCCTGGGATCTACCACTGACATCCGCCAGCGTCCCAGCGTCCGTGGCGTTCCACCAACCATCCAGCGTTTCAATCTTCTGCATTCTCGGTTCCACTGGCGCCCTTGCTCGTGATTCGAACTGACATCCTTCCTTCCTTGTGATCTCAACCAGCATCCTGGTCCGCGAGTCACTGTCCTTGTCCAATCCTTCGGCACCCTTAAGCGATTGCTCGTTGAAATTACTGAATGACCTTTCAGTTTAAATTCAGGCCGGTTCAGACTTAAAATGAACTTTGTCCAGCTAGAATACCAAAAAGAAGTCCAGAAAGCTGAATCAAACATCTGGTCCGGAAAGGAGTGTAAGCAAACCAGTCAAGAAGTGGATTGTAGTGTTGTCCACAGAGAGTAGAAGTAGACCCCGCAAGGTGGCCGTAGTCTGACACTTGCGAGGTGATGACAAACACCATTGCTTTAGCTTCACAGCCTTGATCACCACCCCGGTCTTGATTTTCAAATCAGAGAGAGAGAGAGAGAGGACGCCAACGGGGTGGCCGTTGTTGTATGAGGCTTGCGAGGTGATGGCAACCACAGTTGCTTAAGGTCTGTGGCCGTGACCACCGCACTAGTCATGCTTTTCAAATGAGAGAGAGCTGGTCTCGTTTTTGAGAGAGAGAGAGAGAGAGAGAGCACAAGTTTGGGAAAAAAAAAATTAACATTGTCAAACAATGAGTTGTACAAGTCATGGTCATGTATTGACTAACAACGTTAAGAGCATAAGCATTGTTAGGATGGCTAATAATGAGATATGTAAGACTATCAATCAATTGTCGATGAAGCGTAGGATTTGGAAAAAGAGTTCCATCCTTGTCATTAAATTTTGCATTCAACTCAATGGGAGTAGAAGCAATATTGTTATTAGTGAGACCAGCTCGAGAAACAAGATCAATGATATATTTTGCTTGTGAGAGATTATAATCAAAAGCATCGGATGCAACCTCTAAGACTAGAAAATAGCTTAGTCGCCCAAAATCTTTCATTTCATACTGTTTCCTAAGGTAAAATGCCAGTCTAATCATTGCCACTAATAATCATATCATCCACATAGAAGAGTAGCATAATGTGTTTTATAGAACATAAGGTTACTTTCCTATAATTTTTTGAAATTATGGAGGTGCCTCACCAAGCTAATGGTTCCTCGCCATAGATCCACATGGGTTGCGATTTCGTGAGTTTTAACTTCAAAATGTTAACTTTGTCTAAAGCAATCTTTATGGTTTTATTTACTAAATGATATTTGACCTTATATCATACAATTACTATGACGAACCTTGAGGCAGGTAAATTATTTATTTTGTCAGCAAGTTATAAGAGACTATGCTTGTACATAAAATTCTCAAACATCTTAATGAAGAATTTCACATTAAAATGGGTTAATCTTACAAATTATCGACTTTATTTTTTTATTGAAGGTAAAATAAGAGTCAAGGGTCCTGCTACAGCTCTTCCTCATTTTCTTACCAAAATCAAATAATAAATAATTATAAATTATTGTGAGACTCATTTTTTTTAAGAATTTATGGCTCACAATAAACTGTTATTCTCACCTTAGTCCAAAATCTTTTATGCTAGTAAAGCCCAAAAAGAAAGGTTTTTTGGGCTATTGTGAAAATAACAGTTTATTGTAAGCCACAAATTTTTAAAGAAGTAGGCTCACAAATTTTTTTAATTATTTGTTATTGATTTTTTGTTATCCAAAATAAACCATTATTCTAATAGTAGATTAAAAATTATTACGCAATCATTTCTCCCTTCTTCTTTTTTCCCTTCAAAGCATAAGTCAGTGATTGCAAAAGCCCTCACAACTGCTTATTTGCTCCAAATTAGACATATAGAATAAAGCTAGATGGTCAAATATCTTTAAATTATGTTACTGTAGAATAGAATTCATTGAAAAATAAGGATATCAACCCCAAAATAGCTACGAGAATATCTAGATTCAACATATTATGTATCTTCCCATAGCCATTAACGTAATTCTTCAACTGGTGCCATCATTTCCCTGTACCACGCCCTAAGTTTCCTTAGGGAAGGCATCACGGGGATTAGACGTGGCTACCTCCCTTTCCCATAAGGGAGTGGCCGAGTCAACCAATAGGGCCGATATCTTTTACCAAGCCCGGATCCCAACCTAGGAGGAGCGTAAGGGGTCACTCTCCCCATGGAGGTTCTCCCTCCGTTTCCCTCATTGAGCAATTTAAGGACCTGCTCAAGTCCTCTCTCTCCATATAGTGCAATCATTGCATGATCAAGACCTTTTGTTGCAAAGCTAATAAGATTTGTTGTACAAAAGTCCCACTCAAAAGCTTGAGTCGGCTAGCTCCTTAAAAGATATAATATGCAGACAAATCTTCGTTCGTTCATTCCTTGATGCTTTTCATGCTATTTTTTTTTTAGCTTCAATTCCGTATAACTAAATATAATTACATAAATTATAATTACATAAATTATATATATATTTTTTCATATCATGTGAATTCGGGAAATTAACTAATATAATATTTCTTCACCCGTTTTTTTGCTCTAACTTTCTTCACCCTATCATATCTAACTATGAAAACTTTCTTCACCCTATTTATTGAGAAAGTTTTCATAAATTGAGTTACATATGATTTCGTAAGTTAAATAAGTTTAATTATAAATTACGACCGTTACTTGGGGAGTGTGCCTCAGATCCGTTGATTTGAGATCGCGATAGAGCGACAGAAAGCGTCACTTGTGCACGGCCACGTAGAGGTCTCCGTCGAGCTGTGCGGAAGTCTTTGTTTTCCTCGTGCAAAGATCGTCGTCGTGCTACTCTGACGAGCTTTTCCATCTGCGCAACTTGCTCAATGGAGAGGTTCTCTATCTTGCGGTGGTTGCACGCTGCACCACCATTGGCGTTCATGGCAGCCCTGATCTTCATAAGCAGCAAGCAGCAACTTCATGTTTTCCTTCCTTTTGTCATTTGTTTTACATTTCTTATCCAATTCGTGTCTATCCTACTCCCCGTCTAGGATTTTTTCCCCAAATTTTGTTTGGACATATCCAGATTTATCCAATTCAAAGGATGTCCAAGAACACCAAATAAGAAAACAAATTATCCCGTTCGAACTATCAAATGCAGCCCATTAAAGATTCATTATATTTTGATGACACATTAGTAGACTAGAAAATAATTCTCATCTTGTCCAACATCACAAAACCAACTACTTCTATTGCCCCTATGTCTATAGATCCATCCTCATCTTTTAGCAGTTCAGATGCTTCTAAAATAGATTACTTGTATAAAGTATAAGATATTCAATACCGCACTCCCTCTTATAAATCCATACTCCGCGTTTGCCGAGCCGGCCTCTTTTGCCCCTATTTAAATCATCCGATCAACTTATTTGCAAGACTCCTCAGGAAGTGAAGGATAAGCAATTAAATTCAATCTCGTCCTGGCATTTGTTAGTTGGTGAAGATGTTGTACGTCAGCCACCAATTGGACAATCAATTGATTGCTGACCAATAGATGAAAATTTTGCACATTGCAATTTGAGATCACCACACATATTGCCAAAGGAACAGCGTACTATCTATGCATGTATGCAAACACTTTGTCATACCATGTAATTGTTGTCAAATTATGCAAGGCATTAGGAAAATAAAATTTATTTATGTATACGATCATAAGGGCAACAGAAATGCCACCATGATGAACACGACGACATTTGTATCACTACATTCTCAACTAGGGGTAGTGAGAAACCAAATATTAGGGAGTTAGGGGGCTAGGGAGGTAACTCATGTCCTGCCCCAGGACTATGACCAGGACTTGTCGGTCTAAATGCTGCAACTTGGGGAGGTAACTCGTGTCCTACCCCAGGACTATGACCAGGACTTGTCTCTGTAGGATGTATGGGGTGTCCGTCTTCACGACTATCATCTGGACCAGCATGGCTAATTGCCTCTTCTGTTGGAACTAGTGCTGGAGATTTCACAACATGTGGTTGCATGGGAAAAACATGATCGTCGTTGTCCTCTTTGGGCATCATCCCCTCATATTTTCTATCGGTGGACGTCAGAGGATGTTCAGGGTGTCCAACTCCAGGAGAATGACTTAGACTGGCAGGCATAAATGCCTCTACTGATGGAGCCGGCGCTGGAGGGTGCACAACTCGTGACCGTAAGAGACCACGATTGTTGTTGTCCTCTTCGCCCATCATCTCATATTCTCCAGTGCTCGACATTGAGGGGAAATCGTTCTTCTCCGGCTTCCATTTCCTTCCTTCAGACAATCTGGGCATAGAAGTAAAGAAAATCAAAGCCAGTGCAAGACTAAGAACATCCACCTTATTGAAAGCCATTAACAATCAAAGCAAGCACAATGCTGCATTACTCGGCTCGACTAGGTATATATACAGCTCTTCGTGGGTCATTAACTTGGGAGATCTAGGATGGCATTAATGGCCTCTGCCATGCACGAAAAATCGGATTTTGTTGATTTCAGTTACGTTGACCTAAACAGAAATCCTTTTCCCTTTCCATGCAGCATTCATGAAACTTTATTGCGCCTCGGGAAATGCATTTGTTCTGTTCCGGACGGCACCCGATTTCACGATTTCACACGGTAAGACCTGCAAGCAACAAACTTTTGCAGGTGCGGACAAACAGCAGTCAATGGCAACAAAGCCATTGCGGCGGATTTTGCGTAGGATCCATGGTCATTAAAATCATAAATATAAGTAGATTTCAGGATTCCTTCATTTCGCAAAAAATAAATAATTAAAAATATTTTTAAAAATTCACCGCTTATTAATGAATAAAAAATATCTTTATTATAAAAAAATATAAATATAAATTATTTTTGGCAATAAAAATATTTTTATTGGTTAATTATTTCAAGTGATATAACCAATCATTTTTAGAAAAATATTTTCTCAAACGTGTATTTTTGGAGAAACAAATAGACCATCGGTCTTCCATTTGATCACTTTATAAATGCAAATGATATGATGATTTTATGTAGGAATTATGAAGAAAAAAATGCATTAGAACATGACATGTTAGTTACGACAGTGAATTGAGCAAAAGATGGTAAAAGCACTCCACACTTGGATTCCCCAAATTTATGGTTGGTCCTCCCAAGGACTCTTAATCTTGCAACCCCACTCATTTATTTAGGATGCATTTATTTTGTAGAAAATGAATAATTTGGAAAATAAAAATTCTAAGA
Organism: Eucalyptus decipiens; assembly: GCA_014182575.1. Classification (NCBI taxonomy): domain Eukaryota; kingdom Viridiplantae; phylum Streptophyta; class Magnoliopsida; order Myrtales; family Myrtaceae; genus Eucalyptus; species Eucalyptus decipiens. The sequence goes on along the minus strand of CM024613.1, from coordinate 42,900,333 downwards.
ATAATCACTTGTATTGCTTAAAAAAATAAATGAATGAAAAAAAAAATCATTGAGAATGAAACTATTTAGATATAAACTGTTATCGACAATGAAACAATTTTCATTAACTAATTATTTTCAAGTGATACAAACAATCATTTTTAGGAAAATGTTGTCCAAATCATTTGTTTTTATGAAACAAATGGAGTCTTAGTTGAGATAAGACCACTATGGTGGAAAAAACTAAGTCTTTATATGACCTTTTGCATGTTTAGCAAGAAAAGGGAAGAAAAAGAGAAAAATCTTAGACATATATGCACAAGATTTATAGAACCATTTCATAAGTGATGTGATGAATAGAGCCAATCATATAAGAGAATACACATAAGAATCCATATGCTTTTGAAAACTCGAGATAGACTTGTTATTTGCGGCTAGGTGTAGTAAAATGAGTTAGATAATAACTTCTTTACAAATACGACCCTCAATAGAGAGAAAGTAACCGCGAGCACATGTTCTCAAAAAAAGGCTTTGTTTCTTTATTTGGTTTTTTATTAGATCCACTGTCAATTTGAAAATTAGTTTACATGCTTAGCATTTGATGCTTGACATGTGAAAGAATTTGATTACAATATAAACTCTAAATAGAACTGTCAACCATCAAATGGTGAATATATAATAATTAATTCACACGGACAATAATCCTTATTCATAGTGGTTGGTCTTCTTTCGCGTGCATGGATTTAACGAGATGCACTTTCATTTTGCATCTCGTAAAATCCATTTCAAACAATATGTCCGTAATCAAATTTGTAGTTTTTTTTTTTTTTTATATCGTCAAAGCAATTAAGTAGGAGATCCAACGTAAGAGATTTGCATAATTATTATAAAAAAAAATTGATTTTGTACTTTCTCGTTTACTTTTCCGATTTTATAGCATTATCCTAGCAAGTACTTTTCATTGTTAACCACATGAAACCTCAATTTTGACCTGAGAATTTTTTTAGATCTGACCATACTTTGACCTACTTTGATCCAACCTCATCTGTAGCCCAATCAGTTGTTGTAATTGAATAGCATTCGTCGAGGGTATCTTTTGTTCGATCGCAATGACATCAGCAAACGTGAGGTGTTTTCCCAATTTAAAGAAATTTCCGTAAAATTCAAATGACGCGTTTTCAATGTATCAAGGTTATATTAACGAAGGAGAAATCATAAGTCATCTCAAACCTTTTTAAATGAAAAAAACGAAGTAAGAACAAAACAAATAAAAGGACCAAAAAGCGAGCTGTTTTGAGACGAACTTTAGACCTTCCATGAATTGTGAGAGAGAGAGAGAGAGAGAGAGTAAACTCAAAATCAACTAGGGTATAGAATCTGACAATAACTTTCGAAACTTTATTTCAACTTTTTGAAAGACCGACTAGATTTTGATAATCTAAGTAGTCAAAAGACGAACCATATTCAAAATCCCGATTGGGGAACATGATTCGGATGAATATTTGAAAATTAGGCATCACAACCATTCCAACGGTGTAAGAATCACGCCAATCCGACAATTTTCTAGAAAGATATGAACTATGAAAGAAAACATGAAATTTGGAAACAACGAATCAGAAACTGTCATTTTAGCAGATCTGGGTCACCCCAAATCAGATGGAGGTCACCCGGTTTAAGGTAGCACCGCACTTAATTAATTCTCCACGAATTAAGTTGAAATATGGCTCACCTTGAATCTTGTTCACCTGATCCGGCTTAGGTGAACCGACCACTTTTTTAGGAATATAAGCAGGCGCCTTCGCCCTTATGTTGATCCATGATGAGTTCTCATCTCTCTCTCTCTCGTACTTTGAAATCTCCCTCGTTTTTTTTTTTTTTTTTAATCGTTACTTGTTTTGCTCTCTTCTTCTAAAGGTTCCACCGAAAGCCTCCAAGGCCTTCAAAGGCGAAACTCTCCTCAAGCGCGGCGGAGATAACAAAGGTGTGGTAGCTCTAAATCGCTCTTTTAAATTAATGTCATAGGCCATTACCATGCTAAAAATAAAAATAAAAAACTTGAAAATCAAATTACGTTGTTATTATACCGAACTAGGAATTGAATTTGCATATGTAATTAAGCCGTCATGCTACAAAACTAGGAAGTAGAAAATCATGAATAAATAGTTTGTATGCTACTTGTAGAGATTGGGCGAACTCACTTGCATTAATGAAGTAATTTACAATATATACATAGGGTTTAGGGCTAAAATAATACAATGACAATTATGCCCTTTAGTATAAACCCAATTTGACAATACTCCCCCTCAAGTTGGTGAATGTAAACATGTCAACAATTTGTTCTTAAAATTACAAAATAAATCACATGCGACCGGTTTCGTGAACAAGTCCGCGAGTTGGGAGTGACTAGGAACATAAAGAGTACGTAAAGTGTCATCTTGAATTTTTTCACGAACCAAGTGACAGTCAATCTCAATGTGTTTGGTTTGTTCATGGAAGACAGGATTAGTGGCGATGTGGATGGCCGCTTTATTATCACAAAAAAGATTGGCAGTGGTAATGTTGACATGGAGATCCGAGAGAAGCATGTGAAGCCATGTGATTTCGCATGTGGCAGACGCCATAGCATGATATTCAGCTTCTACTGAGGAACAGGCAACGGTGGTTTGTTTTTTGGAATGCCATGAGATAGGACAAGAACCGAGAAACATGCAGTAGCTAGAAACAGATCGTCGAGATGTAGAACAGGATGCCCAATCAAAATCTGTATAACCATTAAGTTGGAGAGTTAAATCAGATAGGAAAATAAACCAGTGCCAGGATCATGCTTAAGATACCGCACAATGTGAAGGGCAGCATTCCAATGGTCTTCATGAGGAGAGTGCATAAATTGACTAAGATATTGCACTGCAAAGAGTAAATCTAGACGAGTTACTGTAAGATATAATAATCTACCAATAAGTCGTCGATATGAACCTAGATCCTTAAGAGTTGGAGAGGACTCCGAAAATTGTATATTGGGTTCCATCGGTGTATCAATAGGACGTCCACCAAGAAGACCAATGTCAGACAAAATATCAAGAGCATATTTCCTTTGTGACAAGAAAATCCCAGACTTGGAACAAGAAACTTCAATGTCCAAGAAGTATTTGAGAGTGCCCAAGTCCTTAATATGAAATTGGGTGTCGAGAAATTGCTTGAGAAGTTAAATCATAACTTCATCATCACCCGTTATAACCAAATCATCAACATAAACAAGGACAATGGTCAAGAGAGAGCCACGGACTAATGTAAAAAGTGAATAGTCTGCCTTTGACTGTTGAAAACCAACATCAAGTAGTGCAAAAGAAAATTTAGCAAACCATTGCCTTGATGCCTGTTTAAGGCCATAGAGTGATTTCTTAAGTCAACAAACTAAATTCTCCCCCTTAGTATGAAAACCCGGTGGAAACCTCATGTAGACATCTTTGTCAAGATCACCATGCAGAAAAGTGTTATTCACATCTAATTGGTAGAGAGGCCAATGACGAATTGAAGCAAGAGCTAATAAAGTGCGAACAGTTACCATTTTAGCAACAAACGCAAATGTGTCATGGTAACCAATCCTTTCTATTTGAGTGTAACCCTTTGCAACGAGCCGAGCCTTGTAATGCTCAATGGTGCTATCAGAATTATATTTGATGCAGTAAACCCATTTACATCCAATAGGATGTTTGTTAGGAGGAAAGATGAACAATTTCCCAAGTGCCATTTTGTTCAAGAGCCTGTATCTCAAAAGACATTGCCTCCCGCCACTTGGGAGATTGACACACGGCGTCATAAGTTTCAGGTTCCTGTTCAAAGGATATTGAAGCTAAAAAGGCACGGTGAGTGGGTGAAAATCGTGAGTATGATATACAGTTGGATAAAGGGTAAAAAGTACTTGATTCAGCTACCTTAGAGTCCGAAGAGGATTGATTAGAGGCCACAATAGCACAATAGTAGTCCCAAAGATATCCGGGTGGATGGCGTTGCCAAGATGGCCGAGGCATGGCTTCGAGTTCAGTTGGTGATGGTGCAATCGTAGGTGCAGGGTCTAGGGTTAAGGGAGGTGGGTACATTTCACCAAAGTTAGGTATGGGTAATGGAAGTACTGAGGTCTGTTTGGTTGTGGTATGTTTGATGGTTTGACGGAAAGGAAAATCTTATTCATAGAAAATGATGTCGCGACTGGTAAAAATTGTTTGGTCTTGAAGGTCATAGAGACGGTAACCTTTGTGGTTTGTGGGATAACCAATTAGCACATATCGGCGAGATTGGGGACCAAATTTATTGGAGTGAAGATGACCGGTGGAAGCATAGCATAATGAGCCAAAGACACGAAGATGAGAATAGGAAGGTGGTTTGCAATAAAGAAGTTCATATGGGATTTTATTGTGTAGGAGAGGACTAGGTAATCTATTAATGAGATGAGTGGCAGTTAAGACACAATCCCCCCAAAAGTGAAGAGGTATGCTAGAATGAAAACGTAATGCACGAGCAACATTGAGTAAGTGAAGATGTTTACGCTCAACAACTCCATTTTGTTGAGGAGTGTGAGGGCAACTACGTTGGTGGTGAACACCATGTGCGCAAAAAAACTCTTGTAAGCAAGAGGAAAGGAATTCAGTCCCGTTATCAAATTGAACATTTTGGACTTTGGTTTGATATTAAGTCTCAACAAAAGTAAAGAAGCAAATCATAGAGTCAATTGCATCAGACTTAAAGGTAAGCAAAAAAATCCAAGTATATCGCGAATAGTCATCAACAATAGATAAAAAAAAATAACATGTCTTATGTGTAAAATGGGAATAAGGTCCCCAAATGTCAACATCAAAAAGCTTAAAAGGACGTGAAATAGTAATGGTGCTAGATGCAAAAGACATACGCGTTTGCTTGGATAAATGACAAGCATCACATGGACTAAATTGTTTTGCTGGACTAAAACATAAAGTTTGTTGCAAAGTAGATAAAACTAACAAATGGATGTCCTAAGTGGGTGTGCCAAAGATGAGATGAAGAGGTTGTAGTAGAAAGAATGGCAGGTTTGGTAGGAATCTCCAGATAATAGATACCACCACGCTCATGGCCCCGACCAATGATCTTCTTCGTCAAGAGGTCCTAAAAAAGACAATAGTTAGGAAAAAAATGACTGAGCAGTTTAAAGTTTGAGTGAGTTTAGAGATTGACAATAAGTTGTATTTGAAAGAGGGAGTGCAAAGGACATTATCAAGGGAGATAGTTGAGGTACGGTGGGCTGAACCGTGTGATGTCATGGAGACACCAACACCATTTGAAATTTCAACAATGGGATGTGGAGAGGAATAATATGTCGGGTTCGTAAGGTAATGAGGTTCAAATGTGATGTGATTGGTGGCGCCAGTGTCAATGACACAAGTATTGGAATTAAATTAAATCGAAGTTAAGCCGAGAACATTACGTGAGAGATTGGCTTTCGGGATGTTTAGCTCTTGCAACAAGCGCATCAATTGCTTATACTGATCATTTGTGAATGGTGGAGGTGCCGCAGCAGAAGTATGACTGGACTTGTCATCTGCGAGCCGAGATGAAGTAGATGGTTGTCCACAGCGTTGCTTGTGGTTAGGAGGGAAGCCATGAAGTTGATAACATACATCCCGCGTATGTCCCGAGATGCCACAATGGGCACATCTTTCTTGGCTGCGAGATGTGTTCGTCCGTTTAGCTAGGTTAGCGGATGGAACTAAGGCACCAAGAGAGCTGGGCTATCCATGGTATGAGGAATTCGCATACGACGGCGCATTATTTCCGTGAGTGCTAAGCAAAGTGCTGGTTTGGTCGGATAGTGGGCGGTCTAATTGGATATGGCAATGTGACTCATCTTGAAGAACTAGCATATATGCACATGCAACACTAGGTAACGGATTCATTAGTAAAATCTGACTAATAACATTAACGTACCCCGAATTGAGACCCATAAGAAATTGAAATGAGCACCAATTCTCTTGTTGTGTGGTGATGATAGAATGAGCTGAACAAGAGCATTGCGGTAACGGATCCAAATTATTCAATTCATCCCAACAGCTTTGCAAATTGTTGTAGTACTTAGTCACGGCATCATCACATTGAGCAAGGGTGCATATCTTTTGCTCGAGATGAAAAATCCTACTACCATTCGATGGCGAAAAGCATTCACGAAGATCGGCCCAGACATCCGCAATTGACTCTGTGTAGAGAACTGTTGGCACCAAATTTGGATGGATGGAATTAAGGATCTAAGATAAAATCATATTGTTTACACGAATCCAAGAGGTATAGGCAGGATCTATTGCAACTGGCTTTTTTATTTCTCCAGTAACAAACACCATTTTGTTCTTGGTGGAGAGGGTAATCTCCATGGCATGAGACCAATTGTTGTAATTGTCACCCGTAAGGACCATGCCAACAAGATTAGATCCTGGGTTATCAGAATGATGCAAAAAATAAGGGCTGCCTACCCACTCATGTGCAGGAATGGTGGCTGAAGAATTTTGAGACTTTTTTTTTTTGGTCAAAAGAAGTTTCTTTCATTACTTCTTGGGAACGAAACAAGGACATTTACCCAAATCCAAACATAAGATAGACGTAAGACAAAGTGAGAAGGATAAGACAACCGCCGTTCGGCGCAAGGGAGTCGTTGCGGCACGCCTTCGCGATCCAATCCGATGCCCGGTTCGTTTCTCGCGGATTGAAGCCCACGAACACCGCAGTAATGAACCCAGCTTTTGTTTACACTCTTCCACCACCGATTGAACAGCCCAAGGTATTTCGGCCCGGCCCGAATGGCTTCTACTGCTGTTGAGTTGTCTATGACGATCTGAACAGAAGTACTTTAGTAGGTCTCCCCTGTTCGTTGAACTGAAGGGCACTCGTGCGTGTCTTCTCCACGAAGTGCAGCCCTTCCTTTAGAGCTAGGGTTTCTCCTACAAGGGCCGATGGAGCGAGGATTTTCTTGGCGAATCCACCCACAAGACGCCCGTGATGGTCTCTGCAAATCCCAGCAACCGCACCCTGTTTTGAGGTGCAATTCCAAGACCCATCCACGTTCAATTTCAGCTCGCCTTTTGTTGGTGGTATCCACTCCTCCCCTCTCCCAACTTGCTCGTTCTTTCGGTTCTACATTGTGGTATTGGGGCTCCATTTTCTGTAGAGTTCGAGATCATAGCTTGCGTCCTCCACGATTTGTTGTGGTTTTAGTCGACTGGATCTGAAAACCCATGCATTTCTTGCTTTCCATATTGACCATAAAATACCTGCAAGGAGTGCGTTTGATTTCCGCTCATTCTGGTGAAACAAGTTTTCCGAAGTCCATTTATCCATTCTTGTGACTTTCTCAATGGCTGTATTCAATAGTATGCGGGGATCTAACCATATCCGTTTCGTCCAGGAACATAAGAGGAGGAGATGCTCGAGAGTTTCGGGGCTTCGTGGCAAATGGGACAAAGTGGATCGTAACATTTTCCTCCTCGTAGAGATTTTCTCTTGTTGGCAACGCATTATTACGAGACACTCCATAGGAAAATTTTCACTTTTGGGTAGTGTGGGGTTTGCCAAATTGTTGTCCATAGACCTTGGGGTGGCGATATGACGATGATGGTTGGTTTTCTTTCAGCTGTTTTTTTCCGGGAGCATATTTTGTTGTAGCCACTTTTGACCGAATAGGAGCCCGTTTTATTGCCCATCCACACTATTCTGTCCATTGATAGGTTTGAGCTGAGCGGTATCGAAAGGATCTCATGGATAACTTGCTCGTCGAACATTTCCTTTAGTTTCGCCACATCCCATTCTTTTCCTTCAAGTACTATCAATTCCGCGACAGTCGTTGGTTCATTTAGATTTGCATCTCCTCCAATCCGGCCTCTAGCTAGCCACACATCTTCCCTAATTCTAATCTGTTTACCATCACCCACCAGCCATCTCGTCTCCGATTCAATTGCTTCCCTTCCTATCAACAAACTTTGCCATCCACATGAGGGGCGAGTACCCTTACCAGCATGCCAAAACTCTCCTTGTGGATAATAAATACCTTTAACAACTTTAGTCCATAGGGAATTCGGATCCTGAACAAGTCGCCACGCTTGTCTCCCTAGCATAGCCTTGTTGAAAGACACTAAATCTCTGAACCCCAATCCTCCGGTGTCCTTCCTTGTTCTCAAAGATTCTCAGCTCTTCCAATGAACTCCTTTTCGGTCAACAGTTTGTTTCCACCAAAAGCACGCAATTCTTTTTTCTATTGCTTTACAAATAGAGATCGGTATCTTGAAAATAGACATTGCATACTGTGGGAGAGCTTGTACAACTGTTTTGATAAGTACCTCTTTCCCTGCTTTAGTCAACAATTTCTCCTTCCAGCCCTCTAGCTTCGAGTTGACCCTTGCTAGGATCCATGCAAACATATGCTTTTCTGATTGTCTCCAGTCAGACGGAATTCCCAAGTATTTGCCTGTCTTGTCTATAATAGGGACTCGTAGTTGATTTGCCAGGTTTCTCTTTAGAGTTAGTGGACAATTCTGGCTAAAGAAAATACCTGACTTGTTTAAGTTGATGGCCTGCCCTGATGCATAGCAATACTAGTTTAAGATATTCGCCAGGTTTTGACATTCCATAATCGTTCCATCCAAGAAAAATATGGCGTCATCCACAAATAAAAGATGAGATAGAGTTGGACACCACCTATTTAATTTGATTCCCCTCAGGCTTCCATCTGATATTGCCTTGCTCATTAGTATAGATAGCACATTTGCCATAATAATAAATAAGTAAGGCGAAAGTGGATCTCCCTGTCTTATGCCTCGAGATGGATGGAACTGTTGCATCGACTCTCCATTAATTTTCACACTAAAAGATACTGTGGAAATGCACTGTTTCACACACTGGACCCATTCCTTGCAGAATCCCATTTTCTTCATACACTCACATAAGAAATCCCATTCAACTCGATCATATGCCTTTTGCATGTCTAATTTAAGAACTGCCTGAGCTTTCTTTTTCCTCTTACGAATGCGCAGTTGATGTAGCACATCCTGAACTATCAAGATATTGTCCTGTATTTGTCTTCCACTCACAAAGGCACTCTGTTCTATTGCAATAATTTCTGGAAGCCATAGCCTAAGACGGTTTGCCATTACTTTAGAAATGACCTTATAACTGAAATTACATAAACTGATGGGTCTATATTGAGTAATGTGTCCTGGCGTTGCTACTTTTGGAATGAGAACAATGTGTGTCATATTCAGTTTAGGATCGAAAGTACCCGTAGTGAGGAAGCTATCAACCATCTGGAATACATCTTGCTGAATGTCAGTCCAATAATGATGATAAAATTGCCCACAAAGCCCATCTGGTCCAGGTGCCTTAGTGGCTCCCATTTGAAAAACCGCCTCTTTTACTTCATCCATTGTTACCCTCCTCATCAAGGACTCGTTCATTTCTGCATTGACAAGTTGTGGGCATTGATCTAGGACTGGTTGCAAATTTCTAGGACCTTTAGTGGTGTAGAGGGATTGGTAAAACTGGCTAATGTATCGCTTTAGTGCTTCAGGTTCCCGACACCAATGATCATCATCCATTTTCAGCATTGTGATTCTATTCCGTACCCTCCGCTGGACCGTAGTAGCATGAAAGTATTTGGAATTTCTATCCCCCCACCTTAGCCAATTTATGCAAGATCTCATACTCCAGTACATCTCTTCCTGCCTCCATAACTGTTCAATCCGCTCTTTAATTTGTTTGATTTCCTCCCAGAACTCAGCTCCTTCTGGAAGAATTTTGAGACTCGGTTGCCATGATTATTTGCGGCCAAAAAAGTGTCTGTTGGTTGTTGGTTTGAGGCGTGTTGACCGGATAGTGAGGAACGGCCACGGATCGGTGGGAAAAAACCAAGCAACAGAGATGGGTATCCGTCTCCGCCTGCGGATGTGGTTTGGTGGGGACTCGGTGCACCTCGTCTTATTAGCCTGAATGTCGGAGTTGCCGCGGGTTGCAAATCAAGAATGTGTCGTGCATATGTCTTCGATGGATGCTCTCTGTGGGGATCAAAAACTGCTACCAAATCAGGATCTCTCTTGCAGGGACTTGAGTCGAGAGAGAGAGAGAGCAAATGCAAGAGAGATCTCTTGCAAAGAGCCGCCAAAGGAGTAACCTTGGAGAGAATTCTGCCGAGAGCCTCCTGATTGCAATGTATTGTCGAAAACACAGCCAAAAGAAACCCTAGCGCTCGATCGAAGCCATTCCATTGGAGCACGCATCAATGATTGCAAGCGAGAAGGCCAAAGAGAGACGTGAGAGACGGGCTCCAAGAATCGCCGCTCTGATACCATGTAGAGATTGGGCGAACACACTTGCATTAATGAAGTAATTTACAATATATACATAGGGTTTAGGGCTAAAACAATACAATGACAATTATGCCCTTTAGTATAAACCCAATTTGCTAATACTGCCAAAGTAAATTCATGCATTAGATTACTCGTACGGAGTAAAAGCCAACCCTAGCATTCTTGTCGAGGTGATCATAGGAGGAAAAAGCGTAGTTAGATTTAAAAAATCAAATAATAAAGGAAATTAGAAAACTTAAAATATGAGGTACCGAAAGGGCGTTGTGGGGTGCTAGCTTTTCTCTATACGTGACCAGACCTACATTCAACAGATCTCTTATCTCACAACAGCCTAATATTCATAACCTCCCCTATATAGTTTACTCCAATAAAACTATTATAGATCCTATCTTCCAATCAGTTAATAAAACGGAATAGTGGCGACTCCATCGTTTTCAAACCCGAGAAACGCTTTTACACATTGTAGATCAAGCCGGACCAAGGATTGCAAGGAAGGTTCCGGAGCAGCCCGCCACGGCAAGGCGTTGCTGAATGCCATAGCGTGCCTAGGCTCCGAGTCCGGCGGAACATGCCTGGGATGTCTACCTCAAGACAGGGTTTGGCGTGGCCTTTGCCTTTTTGTTTTAAGCATGTTTAAGCATAGAAAGCCAACTAGACCCGTTAAATGGGAGGGTCGGGTTGGGTTTGGGTCGGGTCATAAATGGTCCGACCCAAATCGACCCATTTAACCCATTTATTGCAATGAAAATTTTTTACCCTTACACGAACCGACCTATACTTAACCCATATCCAACCCACTTAATTAAACTTAAAAAAACTTATTTCTTATATATATATGATATTGTTAAAATAGTTTTATACAACACAAATTTAATGGACAATTTTAAAAATTTAAAAATAATTATTGTAAAAAATCGAATTTTAATTATTTTTAATTATTTTTTAATTTTTTAAGAATATAATTTTTTATCTTTTTGTTCTTCTTCTTCTTTGGCCGGCTGCCAACCACAACAACAGTTGGCAACCAGCCACAAGTGAGCCTCGAGCTCACTTGGCTCGCTAGATCCAGCAAGCTTAAGCTCGCCCAAAGCCGGTGAGCTTGAGGCTTGCAAGACGCCGGCAAGCTCGAGCCTAACCAGATCGGTGAGGCTCAAGTCGGCAAGGCCTCCGCCTCGCCAGATCGAGCATGCTCGAGCTCACCCCTCGCCGAATCTGGCGAGGCTCGATCCTTGCCCGATGCCATCAAGTTTGAGTCTCGTTAGATCGGCAAGGCTCAAGCCTCACCGGGTATCGGCGAGGCCTCTGCCTCACCAGATCCGGCGAGCTTGAGCTCACCCGACCCGGGCGAGTTCAAGTCTCACCAAATCGGCGAGGCCTCCACCTCACCAAATCCGGCGGCTCGAGGCTCACGTGGCCGGTTGTCGGCCATCACCGTGCCAGCCACCGGAGGGAGCAAGAATAAAGAAAAAAAGGAAAGAGAATCAAAATAAAAAATAATTATAATTTCAATTTTTATAATATATATATTAAGTATTTGATTGTTAAACCCATTTAACTACTTTTTCTCAAAAACTAAGTGACCCATTTATGACCCATTTATGATTTAAATGGGTCATATATGGGTCTAAGACCTATTTTGCCACCTCTAAAGCCAACAAACAAACTATTGTAAGTAGCATTGCAAGTGATAATTGATTATTGACTAGGAAATATTGCAGCTCATAAAGAAGAAGGTCCAACTTGGCTTGACATTTTCAGGTGGAAAATCATCTCAAACGTTTGCCAAACAAGACAAGAGGATGAGAGAACCAAGACTCTGCTTGACAGGACAAATTGATCCATCTTGATTCAATCCACGTACTCTAGGTTGACTGCTTATTTGCCATCTTCAACGATGACTTTAGTAGTAGCCAAAGTTCCATCCAACATATCTGTAAGTCGCGAAAACAGCATCCCAAGATTTCCATAACTAGAATCTATAATACATTAATAGGGTAAAAAAAAGATTTGCACTCCTAATTTGAAATCCATTATTCTTCATACGGAATAATGACAATTCAAAGCTCAATTGCTTTTCCTCTATTACCTTATGTATAACTAACTTAATAAGATTGCCCTTCATGATTAGCATTTTATAACTACTCCTCATATGAGGTTATTTGTGTACTAGGGTTAGAGAAGAGACTTAAGCACTCTTCATAAAACTTTCAACCACAGGCGCTCTCATCACATATCAAACTTACTCAGCCTACACAAGCTAGTCCAACATTATACTAATTAAAACAACCCCATGAAACGGTAAATTTGAATCTTAATTAATGCAGCCTATATAGCCTATATATATATATATATAGACTCTTACATTCTTCTACTTAAGCTATATTAATTGAAATTATACTGTATGTGCTTACTTTTATGCAGGTGTAGAGATTATTCTTAGTAGTCAATTTGATCCCACAAAGTTTCAAATACCGAATTATGGTGGTAATTATATGAATACTCACCTAGCGCTTCATAATGACTAATGCTTTTAACTATACGGATATAGATTCAATGATAGTACGACAAATGGATAACACATTATAAAAGTGATACCTCAAGTGTTATGCTCATTAAAGGTCACAAAACATTATTTGTCACGAGAGAATATCATTATCGTTCCAATGAACCTATATATGTCTTATCCTTTTAGTCAACTTTACTTTATATGTAACGAGACATATTCTTAAAGCTAATAACTAAATGCTCCTAGCTTATACTCAAGTTTACATAAGGTATATTGAGATTTTCAAAAGATATATGTATTCAACATGATTACAATATATCTATAAACGCTTTATTAAATGTAAAAGAGTTTATGCTTATTAGAATATTATTAAATATAACAAACATAGATGTAAACTTTATTAGAATAAAACTAAAACAACTCCTACTAAACAACATCATCCCATACTACTCCTAAACCCATGCTAATGGCAAGTCGTCCAAAGACACAAGGGTGAATACCTTTACTTAGTGGATCTGCTACCATTTATTTATGCAAACATGCTTCACTACAATGTCACCATTCTAAATTGTTTCCTTAATGATAAAAAAACTTGACTGCAAAATCTTTAAGACCCTTTGAGATCTATATTGTTGTTGATAAACAACATTGCATAGTTATTGTCACAATACAACTATCTATCTATAAAATTAAATGTGGTCAATTTCCTAATGAGGTTCTAGAGCCAAATAGCCTGAGTAGTAACCAAAAAGCCTACTATAAAATCCGCTTACATAGTAGAGGATAACATAGATTTATGTTTCCCCTTTCCCATGATATTACACCTCCTGGTAACAAAAAGATATGTTCAGTTGTCAACTTCATATGGTCCTAACAACCAACAAAGTCTACATTCGAATATGTTCATAAATTAACATATAGTCTCTTGTCCTCTTTAAGTATCTAAAAACTTTTCTGGCAGTAATATAATGATTGTGTCCAAGATTTGATTGATATTTGGTTAGAAGTCTCATTGCAAAAGTAATGTCCAGTCTAGTGCACTCTTAAATTTACATGATAAATTTAAGTATAATAAAATAAGGCACAAAATTCATTTGGGCTTTCTCAATATCTAAATGAGGATAATGTGACAAACTCAGTGTCGCGACCTTCTCGAATTTTTTTTTTTTTTAAGAATGGTGAATTATTCGAAAGGGCTAATAAATTATTAAGTCCAAAGACTTGGCACGGACCCTCCCAAGTCCTACCAATCGCGACTTGATAGAAATTAATTCATTTAAACATGTAGTTTCAATTTGGAGCCGCCACTAACCAATTAGGGCTAGTTAGAAACTCAAGTAAAGTATGGGAGAATACTTTACTATTGCGAACTAGAGATTCAATAGGTCCGGGGACATGGTTACGCTAGATTAGTTTAACGCCCTTTCGGTACCTTTTATTTTTATTTTAAAAGTATTTTGCAGGCAATGTTGATTAATTTAAACCTAAGCTACTAACATGCAAATGGTGATCATGCGAGTGCGCAATCAATAAAATAACATTCAAAAATATTAACAAAAGTGCATGCCCTACACATGATTTCTAACTGACCGGACACCTAATTTTTCTTTTTTCTTTTTAAAAAAAAATGTTAATTATATGCAATCTTAATCTAACTTAATATACATAAATTTATTTTAATGACATGCGAGATGCAATTCATATGGTATGACTTAAACTTATCACTATATGTATGCAATCTAATTTATATAATCCTAAATATGCATGTGTTTCATGATATAGAATGAATGACGTGATAATTCTATATGCATGTTCTTTTTATGATTTTTTTTATGATTTTTTATTGCACATATGCAACCTACACTAACAATGATGACATGAAATTGAATTAATTATAAACTAATTTATTAACTAACCAAGTAAATGACCTTCTTGTGTTTTCTTTTTTAAATGACTTTAATATTAAAAATTATACGACGAGAATATTAAAGCATTAACATATGACCCACTAACTAAAACGCAACATGTGATGCGCACATTATGAAATCTATATAACCTAAATAACATTTTTTGTTTTTGTTTTTTTAATATTTTTTTTTTTTGTGTTTTGGTTTTATTAAAGGAAAATCATCCTAATTCTACATAAATCTTAAAAAAAAACTAAAATGTGTTGCTTCAAATGTGATCAAATGTGTATGGACCTAAATATCTAATATGATGCATGATATGTGATGAGCAAATAATAACACGCTAAAATAAAAATCCATCCATGTAAATCAATGGCATTTTAATATGAATCAATGATGCAAAGAAATTCATGAATTTCGCCATAAAGTCGAAATAATAAAAAATCTAACCCGACGTCTCGCGGGTCAATATTTTTTATTATCATAACTTAATATGACAAATTTCCTAATGATAAAAATAAATCAAAACAAATCAAGTTAGAATATATATATAAAAACATGAAATCAAATATCTAGAAAATCACCTAGTCCAACTCACGGTTGGCTTGAGGAATGACGAGGAGCAGCTGGTGGTTCGGTGATGGTTCGCCGTTCGGAACAAGGGCTGTCCGTTGGAGCTCCGGCGAGGTTCGGCGGTAACCAGACCTGCAGCAAAACAGAGGAGGCAGCAAATGGTCCTGTTCGGGCGTGGAACCGACGTCGGTTGCTGCAGAGGTGAGGATGCGAGCTGTGGTAGCGGCAGCGGTGCTGCGGATGCGCGAGCTGAGGGCTGATCACGGTGAAGCAAGCCTCGGATACTGGTGCAGGCGGAGCAGCAGGGCTTCGGTGCGGCGGTGGACGGCAGGAGGCGAGCTGCTGCGGGATGGGCTGCCGGAGCGACGCGGGTGCGCTCGCAGGTTGCGGGGTGATCTGCTGGCGTCGCTGGCGGAGGCAGCGTCGCTGCTGGGCTTCAAGGATGACGCTGGTGCAGAGGCGGGGCGGCGCGCGGTGGTCGCGAGCTGCTGAGGTAGCGGCAGAAACCGGTGGAGCGTTGCTGTGGGCGTCGCTCGGCACAAAGGGACTCGGGATCTGCAATGGCGTCACAGAAACAGAAGCTTCGTCGCGGCTGGGCTTCAAGGATGACGCTGGTGCAGAGGTGGGGCGGCGCGCGGTGGTCGCGAGCTGCTGAGGTAGCGGCAGAAACCGGTGGAGCGTTGCTGTGGGCGTCGCTCGGCACAAAGGGACTCGGGATCTGCAATGGCGTCGCAGAAACAGAAGCTTCGTCGCGGCTGGGCTTCAAGGATGACGCTGGTGCAGAGGCGGGGCGGCGCACGGTGGTCGTTGGCGGCTTAGCTGCCGACCCGCGGGTTGCTGGCGTCGAAGGGTAACGGACGCCAATGAAGAAGAAGAGCTGCTTTTCCTTTTCCCTTTTCCCTGCTAGCTTCTGCTCCTCCTCTGCTGCACGTTGCTGTCTTCTCTACTGTCAGCAGCAGAAGACTTTCTTCTCTGCTTTTTCTTTTTTTTCCTCAAAGAACCGACTGACCCTCTTACTTTTCCTCTCTTTTCCACTTTTCCATTTTTTTACCAATACCAAAAAGAAGCCCTTCTAAACGACAGAATTTTTGCTCCGAATTTTTCGAACTACTCCCCCCCCCCCTCGAAGGGTGAAAAGGAGCCCCCTATTTATAAAGTTGAAAACTCGAATTCGTTTCGCCGGTGGAGATTTTCGCTCAACCTCTCGCCGGTGGAGATTTTTGCTCAACCTCTCAACAACAAAGTGGCTCCAAAATCCCACGGTTGAATTTTTTGAATTCAAATTTAAAAAAAAAAAAAATTCCCTCTAACCAAAGATTATCCTTTATTCCTAAAAATTAAATTTAAATAGGTGTCAACACTCAGTTTATTACCCTTAATGACATGAGTAACTCTTGGCTTGCTATTCCACATATTGAACATTTCCAAAACATTCTCCTATTAATCTTACAGTATATACACTAATCCACTTTGTTCTCAATGAAATTGAATGGAGTGACAACATTCTGAAACATTAAGTACTATTATTTAGAAGTTTGTTTGAGGCCATAAATTGACTTTTTGAGTCTACACACAAGTTTACCTGAATCATCTATTACAAAGTTTTGGAGTTGCACCATATAGACTTCCTTGGCAAGCTCTCTATTCAAAAAGTAGTTTTAACATCCATCTAGTACAATTCTATATTAAACTGAGCTATTAATACCATAGTCACTTCTAAAAGAATCTTTAGTAAAGAATAGGGAAAATGATACTTTATAATATACTCATTCTCTTCGAGTGAGACCCTTGGTTATCAGTCTAACTTTAAACTTCTCAATTTTTCCTTTAGAGTCAGTTTTAGTCTTAAAACTCATTTATAGTTGACAGGCTTATAACCTTCAAGTAATTTAATAAATTCCCAAACACCATATATCTGACCGAGGGCAAGAAACAACATCTACATAAGTCACTAGATCAATCACACAGCCAATGTCATAGTTATGATGTTCTAGATAAACTACATAGTATGATGGCATAATTTATTGTCTTTACCTAATGGATCTTTTAAGTGGAGCTCTTGGAACCTCATCTTGCACCTAAGGGGCTTGAGAAACTTCATCGGAAGTTTCCTGGATCTTAATAGGCTCGATTTATGGTGTAAGCAATTCCACAATCATTTATATGGTAGAATGTTCCCCTCCGCACTATTATTCTTAATAATTTGCGAGCAACTACCCTCTCCGGCTACATCAAACTCCAAAAACTTCACTATTTATGATTCCACAATTCTTGTTCCTCCATTGAGATTATAAAACCTTCCGAATGATCTGGGTAAAATACAAAGTAACACCAAGTAATTCTGGAGTCCAACTTACTTAATATTGAATTATATAACCTCACTTCTATAGGCCATTACAAGCCTTAAGATGGTTTAAGCTAAGTTTATGTCATGTCTATAATTTAAAAGGAATAAATTAAACAACTTTGGTAGGGACTCGGTTGAAAATGTAAAGGGTTATTTTCAAAGCTTCACCCTACAGAAAATCAGATAAAGTAATCAGACTAATCATACCCTTTTTCATTTCATAAGAGTGTTGTGCCTTTCACTACATTATTTTGTCCAAGATTCCCAACACAGTACACTGAAATACTATCCTAGAATCCTTTAAATATTTGGCAAATGACCATTTAAGTTGTTCAACATCGCCATGCCTGCCAAAAAACTCACCACCTTAGTCAAGATTTGACAATCTTTATAACTTTTCCCAACTATTTCTCTACTTCAATTTGAAAAATCTTGAACTTGTCAAGGGACTCAAAATTTTCCTGAATCAAGTACAAACAACCATATCACAAATAGTTATCAATGAATGTGATAAAATAAAAATTTCTACATAAGGTTGCCATACAAAGTCCACTAAAATTAGTGATGACCTCCAATAAGTCAAAACTATGGACTGCAATTTTTTTTCTTTATCTTAGTTGTATTACATCTACTCAAGTAAACGCAAATCTCTAGGTCTTTAAAGAGTAGGTAGGACGTTGACCGTTATCAACCTTTCCACTCTTTTCCTAGTAATGTGACCAAGTCGTTTATGTCACAATGCATAAGACTATTCTGTAGGTAGATATTATTGCAGTGATGTATATATTATTGGGAGTTAAACACAATCTATATAATCCATTGCATATATTGCAGCACTCAACATAATACAAACTCTATGCTTCGTCAAAAGGAAGGTATATAAAATTATTCTCTTAACATCAAATTAAACCCATAATCTAGACTTAAAAATGACATCTCTTACAAACTTGACATCAACTTTAATGTTGTTCCTACGGAGAACTTTGATTCATCCTGATTTGGCTTTCTTCAATAATATGGTAAAGGTAACATGATTAGTTGCATTGCTATCTAGCCACCATGAATTAATGAATCTTTTTAAAGAATGGATTCATAAACAGATACCGAAGAATCATTACCTAAAGGCTCACGCTTGGACCACTAAGTTATTTGTTATGGTCTTTCTTTGCATGACCTTTCTTCTTACAAAAAAAGCAATGGTCACTGTCTTTTTTGAAAGATGCTTTCTTAGGACCGAAATTGTTAGAATGATTGGTGATTTCATAAGTTCCTTTATAAGTATGCTTTTTTTTTTAACCTCTTACTCTTCTTATTGTTGAAATTAAAGGCATATAAGGCGAGGTGCCATTTTTATTATTTTAGTTTCTCTTCCTTTGCCACTGCCCTAGTTATCAAGTCATTAACTGACTAGGTCTCATCTTGGGAGTTTAACTAGTCTTGATAATCCCAAAATTAGCACGAGGATATTTAAGGCCTGTTGCACAATGTAAAAATAGGAATAAAAATATTAATAGGCTCAAGTTTTGTTTATGAATTTACCATTCTTAGGTTGTAATCCCTAACTCCACGATAGCCATCATATCTATGTTGAAAAGTCCTTGTAGATGTGTCTCAACTTGAGCATTAGACGAGACACAATTCTTGACCTCTAAGGTTGCTATCATCTATTTAGCAATGCAGTTAGTTGGCAAACCACTCTTCAAGTGTTTTTGAATGAATCACTTCATAAATAACAAGCAAATATGATTGCTCTTTCCTTGGAGTTCTATATTGTTGGAAGTGAGATTTGCCGGCTTATCTTCAGTAAGAGCAATATGAATATCTGTCATCTCTATCCTAGATAGAAAATCATCTTTCCATTTCTTAATGTTTAAACTAATAAAAATTAGCATAAGTATTGCGCAAGCGGCAAAACTTGATGTGGGGAAACATTGAAGTGTTAAAAGTTTCGAAATGTACACTTAACTACCACTTTCTTTGAAAAATGGGACATTTATGTACCAACTCAGGTGAAGGGTGTTGGAAATATGACGTGACTTATTTTTAATAATAAAGTCTTCTACGTGACTCGCCAAAAAGCTAGCTCAGTAAAGAAGAGTCAAAACAACGTCATTTTGCCTTTAATTTGAATTTTAATATAAATTTTTATTAAATTAATTTTTTTTTTTTTTTTAAAACTTGTAGTTAGTTCAACGAGCGCTATGTTAGGTCGATCGCCGCCTCCCCACCGTCATCAGGAAGGGCTGGCGACGGCAGTGACCTCGACTGACCGACAGTGAGGTCTTGCAAGGCTAGGCTTGGCCTGGCTAGGCAATGGCCAGTGACCCTCGCTAGATCTAAGGGAGGGCTGCGACCTTCGCCCCACATCTGGGCAAGGGCTTACAGGTCCTTGTCACCGGTCAGCTAGGGTCGTTGGCCCCCTAGCCAAAGCCAATTGACGGTGGAGAGGCAGCAACCAGGGCTTGCATAGTTCTTGCCGAACTGCAATGTTCTTCTTCCTTTTTTCTATATAATAATTTAGTTTTAAATTTACTTTAATTAATATTTATATTAAAATTCAAATTTGAGGCAAAGCGACGTAGTTTTTGGCTTATCTAGCTACATCAACATTTTTATGTCTAAATAGTGGCTTGTGACAACGTCGATGGTGCCACCGGGTATCAAAGGGTGGTGTGACCTCATAAGGGGTCTTCGGCGGTTCCTCGGTCACAAAAAAAAAAATAATAAATAAAATAATAAAATAATAAAATAAAAAATAATAATAATAATAATAATAATAATAATAAAATAATAATAATAATAAAAATAATGTCATTTTCGACTTATCTAGCTATGTCAGTATATAAAACAACATCATTTTGCACTTGTCTTGCTGGAAAACACCATGTCAGCATTTTGGTCAAATGTTCTCATCGTTAGCGCTAAAATGATCTATTTTGCTTTGATTTTGGCACTTAAGTATACATTTATGAGCTTTTTGCACCTAAGTGTCCTCCGATGCCAAGTTTTGGCACTCAAGGTGTCCGCGCCCCAATAAAAACCTCAATAGTAATGGACTTACTATTTGTAGAGATGTGACTGAAAATAAAACAATGTGTACAATTAGTATCATGTGAGTATTGTGTATCTCGAAATTGTGTAAGTACACATTTTGAGAGTTACATATATCATTATATAATATCTTTGGGCATAATACATGATATGCAATTATGTATTCTCCACATAATAGCGACAACAAGAATATATTATATATAACCCTTTGTGAATTTTTCACCTTTGAGTGTATGACCTACTATGATTAGTCACTCCTCAATCATATGTTGTACATGTATGCCTCCATGAACCAATATAAAATCACTTCCTTGAGGAGCATGACCACTTATTAAATCAAGAGACATCACACCATAATATGATATCAATATTTCTCAAACCCAATTAAGTGTACTACTTTGGTGGTCATAACTCAATTGAATCCCTGAAACTCTTTAGTAGGGGTGAGCGGTTCCAGGTTCCGGTTCGGTTCCGTCTGGAACCTGGAACCTACCCTCGGGTACAGGTTCCTCAAAATGAGGAACCTGGAACCTACCCGTGGGAACCGAGAACCTGGAACCTACCCTGTCATAGGTTCCGTGGTCGGTTCCGAGTTCCAACAGGTTCCTTTTTTTTTTTTTTTTTTTTTTTTTTGTTATTTTCAGATTTGAACTATAACATATGCGCACGTTACCCAAAAAAATTATAACGTACGCGCACGTTACCAAAAAAACTATAACGTACGCGCACGTTATCAAAAAAAAAAAAAAAAAAACTATAACATATGCGCACGTTACCAAAATATAACGTATGCGCACGTTACAAAAAAAAACTATAACGTGCACGCACGTTACTAAAAAAAAATATAACGTATGCACACGTTACCAAAAAAAAAACTATAATGTACGTGTATACTACACGGTAACTTCTCATTAACATGTTATCTTGATACATAAATTTCGCACTGCACAACAATAATAGAATATAATTAGAAATTTCAAAACAAATAGCAAACTAAAAAGTAGAAATAAAACACCACTAGAACAAGAATGTCTAGAGGTACAAGTTTTGAAAACAATTTCGATTAAACCCTTAAATGAACTCAGAAAATTCTGAAATTTGGACACGTTGTATTTAAGACCTAGAGGTACAAGTTTCATGAAGAAATCGTAATCCAATTCGTTGTGGATTAAAAGATAAAATCGATTTACTTTTCCTATTCTCTACTTGCACAGTTTTTGAAATTTTTTTGGTTAAATAGGCAAATGAACTACAAAAATTACGAAATTTAAATATGTTGTAGGGAAGACATGAAGAGAGATATTTCATGCAAAACACATTTCCAAAAGAACCTCATACAAAATGATATAGTCCACGCATTGCAACTTACAAGATCCGAACACATCAGATTGCACAGTTTTAGAAACATTTCCGATTAAATACCCAAATGACCTTAAAAAATTATGAAATTTGACTATGTGATAGCCAAGACCATAAGGTAGATACTTCATCAAAACATCGAATTCAAATTCGTCCTAGATAATTAAATATGGACGGTTAAAATCCCTGTTCGTAGTACCGTAATTCCAGATCTAACCATCTCCAAAGGACCACGATTTCACCTACCTATTATTGTTTGTTTTCTCTAAATTTTTTTATATGTGGTACCTCAGGATGTCCTTTACAACTTTTGTTAAGAAACCGAAGTGAAATTTCGACAAAAAGGTTGCCTTACAGTCCATGCATTCATCAAGGGTCGGTCCCAAAATCTCCAGATCCAGTCTTTCCAAAGAATAACGATTTCACCCACTTATACTTGTTTGTTTTGTCCCAAATTTGAGTATGTTATACTCCAAGAAGTCCTTTACAACTTTCATTTAGAGGCCAAAGCCAAACTTCAACTAGAACATCACATACAAGTCACTAGAACATCCAAGGTCGAGCTTTTTCTGCCCTAAGTAACCGGTTCCAGTTCCGGTTCCGAAACAGGTTCCGGTTCCGGTTCCTAGAAAAAAGGAACCGGAACCGGAACCGGTCCCCCTTGGAACCGGGAACCGAACCGGACCCTCCTCCGGTTCGGTTCCGGTTCCCGGGTAACCCGGGAACCGTGCTCAGCCCTACTCTTTAGCACTAGAGATATAAACTTTATGTCTCGCATTTGGCATATAAATATAATTTTAGACTTGAAGACCGGGGTAATTTGGTACTAAAGTCACATACTATGCCAATCACATCATTCTATTTATTGATACATGTTAAACCTTATACATGTTAACAATTAATCATGCTTTACACATTTGATATGTGATGATATCATGTGAAATAGCATTCGTTTTTGTGAAACTAGAGAGAAATACTGGTTAATATGCAAAAATACCCTAAAAGTACACATATATGGGGTTTTGTATGCATTTTCACTTCATTAAGGGTGCAGTGACAAAAATTTTGGAACAAAAATCAATTTCTATTCCATTGATGAGTTTCTGAACAAAGAAACGTGTTTGATAATGTTTCAAAATTTCTATTTATGGAATACAAATTCATTTGATAATATAATAAAATTTCCATTTCTAAGAGTAGCAACAGCCAGCATATGGTGGTCGGAGTTCGACGTCTGGCATCCAATGTCCGGCGACTAGCAGCGGGGGGTTGGAGTCCAAAGTCCGATGATCAGTGTCCGGTGGCTAGCGTATGGCGTCGACATTCGGAGTCCAGCATCCAACAATTGGTGGCTGATGTCTGGAGTCTAGCAATCGGTTGCTAGTGGCAGGTGGCCATCAGTTGACGTCCGATGGCGAATGGTGGGCAGCTAACATCCGGCGGCTAGTGGCGAGCATCGGGCGGTCGGAGGCAGACATCTAGTGGTTGGTGTTGGGCCTTCGACATCCAGCAGTTGGCGATAAGCGGCAAATGACTGATGGGTGTCTGGCATCTAGTGGCCTTTGGTCGACGACAAGCGGCCGAA
Source organism: Eucalyptus decipiens (assembly GCA_014182575.1). NCBI lineage: Eukaryota > Viridiplantae > Streptophyta > Magnoliopsida > Myrtales > Myrtaceae > Eucalyptus > Eucalyptus decipiens. The sequence continues at coordinate 42,876,656 of CM024613.1, read as the reverse complement.
GTCTGGTGGTTAGTGGGCGGCGGTCGAGGCCGGTGGTGGGCGGAGAGCGTCCAGCGTCCCACGGGTGGCGAGTGGGTGATGGGCAGTGATGAGAATGTACGATGAAAAAAGTTTTGATTTCTCATTTCTATTTTAGAAATAGAAAAGCTAAAAAATTTAACTTCTAATTTCTACTCCAAATATATTTTTGGATTAGAAATATGTTCTAGAAATAGAAAAATGAAATTGCGTTACCAAATAGATTTCTGTTCCAAACATATTATGAGGAACGGAAAAATAGAGAAATAGTGAAACATAAATGTTGTCATGCGCGCCCTAAAAGTATTGAACATATAAACTAAATACACCACATTTTAGGGCATCTCGATACGAGAACACAAGAACAAGCTTACTCCAAACATAGCCCATACACGCCCTCACATATTGCCTGAGTGCATAGCGCGTGTAGCGCATGCTTTGCTTACCAATCCAACCTAAATCATCGGTCCGACCGGTTTGGTCAATGGTCACCGATTGAGTCAATGAGTCAGTCTTAAACCAACTCGAGTCACCTATCGTCAACTTGAGTCAACCTATGTCAGTGGGTGCTAACATCATGATGATGTCAATCCTAGTGCTTGCATACACTAGAAATTTGTTCAAGAAATAGAAAAATCAAATTGCGTTATTAAACGGGTTTCTGTTCCAAATCTATTTCGGGAACAAAAACAGAGAAATAGAAAAATAGAAATTTTATCATGCGCGCCTTAGACTTTCGAAACTAGGATGTATCACTATTTCTAGTTTTGGTGTACCAACAAAACTCAAGTTGGAACTAGAACTTAAATTAAATATTACGTGAAAATTCCTTCTCTTGCGTCGATTATTGAGTGCAATCAATTCGAATACGACCTTGTGTCAATTCAGGCAGACTCCATTTATACGAAACTATAATATTAATGTGTGAGTTAATATTGTAACCATTCTTCAATCATATAACTGCTGTCTTTCAATTTGAAATCATATTTCGGTGTGAAGAGTGAGTAATGACAGCAATAATTACCTGTATGGCTGTATCCACGCTGTGGTCGACCGTTGGGGGTAATTTCCACCTTATTCCCCTACCTACGTTCCACCCAAGGCGCCAACCCCCACCTTCTCCTGAAGCGCGTGGATCGCACGCACCGCTTAGAATTCAGGAAGAAAGCGACAATCACGACCCCGAAATTCACCCAACGGCTTGGCCCACCAGTTTTCCCACGAAAAGACGAAAATACCCCCGCCACCGCCCCTACGACGATCGCTAGACGAAGGCTATCTTCGTCATTCGGCCTCGACCGACGAGAATTCCGCGTTCACGTCCCGTCTTGTCCGAGACAAAAAGATCGCCGCGTATATCGCCTTTTCGTTTGTTGGCAGATCTTCTTCCCCTTTTCTCAGCTGCTTTCCGCTCATGCGCTCACGGGGCAGCGGGAATGGAGTGTTTGTGGGCTGTGGACAGCTTGGACTCCCTCTGGTTCTTCAGCAACGTCCTCTCAAGAGCTCGGCCTCTGTCTCCTGCTGCTGAAGCAGAAGAAACGGAAGAGAAAGGAGGAGGAGGAGAGCCCGTCAAGAGCCTGGCGAATGGACCTGAGCACGAAGCAGCACGAGCCAAGCCCGTTGCTACAACTACCGAAGATTCGCTTCCAAAATGCCCCAGATGCAGAAACCTCGACGCTGAAGTTGCAGAGCTAGGAGTGATGAGATCTTTAGCCGTGGAAGCTGTGGGGACTCCGGAGTCGGCGGAGGAAGAGTCGAAGCTCAAAGCGAGTATGAGAAGAAGCAAGAGGAGACAGAGGAGCAAAAGGATGTTCCGCGAAAGAAGGAGGAGCGTCCTTGGGGAGCTTGATCTGGGATGTGATGGGGAGGATTGCTCTGGGTTTGAGGAAAATCGCTTCCTCCTGGATCGTCGTCGTCAAGGGTTTGGAGTCGCGAGCGGAATCCAAGCGGTGAAGAAGATGCCTCCGCTGAGCGATGGGATCGCCATGAGAGAGCACCTCAGGTCTTGGGCCATTGCAGTAGCCTGTGCTGTCAAGTAGTAGGGCAAGGCAAGAGTCTAGCGATGTTTAAGTGTAAGTTGGAGAGAGGCTGACCTTTTTAACTGACGAATTCTCTCGCTCGTGTCGTTGACTAGAGACCGCAAATTCTAATTCTAATAAGAGTTTTCTTTTCTTTTTGGTTTATGTTTATCAGAAGAAATGGGTTTTTGGGTGTCTGCTTCGTTTTAATTTTCTTTTTGGAATTTTTATTTAACATATTGAAAATCTAAAATAAATCATTATACACGTAGTATTTAGATGGTGACAGATATACTACGTTTAATATTGAGAAATAAATTCAGTCCACAATTAGCATATAAGAGTTTTCATTTTGCGACCTTTTATATGGAAAATGTGTTTTACACTACCATGAATATTTTTCCTAACTCTCTTCTTCTTCTATCTTACAATACAAAAAGAAAAAAAAAATATTTTTAATTTCTTTACTTCATAGAAAATGAATAATTTGCTATATAATTCTTTGAAAATGATAACTTGTGTTGCAAATTTAATAAACAAAAATATTTACATTATTAAAGAAAACATTTAGTTGCATATTGCTATTGATAATAAAGTTATTCTAATTTTTTCTGTGAAATGTGAGCCATTATGTTTAAAGAAACTATTTTTCAAACCATTAGTCTTTCGTGAAATAAACGCTGCATGTGTCTTGGGGCAGTTCCGGTGCAAATCCATTCTTATTAAATTGACTTATTGTTTAGGGTGAGCACTGAGTCCACTTCAACTTGAGAATTGGACAAAATCAACCTTGACCATTTATTTTTCCAAATCGTTAATTTTTCGTGCAATAATTGCTTTGTGTGTCTTGGGGCATTCCTTCACAATATCCAATCTTATTACACTTGTAAATTATTTGGGGGGGAGCATCAACACCAATTCAACTTGAAAATTGGATGAAATGAAAAATTTTACACAAAGTTACCATAGAGGGTCAATAATATTGATGTAAATGACCTCCAATAGGTTAATATTATGAACTGCAGTTTTCTTCTTTATTTTAATCAGCCTCTTTAACAATCTATGCAAATCTCTAAGTCACTTTTAAGAGCAAGTAGAATGTCAACTTTTATTAGCCTTTGCACTCTTTCCCTAGAGATGTAACCAAGTCGTTTATGCAAACACATAAGATTGTTCCTTATATAGAGGTCTTTTAGAAACAACTTTTTCAGTAGTATGAGCAACGCATATATCTTTGGGAGTTAAACACAATTTGGATAATTCATTGGACATTTTGTAACACCCAACCTTATTTGAATTAAAAAAAAAAAAAAGAAATACGGTTCCTCATTTCAAAAGAGTAGCCACACATATCTAGACATGATACGAAAACTAATTTTCATCTAAATGAAGGTACATAAAGTATATTTCTTAACATCAAATTAAAACCAAAATCTAGATTTAAAATAACATCTTGCATGAACTCAACGCCGACTTTAATGTTATTTTTTCCCACGGTGAGCTTTTGATTTATCATCATTTGGCTTTTTCCGATTTATAAATCCGTGTATGGTAAACACAACATGATTAGTTGCAGCACTATCTAGCCACCATGAGTTAGATGGGGCTTTCAATAGATTAGATTCATAATCATATGCCAAAGAATCCTTACCTGTAAGCTTAAACATAAATAATCAATTTTTATATTTGTCGCAATCTTTTTTTATATGACTTTTCTTCTTACAAAAGAAGGACTAGTCACCATCCTTCTTAGAGGATGCTTTCTTAGAATCCAAACTGTTAGAATGACCAGTGTTTTAGAAGTTCCTTTGTGAGTATAATTTTTAGACTTCTTACTCTTCTTATTGCTAGAACTAGAGGTACATAGGCAAGTTGCCCTTCCTCTACCACCACCCAATCTATTAGGTCATTAATTGACCGTCTCATATTAAGAGTTGTAGTTAGTCTTGATAATTCCAAAATCAGGTGGAAGGATGTTTAGGACTTGATGCACAATGCAAGCAATATAAATAGAAACATTAAGAGCCTTAAACTCAATTTGTGGATTTATCATCTTAGGATGTAATCCCTAACCCCACCAAATCATCATATCTCATGTTGAAGAAACTTTGCAGATGTGTCCTTATCTTAACATTAGACAATATATGGTTCCTAGCCTTCATGGCTACCATCATCTATATAGCAATGTACTTACCTAGCATATCACTTTTAATTGTTCTTGAATAGATTGCTTCATAGATAACAAGCAAATTCGATTGTTCTTTTCACAAACAGCAAAGTATGCTTTCTAGGTACACATCATGTATCATGTGAGTATAGATCGCATACTATCTATTGGCTTATTTTCAGTAATATGTACAATTAGTATCATGTGAGTATTGTGTAACTTGAAACCATATAGGTACACATCTTGAAAGTTACACATATCATTATATAATCACATTTGTGCATAATAATATAACATGTAATTGTATACTCTCCACATGACATTGGTCATGCAACCTTCGTTAATTCACTGCCTTTAGGTATATGAACCATTAGGATCCGTTATTCCTCGACCATATGTTGGACATGTGTTGCTCTATGAATTAATACACAATCACCTTTTTTTGCGAATATAACCATGCATTAGAACAAGAGATGTTCTACCACAATATGAAATCAATTTTTCTCAAATACAACCAAATGTGTTATTTTAACAATCATAACTTAATTTAATCCATGAAACTCTCTCATATCAAGAATATTACATGTACGTCTTACATTTACTCTCTCTCTCTCTCTCTCTCTCTCTCTCTCTCTCTCTCTCTCTCTCTCTCTCTCTCTCTCTCTCTCTCTCTCTCTCTCTCTCTCTCTCTCTCTCTCTCTCTCTATATATATATATATATATATATATGCATATTTAAACTTGAAGACAGGGACAAATTTGTTACTAAAATTACATGGCATGCTAATTATATTGTTCTTTTCATTGACACATGTTAAACCTTATACATGCTATCAATAAATTAAACTCTACACATTCTATATCTAATGATATACATGTGAGTTAGCATCTACATTTCTAAAACCATAGAGAAATATAGGAAAATATACATAAATATCTCAAAATGCACATGTATATGGTTATGTATGTATTTTCATATCCTTAAAAGTATCAAAATTGCAAAATAAATGCATCACACTGTAAAGCATCTTGATGCAAGAATGCTGACACCGAGAACGCTCCAAACAGAGCTCTCACGTGTCCTCATGTGCTACTCGAGTGCGTGGTGTGTCTTGACCAACTAGGATCACTAGCAACGGTCAAGGAGGTCATGTCAATGGGTTAGATCCTCACGTGGGATCTTGGGTCATCGGCTCGAGTCACCTATGGTCAATCGGGTCTACGTTGCAAGTCATTGACGTTAGCCCTAGCGCTAGGTGACAACTGCGTATGGTGGTGCACGCGGCATTCCTTAGAGGCACCCACCCATCAAAATGCTTGTCTTGACAAGTTCTGTCCATCTATGTGATCAAAATTAATTCTCACTAGACAATTTTTTTTTTAAATAAGGCCAAATCCGAATGTTTGAGAGCTAGACTATGGCTACTCTTATATCACGTATAAACTATGAAATTAGGACCCCAAGATCTCCATAACTAGAATGTAGAACACGTTAAAACAATCGACAGTTTAAGCTTTTAATATAGTTGGTAGTAATCCTACAAAATCTCACATAATATCATAACATGAGGTCTTGAGTTAAAAGAATTTTCAAGTCATATTTGTCTTCCCAATTAAATATGTCCATGCTTAATACTATGCAAAAATACCAGATTAAACATGAGAGACATTGATAAAATAATTAAATATTAAATTGCTCATTCATCTAAATTTTGTAAACTTTTAGAACAGTGGCCTCACAAAATCTCATAGCTGCATTTATCAGCTTTTGCTGCTTGTTTTAGATGCCCTGCTCACCATCATTGCCCCTAGATATATCTCTCTCTGCTCATGCCATAGATCTCTCTCTCTCTCTCTCTCTCTCTCTCTCTCTCTCTCTTTCTCTCTCTCTCTCTCTCTCGGCCTTGACTCACCAAAGAGAGACTAAGTGATAGGACTCTTAGCGAGGGACGAGAGAGAGAGAGATGTGGCACATCAAGCCGGCGAAGGGTGGGATTGTGGAGATGGAAACTGTTAGAAAGTTCAACTAAAACTTAAATTTAAATTGAAAGCAAGAGAGAGATCATATGTATATAGAGAGCATATAAATCCCATTGTTAAAAGATGTGATATATTTCAACACGACATTCTTGGATGGCCAGTGGTGGCAAAGAATAGTGGCAACAGAATTAAGGTTAGGTGGCTACGGTTATAACTTTGTAATTGGAGCTTTATTTTGGAGGGCTGAAAATTCCGAAGACGGGAAGGGGCAGTTTGAGGAGAAAAAATGGCAAATTTGTAAATTAGTTTAGGAGTTAGTTCACGGGAGGTGCAATTTTGTATCTTCTCCACAGAAATTAATATGGTCGCAATCTGAAAACTCAGTGGCCTTGAAACCCACGAAATGCTATGGTCAAATATACTCTACGTAGAAAATTAGCACGGATACGTTAGGTGGGGTTGAATATTCGAGTGCTATAAAATCGACACCAGTCCAATCTACAAGTCATCGTCCTCCGGAACGGGAAAGAGAGAGAGCGACGACAAATGGTTTTTCGAATTTCAGGTGCGGCAGCCGGCGATAAGTGGCAAAACTTTGACGAAAAACTTGCGTAGATTTTGGTGCACCTGAAATAGTGTTGATTTACGTGCATAAAATGACATCCTTCGAAGGACATTATTTTCCCCTAAATCAGGCATTATATGCATGTATGAAGAAAATTAAAAGGGGAAAACCTCAGCGACTCTTTCATGTGATTCAAAGAGATAAGATTCAGAAGCTCTTAGATAGTAGAGGGAGACAAGAAGTGATTGCGTTTACGCAATTAACATAATACGCCACCAATTACGTCGTAAATGATGTGAAAGATCCAATCATTGATGAACGAAGCTGACATATGTTGTCCTGATTTTGGGGAAAAGAAAAGTCATCAAATCAAAATGGTTCCATAAATAATAACTCAAAGAAACATCACATTTGCTTTCCTTAAACAAAGCCGAATCAAGAGTTACCCAAGATGAGAATCTCCAATTTCACTGACAACTAATTCATGTGTAATGTATTTACATGAAAAAAATCGAGCTATCTTCTTATAAGAAGACGAGACGGAAGAAAGAAGAATTATCAAGACTTCCAAATTGAACCGATGACCACAACAACAACGGAAACAACCGTCATCTAACGACAGTTGAAGCAACCGTGTGAGCCCACGATTTGAGACTCTCTCTCATGTCGGTCTCGTTCCCAAGAGCAGGAACCTTCCAGTTCATCAATGGATCCTCCTCCTTCTTCTCCTCCCACCATTCCCACGCCTCCGACAGATATGGCCTCGCGACAACTGCAGGCTCTTCAACAATCTCTTTCTCATCACCATCTTCTCGATGATGATCGCCATCTTCGTCGTCTTCATCGCCATCTTTGATTTTCTTGCCCAGTCTCTGTAGCCCAGGAATGATTGAGACCAGGCTCGAGTCAACGCTGTCTTCCTCCGAGAAGACGAACCCCAGATCCATGAACCCTTTTACCTCCTCGAACTCGAGCTCCGACAAGCTCTTGCTCAAGGCCCTCCTCTTCCCTCTTCCTCCCATTTGGCCCTTGTTTCTGCGTGAGAACTCCGAGCTTCTCGGGTTGTTCCATTGGAAACCTTCCTCTTCTTCTCTGATTACCTCTTCTTCGTAGATCATGCTGTGGATGGGAGTCGTGCGAAGGACTGAGTCTGGAGAGAGAGGGCTTGATTGGAAACTTGTTGGGATGATGCTCGTTTGATCGCTCATGGACCTCACAAGAATCGACGGAGTCCGAGAAATTTGAAGACACGGGCTTCCTTTCTCGGGTATTTCTATGCTTTCTTGTCCCGGATCGGATCTCGAGGCTGAAGAAGGCGATGTGTCTGGTCGTTTCTTGAAGATCTCGAGCTCGAACCAGCACGTATCGATGATCTTCATGACTGCCTCGGCTTCTTCCATTGATGGCGGCCAGAGGAGATTGCGTGATTATGGAGATTTAGCAGGGGCTTGGGTCGCTCAGTATATATAGAGACTCTCAATTACCGAGATTGCCCTTGGGTTTTCCTGTTATTAACGGAAAGGATTCAAACTCGGCGTTCACACGTTTGGGTATTACTTTGATTCGGTCTCGGGTCTTTGTCTAAATGTTTCAATTTCATTGGTCCTTTTTAGCCTTGATTACATCATAGGAGAAGGTCGGGTTTTCCTAGAAAGTGAGAGGAAAGGGGATGTGAGACAGTAAGCCGACGTGGATGAAAATGAATAGATTTGCTTGAGGTAGTGGTCATGCGCAGTATAAGTACGGATAAATTTTGAGGTAATGCCGGAGAATATTGCTATAGTATACGATGCAAATGACAAATATTTATAAACTGAGGAGTAGGGTTAACGAGGGATGTCAATCTTTTATGGAGGTTGGTGAGGGTTGCTAGCCTTCGACCGATTCTAGCAAGGGTTGGTTTGAGGTGGTGGCGACCCTCATTGATGATGGCGAACTCTTCTCCCTCCCAACCAGTGTAGATCAATATGATGTTGCTAATTCCGTCACTTTAGCAAAATTAATGTCATATAAATTTAATTAAAGGATTTTGATTGCATAGAAAAAGAAACATTGACATTGCGTAAATTACATACTTACTGGATTACAATAATCTAAAGTAGGATTGTGTATGACACTACATTAGAATTCCATTTAAAGGTTTCTGTAGTAATTCGAATTCAGGCTGGCATTTCCCCACTGGCAAGTCTGAAGAATTTGGTCCTAGTGCAAAACTAAACTATGTGATACCTTTTGTCTTGCTCATTAAGCAAAAGGTGCAAGAGAGAAGGATGACCGGTGTAGTTACCACTTCTAGGCATTACCATAAGAATATCACTTATGCTAAAATGTCCAAATTAAGCCATAATTACTTTGTCAAGACATAGATAACGAGTTCGTCATCTTAGCTCCACTGAGTGCCATAAGTTAAAAAGTTTCTCCACATGAAAAATAAATGTCCAATGCAAGAGTTGGCCACAAATTCACTCACTACATGCGTTGAATTTGTAATCTCATAAAAGATAGTGTGATCTTTTACCAATAAAATTACTTGAGATATTAAAAACATAATACAACACTGCACATAGTATATAATGATGAATTCATTTAGTCACTAATTGAAAATAACGTTGACACGAACTGCTGAGTCCCATTTCCATAGAAATAAGGACAACACAACTTTTCAAAATTGACCCTTAAAAGCAACATCTTGTTGCTTGCACACCACACTCACTAGCGGCTTCCTCTAAGCATCATTCACGCTGCTAAGCCATTCACTTTGGATTGCTTCAAGAGTAGAGAGTTTATATCCAACAAGTGCATAATCTACACGAATTCTTCGGAAGACAATTGAACCTTATCGCAAATCTGCTTGAAAATCGGTTTATTTTCGACATTTTGTCTTTGGAATTTTAGGAAAACAAATAAAAGGTTTTATTTTTATAGTCTTAATATAATTAAAAGGAAGTAGTTAGGTCATATTAGTTAGATGAGATCAATTCAAACGTATATAGGAATATCTCAAAAGAGTGATCTAAGCCAATGATGCATTATTTAGGCCACCTAATATGATAATTACATGTTTTCTTAATTTTTTTGTGGGGGAGGCCAAGCAATGGTTGCGTGTTTTAATCAATTTATGTTGAAGAAGACACTTTTGTCGTTTTTCTCGTAGGTTGGTCAAAGTGATGCTTTGGTAATGTCGAGGGCAGGATGGTAAAAGAGCAAAAAGCTCCTTCGGAGAATATTCTGATCGTAGTTTTTTTCCATTATGCTAATTGAGAAGCTCCATTATTTGACTTATGGTCAACCTTTGAAAGCACGAGCGAAAGATTTAACAATTTCGCACGTGCTTCTCGTGCGACTTTCCACTTCCCTGCCGATGATTAGTTTCAAACACGCCTTAGACTTCGTCGGCACAAAAATAATAGTAAATAAATGAACACGATATTTAACACTGGACAGTAGTCCGGCAATTATCTGTTTACACGTGATTGTTAGGTTTGGTATAAACAGATTTGTGTCACCAGAAATATTGCGTCCTGCGTGGGCCTGTTTCAACACAATTAGACATGTTTAGTGAAATGCCTAAAAATTCAAGTAGCAGCTTATGTCTATTGCTTACATGCAGAAAAAGGAAAAAAAAAAAAAAATATATATATATATATATATATATATATATATATATATATATATATATATATATATATCTGCCATTAGAATATTTGTCCCCTTAATCGATGGTTTCTTTCTTCCACTCTCTATTTTCAATAAGCCTAAACAAGTGCATAGTGTGGATATACACCTTTGCTTATGGCATTGGTGCAAATCATCAGTTCATACTGCTAATTAATACATCTTCTAGAAACCCGACAGAAGGTGGGAAGACCCAAAGTATCACCTATTTGTGTGCTTGAAATCTCTGAATTTTCTGGGTCCAGCAGTATTGCTTGCTAATGTGACCAGGAATTTCTCATAAATATTCGATTGTCTGTTAGTATTGATAATACAAGAACCGGCAGGCACCAATAGGGGACTAATTTTCTGTGATCTTCAGCAATATGTGGTTGATCTTGTGAGTCACGGAGAGAATGTGGTTAATCAAGTGGACAACCAAACCGATCTGGACCCTACTGTGTAGCTAAACTCACTTGCAAAATAGTAAGAGAATCCTTCTCTTCTGTTATGCAATCTTGTCCTCATGAGCCCACAGAAGCAACAATCTTGACCCTCTGTGAAGTTTTTTCTCAATATGATCACATCGGTTTGCTTACCACGTGACTTCACATCGGAAAGAGATACATTGGATTACATAGGATGCCAATTCGTTAGCCCTCTCAGTATAAAACTAGGGGAAGGCCAATACTTTCTGCACAACTATAAATAGCACTCAAATTCAACAAAAAGCAAGTTCGCTCTTCCGTTGAGAATTTCTCGGAGTTGAACAAAATGATAAGCACGAAGAAGCTGATTCAAATGGCAAGGAAGTGGCGGAAGATGGCTGCAATTGGAAGAAAAATAATTTCGTTTCATCGGACGAACAGCAAGTCCGCTTCGACAAATGTAAATAGATCATCAGCTGCTCAGAAGGGTCACTTCGTTGTCTATACAACAGATAGGAGACGCTTCGGGCGCGCATGACAACCATTCTGTTCCAGAAATTGTTTCTGAAACAGAAATAGATTTTTCTATTTCTATTTCTAGAAAAGTTTCTAAGCAAAAATAACCGTTTAATAACTACATAAAATTTCTTCCTTTCCGACGGCAAAGTGGCGATGACCGACGACCTTTAATATAAAAAATAAAAATAAAAATGATTTAGTAACAAAAAAAATAATGAATAAAATAAAATAAAATAAACTAAATCATAAAAAAATAAATTAAAAATATCATGTTATTAAAATGAATAAAATAAAATAAAATTTTGATTTGGCAAAACACTCAAGGTAAATAATAATAAATTTATTTTTAATAAAAATAATTTATTTTTATTTATCATAAATAAATTATTTTTAATAAAATAAAAATAAAATGATAAATAAAAATAATTTATTTTATTTTAATAAATTTATTTTTATTTTTAAATGAATAAAATGAATATATTTATTTTTATTTTTAATAAAAGGAGGAGAGGCGGAGAAAGAGGAGGAGGCAAAGACGTAGAGGAAATGAGGGAGGACTCACCGAAATTAGGGTTTAGTGAGAGAAATTATTTATGATTTCTCTTCCAGAAATCATAAGTAGAAAATTTTAGCTTCTGATTTCTCTTCCAAACCTATTTCGGAATAGAAATCTATTCCGAAATATAAAACCGAATAGGTTTATCAAACGATTTCTTTCGAAAACAGTGCCGGAATGAAAAACTATTTCTGGAACAGAAATTTTGGGTTGTCATACACCCCTTCGTGATCCCTCTTTCGTTTCTCAGCAACGATATAGTGAGAGAGCTCTTTAGAGTATCGGAAGAAGAGTTTGGGATTCCGTGTGATGAAAGAATAAATGATTGAATAAAGTTAGTAAACATTTAAAAAAAAAAAAATAAATAACACATACATTTTTTTTTTTTTTTTTTTTTTAAGGTAAAATATATTGACTTATAATCAAACTATACAACTCGAAGACCAGCATAAAAAAACTTACACTAAAAAAGGCAACAAGCCAAATCGAGTGGAAGGATGTCGGGAAAAAAAGAACAAAAGCATATTATAAACTGACAAGAAATATTTCAAAATCATCAAACTGACAAAAACTGGCACAAGCTCAATGATACAATAAACCTTATTACTTTAACTATGTTGAAGTAGTCATGTGAGCTCTAAAAGATTTCCTCACTCATTGATGGGTCTAGGTCAAGATTAGGATTTGCATCAGTTGAAATCTGGTTACCACGTGTCTTTGAGATAAGATTCTGCAGAATATAATGGGTCTTGTAAAAAATCAATTGATTATGGCTGATTTCGCATGTACTTAATGTCCGGTGGATGTAATTTCTAGAGGCATAATATGTGTCGGAACACTCCCACGGCATTTTGTATCGATAATTTCATACCTAATGTTAAAGCTAGAGATAAAGAAATCCCCTTCAACTAAATTTGCAGTGGGAATGCGATGAGCAATGAGCAATTTAGTTTGGCATTGATGACGGCAACATGGTATCAGATTTCTCCTTTCCTATATGAATAAAGGTCTCCAAAATAATTAAGGAGGATAGACGATGGACAATTTATACGTGTGGGGAAAAAGTTAAATGTTTTAATAAATTAAATGAAAAAAATTTCTAACTATAACCAAGAAATGGAAAATGATAGAGGAAATTATCAAAACATGCAAATAATGGTTGTGCTTGAATGCTAGGAGCCGCTAGAACTAAAGGGTTTGAGGTTATAAATCCAAATAACTAATTCACTAATGATTCAAATCACAATATTATGAAAATAATTTTTTTTTAGTTTGAGTGTGTTCTTCGATATAGACATGAATTGTGGATTTTGGTTACTTGAATTTCACTGAAAATAACCACTGGCCCATTTTCTAGGAATTGAGATCTTCACCATTAATGGATAAAATAACATTTATTTTTTCTCTTTTAAATAAAATGATAGATAGACCCTTTTTTTTTTCAGGTCAGTTTTCTCCTTTTTTGTTGCGCCTTTTCCTTTACCTAATAATCATGTATTGGAAATCTATGTATTGCCAAGTCACCTTGTCTCGATGCCTCTATGCCTATCTGCTATCTTTAGCCACCACAACCTCCAAGCCATCACTCACACCTTTTTTTTTTCTTAATGTGCCTGGAGGCGCCACCTGAAGGGATTAGCATAAATATTTGATCACAAAAGTGACATGACAAGCTAGCAAAATTAAGGTATTGCTAGTTGGGCTCAAAGCCTACCCACACTATTGCCAAATGAACCAATTTTTTTTTTTTATATTGAAAAATATGAAATATAATTATAGTTGGAGAAAGGATTTGATTTGGTTTGACGATTAATCCATCCAGATTCCAATTTGGTGATTGAATTAGCAAATCGTAGATATAAAACATTTTAGGAAAGATAATATTGTGTACATTCTTTCTTATTCATTTATTGCAATACAAATACATCCATATACTTGTACATTGGACATAATGAGAAATACAGAATAAATTTCTCTTCATTCCCTTTACGTTTCTTGTCATGGTACCAAAGCCTTGTTCTTGATCCACCTTTCGCAACTTTTTTCTTGAATTGTCTTTGATTGTTTTCTGGTTTGTTGCTGCAAATCACTGCCTAAAAAACAGAATCAACACATTGAAAATGGGTTCAACCTTACATTCAATATGCAAAACCCAGACAGCAGTGAAGTTCAAAATCCAATCCTACCCATATCAAAAGAAATACCCGACCAAGTCCCAGAACAAGTTGAGTAGACTACTTAACACCGACCTGCTCCAGTCGCAATTCAATTGCCCACTCCAATTCAATCGCCATATGTGTCATGGGTCCAAATTTAGGGACCATGGGCCGCTGGACCTAGTTAGTGGATAGTGGGCAAATTACGGGCCACAACAACAGACAAACCCGAATGGAGATCCAGATCTAGTTTCCCCAAGTCACGGACTCGAATTCAACTCGGGTGGATCGAGGACAAATCCCTAACTGAGTTTTCCACTCGGGTTTGTGCCACTGCCCTTTCCAACCATTGCCGGCCATCCAAAACCTAACAATCCGCTTTATACATCACCGATTGATGGACCGTAATTGAGATTGATTACGCTTCAACTTTCTAGACCAGACAACTATTTAACCTAGGCAAGAGATTTCTATCAAGCCCTCGTCACAAAAGTCAAGGATGAATTCCTTGACGAATCTATCCCTTTTCTAGTCGATGACTACATGCAACATCATTGGCGCAAATGCAACCACTTGGTACAGACATGGATCGGGAATGGGTAACAACCGAGGTTGCTATTGGGCTTCCTCCAACCAAGGATGCAAAAATGATGTAGGAAAATATTAAGGAGATGTATGGGAAGCTTGGGTTAAGGTTTTTTCCCTAATCCAAGCTCTCATGGAATTGAAGCAAGGGAACCTCTCGATTACTGCTTGCTTCAACCCGCTTTTAGTCCTTTGGAACAAACTTGAAGCCATGAAGGAGCAGCTTGAAGGGCTAGAGTCAACCCTCAAGCAATACATGGAGATTAAGAAGAGAGAGAAGGTGACTTGCTTCCTATTAGCCTTAAACGATAGTTACGTACCTTTTTGCTCATAGATCCTCGCCATGGAGCCAATGTTGATGATTGGTTGCATATTCCAATTGGTTATCCAAGAAGAAAACCAGTGCCTCACGACCACCGATAATGAGAGGGGAGGAGAAAGTGTGGTGCTTGCAGTGCTAATGAAGCTTTTAGGTCGCCCTCATGGTGGCTTTCGCGCACCATAGCGAAGAGCGAGCTCAAGGTCAAGCTCGGGAGGAAACCCTTGATCGTTGATCAAGAATGAGGAGGAAGACAATGGTAACCCTAGAGGTTACCAATTCAACGGCCAGGAGGATGTAGATCCCAATGGAACTAAATCCAATGGCCCTTATTCCCAACAATTGGACAGTCCAAATTGGCAGCAAGGATGTAGATCCCTATGGGTCCGAATCCAATGGCCCTTATGGTGCCACGTCATCACAAAAAATGAGAGGCCAAAAAATTAAATTCAAGGGTAAGTACTGTGAATATTGCTGGCGTCCACATCACACTATTGAAATATGTTGGAAATTACATGGTAAGCCTATTTACAAAGAAAAGAAAGGAAAATAATTTTCTGCCTATCATGTATCAATGCATGGAAATGACAAAGCTCATCAACCAATTACCCAGGATCACATCATGAAGGCACTAAATTAGTTGAGGACAATTGACAAGACTATGAATTTTTCAGGTACTTCATAATGCAAAGCTATGATTGTTTCAGTTGATGCATGGATTGTTGACACAGGCGTCAATGCCACATAATTTGCAATTAATGTATGTTTTATGATGTCTGTACAAAGCCTAATTCCTCTATATCTATTCGGCTTCCAAATGGGACTATTACTAATGTAAAAAAAATTGGCTTGCATGCCTTAGCACAAACATTATCCTAAAAAATGTGCTATATATTCCTAAGTTTGAATTCAATTTCATATTTGTTTCCAAAGTCTATGAAAATAATTATTATTAAGCCAATTTCAATTCCAAAAATTGTCCCTTTCAAGATATTTTAATTGGGAAACTAATGAGCTTGGATAGAATGAAACAAATGGGCTCTATTTTTGGTCAACTTCCCAAGAAATTTTGATTTATCCATATCTTGTAATGCTATTGCTAGAAATAAAATAGCCCGTTCTCATAAGCGTCTAGGTCACAGTGCTCAATTACTTCGTCCTGATTGTAAGATATGCCCTCTGCTGAAACAATCATGAGCACCATTTCCAACTAGTATATCTCGTGCCCCTAGTGTTTTCTCATTGATTCATATGGATATCTAGGGTCCTTACCATACACCACACCATGATGGATCCCATTTTTCCTCACCATAGTTGATAATTATTCCCGTGCCACTTGGATATTCCTCATGCAATCCAAGAGGTAGACTCTTTCATATCTATCAAAATTCTTGTCCATGATAAAAAAATCAGTTCGATAAAAATGTTCAAAGGATTTGCACAAATAACGGAAGTGAATTTTTCTCAACTAGGTGTCAATCTTTTCTATCCTCTCAAGGAATACTCCATGAGAGTTCTTGCGCTTATACTCCTCAAAAGAATGGCATTGTTGAATGTAAAGATCAACATCTTTTAGAAGTTGCCCAAGCATTGAAATATCAAGCTTCCATTCTAGAATCTTTTTGTGAAGATTATGTGGTTACGAAAGCCTATCTAATTAATTGCATGCCAACTTGAATATTAGAAAGATGCACCCCATTTGAAATGCTTTTTGGCAAACAACCAAAGATTGATCATCTCTAAGTATTTGGTTGTCTTTGCTATGTGACGAATATGAAATGTCAACATAAAATGGATCCTCATGCTTTTCGATGCATCTTTATGGGATATCTAGCTCTATCGAAGGGTTATTGAGTTATGGAGATATCTATAGGTCATTTTGTTGTTAGTCGATATGTTGTCTTTCATGAGGGTGTATCCCCTTTCCAAGAAATGGCGTCTCCGCATGAGCTGCCAATACCAACATCGAATCATTGACAATTCTTATTGGTAGAGGATATTTCTATGAAGCCACTGTACGTTTTGATGGCATTGGATCTCTTGATTTTTCTACTGAATCTCCTAATTTTTCCTCTGCAATAAACAAATTGCCTATTTCACCACTTGAGCATAACAATAATGGGTCTCAATCATCACCACAACAACAACACACTAAATGCTCATCACCAGCTACTAAAGGAACACTAGTTCATGTGCCTAGATGTTCATGACAATAGGTCTGGCCTCCAACATGGACAAAGGACTATATTTGTCCCACTTTGGAGACTCCATGTATGCAATATCTAGTGTCCTCCTATGTTTCCTTCAATAGGTTATCACTTGAACATATGTGCTGCATCAGTAGAATATCTAAGGAATAGGAACCATCTTCTGATGAGGAAGCAACCTGTGAGATTCGATGGCAAAGAGCCATGAAAGAAGAATTAGCTGCTATTATAGAGAATAATTGTGACAGCCTGATTTTCAGATTCTGTTTTCAATTGAACAAGTTTGGCTTTTCATCAACGTGCCTATAATTCTTTTCTCTGAGTTGGCCACTCACAAGATAACTAGCCTATCAGGTGATGTCGTTAAGGAATCTAAACGCAATAGACTCGAGAATTCGACCAGGAATCGACTGCTCAACTGTGCTAATCTACAAGGGTCATTATGGCACCTTAAAAATTGATCAGAGATCATAGATAAGTCAGTTCAATACAGGTATGTGATTAGTGTGGGGGTGATTCCACCTAATTGCAAAATTCTCGTCGAACGGAACTAGACTGATTTTTCTGTCATTTCTATACCCTATGTTAGTATTTTAAATCTCGAGATTTTCACGACAACCGAGAGTCATCAATGCGTCGAAGATGTACAATGTGGCTCGAAAATAATTGACCACGGGTCAATTGCACTAAAAATTTCTAAAAGCTACCCGATAGGTTAAGTTACGCTAAAATCGCGATCAGTTGAAATTAACTGCGAATTTAAACTCGATTGTTCTGTCATGTCACGATTCATTTTAAAAATGTCGACTCATCCTTTGAAGATTTTTCTGCAAACCCGAGATTTTGGCGAAAAATCAAAGTAAGGCTATTTTGGACCGGGAAAATTATAGGGCCATTTTTTGTTACATTTTTGGAATTCAAGTTGGTTCAATTGATGAGAAAAAATCATAAGAGGGACAATGGCACCTTGGCTGAATTTATGGACTCCAATTTGGACTCAATTAGAGGGGAATTGCACTAAATTGGATAGAAATGGTCCAAAATTCGTAGGACCAAGCGGCAGCCACTTTTGAACCTCTTCAATGGCTCCTAAGGGAAGTTTTGTGCTGCAAATTGGCTGAGGATTGAAGGTTGAAGGTGGTGGGTCTTTGCAATGAGCATTTGGAGATATTTGTGTGGAATTTTAGGGCATTTGGGACCCTCGAAGCTGCAGCTGGCGTCTTCTTCTTCAGCAACCCCACTTTATCCATTGTTGAGTGTGTGTTGAAGCTTGAGAGAACTAAAGAAACCGAGCATAGCCCCCCTTCACTATTGATTGCCCTGCTGCAATCCAACACCGTCGCACGCCATCATTCCGCTCGCCAGCTCGCGTGCTCGTCCCGCTCGCCCGTGCCTCCTGTCACGCCCAACCGCTATCCCGAGCCTCTGTCCAACCCGTTGCAAGTCGCCTAGCCGCTATTCGCCGCTGTCCAACAGCCACCGTTGCCCGCAGTAGTCCCTCACCGCTCGCTTGGCCCATTCCAGCCCAGCCAGCCGCTTATTCTAGCTCTTTCGGCCCAAGGACAAAGTCGAAAGCTAAGCAAGGGCTATGGTCTTTGAGGCCCTTTTCAAGGCTTGTCCACACCTTTGTTGGTGTCGCCGCAAGCTTGTTTATCGCTCGCGTCGCCGCAGGCTTGTTTATCGCTAACCTCCGCGTTGCCGTCGTCGTGGACTCACTGACCCACTAAACCGGTGAGTTTACTTGCTAAACTCTGCTTATGGAGTTAATTATGCTTAATGGGTGATTATTTTAGGCTAATTAGGGATTAGGTGGTTAGTTAGTGTAGATTAGTGATTTAATTATTCAATTATATATGTTAGGTGGTTAGAATAGATTAATTAGGAGATAAAGAGGTTGTGCTATATATTTAGATAGGTTCAGGCCTGTTTAGATGGTTGGATTAGCATTTTTGGCCTAAGTTGATATTTTTAGTATTTAAATTGCATTATTTAATTATTTTTGGTATTTATTTGATTATTTATTATTTTCTGGAAATTATACCGTGATAGCCGGTGACTGGAATTTTGTGCTGATTACAATGGTGTGCTTAGTTTTTGCAATTGAGTGTTAAATTGTGCAAGTGATGATTGTAATTTTGAATATTAATTCTAAATTTGGAAATTTTGGTAATTATTTAGAAATTACTGGGTGTTGGATTTTAACATCGAAAATGGTTTTAAAGACTATATCAAATAATGAGATTTTAAAAGGAAGGATATCAATTTTTCCGGTGCAAATTGACCGTGTACCCACACATGACTATTTTTATCGTGTATTTTTAATACGAAGAAAATTGGCCAAGTATGTTATTTTAATTGGGACATTTGAGTGCAAAGCACGATGTCTTGGCTGGGATTGGATGGATGCATGAATAGTTATGAGAACCCGTCCCCAAAATGAGTTGAGTGGACATGCCCCTATATGGGATGCCCTATCAATGGATGCCGGTTGCAGTAGAGGCTGGACCGATGCTCTCTTGTGGAATGCCATCGACGTAGTGACATTGCCGTGCTCGATAAGGCGAGACAATGCTTGGTTATGCCAGAAGACCATCGAACGTCGAGTAGGCCCTACCCGTCTGTGGCCATGATTAACAATTGAAACACATGTTGAGTGAAACTGACATGCTGGATTATGGGACAAAATTGCGTGGCATGAAATGTGATGTGTTATAACGATTTGGCCCTATAATCGGAATCCTTGTGGCTATTTGAGAGATGAATTGTGATGTTCCAATTGACTGAGTATGAATAATGTTTATGTTTGTGATATGAACTATGCTGACATGTAGGAAGGATTTGAGACAAGGTAACTCTTTGTGGTTATGTGATTGTGTGGCTAGGTGTATTTCCTTCCTAGTTGGAGTTTAGGTAGTTAACTTGCTAAGATATTATCTCATCCCGTCATGGGCTCAATCTTTTCAGGTTCTTAGATGGCGGCTCATCCAAAACATTTGGACAGCCGCGGGCTATTATTGAGCAAGATATAGACATCCCTGTCCCTAGTAGTCATTAGGTCTATGAGTTAGTTGTGACCACCTTCTGGGTCGATGAGGGCCTACCTAGAGGGTACCTCATCGATTCAAGACGTAGTTCCGCCATGGACTTAATGGATACAAAGTAGGTCCCCTCCAAGGTTTTGAGACCCTCACTGTGGTTGTCAACACCACTTTTGGCGAGGGTGCAGCTGACCTTTCTAATGGTGCTGTGGAGGACCCGGTGCCCCCGGAGCCTTTGGAGTCCGAAGGATCGGTGAACGTGTCCGACTAGTAGGTCATAGGACAGTTCCTTTTTGAAAGCCGATCTTTTATAGACCTTTGTATATAAACTTAGCTCATTTATAAAAGTGTTCTTGGTTTGATGTGATTGTCCTACTTTCCTATCCCATGCTATTTGTTGTTAGGGGTTTTTAATTCGCTTCCGCATGTGCAATAAAATTAATGGGTCAACATGTCTTGGGACATTGCAAATTTATCGACCACCGTGGGATGTGCGCGCTTGAGAATCCATGGCGTGACAATAATACTTAGGATGTCATTCCCTTGCCTTCCCATAGAAAGCCCATTGGCTACAAATGGGTCTACAAAATAAAATATAAGGCAAATGGTTCAATTGAGTGGTACAAGGCTCGTCTCATTGCTAAAGGATTTATACAACGTGAAGGCTTTGATTATCATAAGACATTCTCTCTTGTTGCTAAAGAAGTGACTATTCACTTTTTTCTATCCGTTGCCACATTGCGTAATTGGGACTTACACGAAATGGATGTGAACAATGCCTTTCTTCATGGTGATCTCAATGAAGAAATTTATATGAAACTTCCACTGGGATTGCGTAAACAAGGAGAGTCTCGAGTATGTTGTTTCCGTAAATTCCTATATAGACTCAAATAGGCTTTTCAACAATGGTATGTGAAGTTTACCGTGTCACTTACAAATGCAGGTTTTGCACATTCCAAGTATCATTATGTATTGATCATGTGGACCAAGGTGCTTCATTGATCTACTTGTTGATTTATGTCGATGATATACTTATTATCGAAAATAATGATGTCGCAATTAGGAAGGTCAAGAGATATTTGCATATGACCTTTCATATTAAGGATTTAGGACCTTCCAAATATTTTCCTAGTATTGAAATGGCTTGATCCAATGAGGGAATTTGTCTCAATCAGCGAAAACTTGTTCTAGAAATCATATCAGATGCAAGATTATCGGGATGCAAACCAACTGCTATACCTATTGAGTAGAATGTCAAATTGGCAACATATGAATATGATGCAAGCTTTTCTTCTCCAAATAAGGATCCACTGCTCAAGGATCTATCAGGATATCAACAACTCATTGAAAACTTAATTTATCTTGCCATGATTAGACCTAATATATGTTATGTAGTATAGATATTTATTCAGATCATTCATAACCCAAAGCAATTACATGTGAATGCTTTGCTAAAGGTTGTGAAGTATTTGGAAGGATGTCTAGGACTTGAAATTCTAATATCCCGTGACTACAACATGAAGATGATGGCCTATTGTGACATAGATTATGCCACTTGTCCAATGACAAGAAGATCCATCACTGGTTTTTGCATCAAGCTTGGAAAGTTTTTGATTTCATGGAAGACAAAGAAGCAATCAATAGTTTCATTGTCATTAGCTGAATCAAAATATTGAGCCATGGCAAAAACTATTTGTGAAATAGTTTGGATATGGGGTTTACTTTCACATGTGGGTGTGCTAATCAAGGCGCAAGTGAATTATTTTGTGATAATGATGTTGTGCTTAAATTGGCGCCAAATCCGGTATTTCATGAGAAAACAAAGCACATTAAGGTTGATTGCCATTTTACTCGAGAAGAATTTGGGAAGGGATTGTTGCTACTTGAGGAATTAATATTGTGAATCAGCCTACAAATATTTTCACTAAGCCGTTATGCTAGAGACAACACAAATATCTCTTGAGCAAGCTTGGCGCCTTCGACATTTATAAGCTGCCAGCTTGAGGGCGAGTTGGAGAAAGGATTTGATTTCGTCTGACGATTGATTCCCAATTCATATTCCAATCTGGTGATTGATTCAGCAAATCATAAATAGGAAACATTTTAGGAAAGATAATATTGTATACATTCTTTCTAATTCATTTATTGTACTACAAATACAGCCATATACTTGCACAGTGGGCATAATGAGAAATACACAATAATTTTTTCTTCATCCCTTTACGTTTCTTGTCAATCAGTGCTGAATGTTTTACAATTTTTAAGATCTAAGGTAATAATTATCAAGTAGGTGTCGAATTTCAAGTCAAACGCTACAATTGCAATATGAAACCAAAAGTTGATGGCAAAAATCATCTCGAAAATGTATGCACATCTCTTCTCGCGAAGCAAACGACGTGCACTTGCCGATGCAGAATCGTCTGTAATCATTATACGCAAGAACTAAGAAATAGTCAAGAACATATGCTAGGGAAGTCCAAAGTATGACTAGTATCATCACTAAAGAATCTTACCTAAAATATGTGGAAAAATTAGTAAATGAACAAATTACTAAAATGAAATAAATATAGTGCCGTAAATGAAAACCTAAATGAAGCATCCTAGAAATGTTGAAGATTGCAACAGTGAATTGCCGGGCAAATCTCCTTTGGCAGTGAGCTTATATTGTATCCACTCCCATTGAAAGTATTTGCGGTTGTAAGCCACCTGCCAAAGGAGTAAATGCCCAGTAATTCACCATTCACATACCATGCACTCTTTATTATTCATGTGCCATAAATAAAACTAAATTTCTGTTTTTTGGGCTTGGATGAATAGGGTTAGAGGGCAACATCTATTTATAGCCTCCCAGAAGGTTAGAGACACTTTCCATGCACACGGCATATTCTCAGAACATCCAAAATCCCCAAAAAAAAAAAATGTTGTTTTCGGCACTTCAATTTTTGCCAAATAATAAAAAAGAAAAGCTAGTGGTCCAATGAGTTAGATATTCGTACCAGGTTTTGGCGACGACTGGTGTCAACATATATTCCTCCATCCAACTAATTGGAGCGGAGAAATTTTCAGAAAAGTTTAGTTTTAGCACATTTCGATCTTGTCATTACATTGAGCAAACTCCTAGTGTCTTTTCTTAATAGATTGAAGGACATGTCAATTAATTCTATCAACTCAAATAAACGAAAAATGACAATGAACTTTTAATATAGTCTAGGAACTACAATGAACATTTAGTGATAACTTAAGGACCATATTAAATAAATTAAAAGTATAGGGATGATGTTGAAAATTGGGCTAAAAAATTAAACAAATGATAATTAGGAAAAGTATAAGGTGGAAACTCTCTTTTAGGTTTGTTTTAGGGTGGCATTATTTACACCCATTTTGGTTAAGACACTCATTTTTTTCAGTTAACTTACTAATATACCCTTCTCTTCTTTCAACATATTGTTTTTCTTCTTCTTCTTCTTTTTTTATCCTATGAGGCTAACCAACAAAATTGATTATGTTTCTATAATCTCTCTTATCAGTTTCACGAAATAAATGCTCAATCACACCAAACAAGATATTATTAGGGGTGTGCAATGAAAACCGCCCGAACAGGGACCGGACCGGACCGGACCAGACCGGCCAATTTTCAGCGGTTTCCATAGTCGGCGATCCGATTCCCAGTTTCTAATCTTGGAATCGAGGGCTGGTGGGTCCGGTTCTCGGTTCCAAGGTGGGAACCGACTGAATCGGACTGATCGGACCGGACTAAATTTTTTATATATAATTTATATACATATAATATATAAACACATATAATATATGAATATTATATATGAAACTTATTATAATCGGAATTGCAATTGAGGTAATAACCTCTTATGTGGCCAAGAGACCACCAAAGCTCTTGTTATTACTATTTATTTATAGAGAAAACTTACTTGTTAGTTTCATCTTTTACCCGATGTGGGACAAGGCTCTAGGAGTTCGTTCACACTTTCTCTCTTGCTCCCCTCACTTGCAAACCATAAGGCACTTCAAGCCTCAAAAAGTCCCACATCAACTAAACATTCAAAGCATAGAAGAGAGATTGTCTATAAAACCTAAGCCAAGCACAACCTTTAATCAATTTGTTCATGGCTTTTATGCTTAAAATTAAGTGTGAAACACATAAACTGTTATTGATATTCATGCAAATTTAGTATAAATATTTTGCACGTGGAAACATGTGTGAGTAGTTTTATTAGATTGCTAGGAACAAAATTTGATTGATCAGTTAGGAGTATAGTCGTTCTTTAGTGAAAAAAGAAAGTGCCGATTCTATTGGACCGGACCGGACCGAAACCGATGTCCGGTCCGATTCTTGGTCCTAGGACCAAACGGTCCGTCCACGGTTCCCAAAATTGGGAATTGGTTCTCCCGGTCCGGTTCCCGGATCCACCTTGGAACCGGACCGAACCGGGAACCGATCATCCCTAGATATTATCTTATTCTGCATAATATATTTAGCATTATTCCCCACTTAGGAAGGGAGGGAGCGATGCCGCTATAGTTTTCTAAGTAACTTCTTTATATATTTTGATGTGGCGCCAAGAAAAATGACTTTATGTTGTGAGTGCTTTGTCACGATATTAACAGCCACATAATGTTACCAAATATAAAAAAAAAAAAAAAAAAAAAAAAAAGGCCAAGTGGTGTTTTCCATTTATGAGGTTGACAAGTTGGAGAACTTGCACTATAACAATTTCTTCTTAAAATCATCTATAAAATACAAACATTTTATTTTATGAATTATAGTCATAGCCTATATAGTTTTTGAAAAAATTGCACCACAGGTTCTAAACCTCATGTATAAAATATAATCAATTAAGTCCTCAAATTTTACTTAAAGGTACAATTAACTCGTAAAATTTGTGTTGAGAAGAGCAATTTAAGGATGCCATATAGGAAAAATTTCAACAATACTAAGTAATTTAGGCACCATTTATTTAAAGGAATTAATTAGCACTTTTTGAAAAAGGCATAGGACTTAATTAAACTATTGAAAAATCAAGGATTTGATTGCATTTCCTACACAGGCTTCAGGACTTTGGTGCTTTTTTTTTTTCTTTAGATATTTCTCTTTTCCCATACATAACACGTATATACACCTCATTAAAGGTTTTTGTTGCTGACCACAAACCATGAAATTTAAAGAAGCACACACTCTTGGAAAGAAGAGGCTGAAGTAGTGATAGGGACTTTGGTTGAAGAATATAAAGATGAAGAATCGGGACCATGCGTTCTTTACCAGAAGGAAGAACCCTAGGCAAGAATTGTGCCCCGGCATATACCATTTCTTCCTCTGGCATATACCTGGTATTGTGCCGAATTTGGTGAAATAAATAGGGGCTTGATCATCAATGTGATGACTCGGGCATGACCATACGGAGTGGTGCCGAATGTGATGGCGAATAACAGGGCTATTCTCCTTTGGCATAAGAGAACTGCACTGTCATCCATGCAAATGTTGAGGTTGTCCTTGCTTACGCCAAAGGAGAATTGCCCTGCCATTCGCTTGCACTGAATATATGTACTTACTCAAAGCCAGCTAAGGCGCTGCCAAGCCATCTATCGTTTCCACAGGGCAACTTTCAGACATATATTATTGCACAAGGTACAAATGGTGACTATCTGATTTACATGCCTCGTCACTTCATTCTATGGTTATGTGATAGATATAGATTATGTGTATTTATTGGCATTGGAGATACTTTATCGTACTTTTAATTAGGTTATACTATACCTCAATTTAATTTTGAGATGTGGAATTTGTAGAAGTGTCAAGAAAGAATAGAGTAATCATAGCATACACTGTCAATATAAAAACTATTTTCACAAGCAATCTTTTTCACCCTTTTTTTAATGTTTATTGTAAGGGTGAGAAGTTTAAACTCTCAAATCAATAATAAATAATATGTAAAGTCTTATACACATTAATGCTATATGCTCTAATTTTCCCGAAAACTATATTTGTCTAGAACTTATATATCTTGTTTTCCTAATGCGGGGTATGTAAACCTTTTGATTTTACTAATTTATACAGACACATGCAAATCGCCCCTTCCATTTGCGTCGATAAGACTTGGTCTGCAAGGTGGCAGATATAGGTTACTTTAAATGAAAAATGATGTGATTTGCTAGACTACAATCAGAATATTTTACTATTATATCATTTTGTCTATGAAAAATAATGAAACTCCCTTTTTTGTGAATGTCATACAACATAGAAGATACAACATAGAAGATAGAAGATGCCAAACAAACGTCGCTTTTTGAGATCCATTTGTCATCATCCAATTTTATCTTTATCGAATTATTTCGATTTTGTACTTGGCTTTAGCGCAACTTTGGGCAAAAATATTGACGAAAGGTCACTAGAAAGTGGATAAATTAGCAGATTGGAAATAAAGTAAAAACTATTTCGGAACGCAGAAAAAAATGCAAATAAATTTTAGAAATTAGGGCGAAATTTAATATACAAGTTCGGATGTATATAATGCAGATTTTCTAAAATTTGTGCACACAATCCATCTTCATCCATCATCACCATTGATATAGTAGGACTTCGATCCTTCTTTCAAAGAATTTTGCTTCCTGTATTAGTCGATATAGTTACGAATTTGTTGGAGTTTCTTGACTATACATAATAACAAAAAGACTTGATTGCACGAAGAGAACTAATTGATCATTGACCACTTACTTAGTTACGAAACAAAAGTTTTTTTTTTTTTGTTATTACGACCGAGGACTCCATCACGAGCCTTCCGTGCCCAGACAGCACCAAAGAGCCAAGCCCCTATACCTCGGGAAAGACTAGTACAGACTCCATCACCGTGACCCCCCACTTAAGACGTGTATGGCAACGTGGAGATTCGACCTTTCAACCTCAGCGTGAAATCTATTTGGCCTCCTCTACCAATGTAGCTTTCCACCGGTGGGTTAAAAAAAAAAAAGTTTGTCTTTTTTTTTTTGGGTAAAAGGTAAGTAGTATATTGATTTTGAACCAAGAGGCTATACAACAGCACAGTAAGAGGACCCTGCAATAAAAAACTTGCACTCAAAAAGACAAAGTAGTCAAAATGAGTGGAATGGTGTTGGGGTAAAAGAGCTGCAGCTAAGAAAAGCAACACAATAACAGCAGCAAGAAAAGGCTAAAACAGCAGCCAAAAGGAGAACGGAAGAAGAGCCAACAAGGTGGCCCGCACAACAGACAGAGCGAGAAGGAAAAGAAACAACAAAACCGAACAGCAGCCCGGGACAGGATCGAGAGGCCGGATCCAATCAAAGAAGAGAAGGGACCGACCGCTGCACCAAATGAAGGGGACGCATCGCATCCAAAGAGGGGAACACCAAGGCACCTGCGAACCGGTCATCTGGGTTGTGCCAGCTTGAAGAACAGAGGAACGGCAGCACCCAGGGACGACAGCAAGTCCAAGGAATCAGCGAGTGGGGCATCAGCTTGAAAGCAGAGGCGATCAGCAACCAGCAGCCCACCACAGCAACAAAAAGTAAACAGACAGGGAAGGAGACTTTCCGGGGGGAAGAAAAAACAGAGAGGGAGGGAGGGGGGTGTCCTAGCAGCATATCCCATAAGGGGTACAAGAAAAACGAACCAACCAGGGAAATAAAGCCACGACCAGCCAAGAGGTTACAAATTCTATCCCAAAAAAAAAAAAGTTTGTTGACAATTGAAAAAAGAAAAAAAAATGAAAAATGTTCCAATTAAAAGGGCCAAATTACCTCAAAATCTTTGTCAACTTGATCTTGCTTAGAATTCATCAGTCATAGTCATCATATAAAAAGAAAAGGAAAAGTAAAGCTCCTTCGAAAACTTGGGGGAGAATCTGCAGAAACTATGGCGTAGACCTCTGTCAATGGCGCCATCCACCGCAAATCCTTCGGTAACCAGCCAAATTGCACCAAACAAAACTGCCCTCCTCCTCCTCCTCCTCATGTCACCATCTTCAAGTACGACGAGGCTGAACGCCCCAAGCTTGACTTCTGGCTGCGCTTCGCAGCAGGGCACCGCATGGAGGAGCTCCGCCTGTGGCTGATTACTACCAAGCCATCGTTGTAGTATATACTGCCAACGCTGCTGAATTTCTTGAGTCGGTTGGTGCGCCTGGCAGTTGGTTTCTGCTGTTTTTCGTTGGGTAGGACTATAAGGTGGCCTTATCTTAAGGTCTTGTTGATCGAATATGCGGAGTTGGGTGATACTATCCTCGAGGGAATTTTCAGGGAAACTCCTGTCCTAGAGTCCCTTGAGTTGCGCCACTATTGGGGCATGAAGAACGTTATAATAGAATCAACATGTGTGCAAAAGAGTTGGTACTCGGTGCCTCGGGTTCCCTGACACAACGAAAATTTGGGACCTGCATACGCTGTCATAGCAGGCTCCGGAGAATTAGTATTGTCATGCCATGTTCAAACTTGACGATATATATTTTCTTTGGTGAAAATCAAGTTAGATTTTGTCATTTTAACTAGTGTGTCTAATGATAAGAGGATGTGCAGCGATTTGTTGAAGGAATTTCTAAAATCACCAATGGTGGTGATATGGCTATGAGTTTCCTCACAAGCAAGCTGCTTCCTTTTTAATGGTTGGAAGCGAAGGTAAACACCTATTAGCGACCGCCCAGCCCGTCTTGATGTTAGGCATGAAGGGATGTCAATTTGGACACTAGAACATGCACTGGATCTTCCTTTGCATGGAATATGCCAAAACTTGCGTTGTTCTTTTTTTTTTATTAATAAATTTCCGTACTCCCATCCCATCCATTGATGCATTTAATTACTTTTCCAATTTCCGTACCCCCATCCGATTAATTACAACGGGGAAATTTTCCCATCTTTTTAAAAATATTATATCATAACTGAATGTTTGTCTTTATATCTTACTAAATAATGTGGCAATAAGACAGTAAAAATACAGTGTGAAAGGATAAGGAAAAATAAAGGTTTAATTTGACCAAAACAAAATGTATTTAGAAGGTGATGCGACAAATTATAAACAAGCATTAAGTAAATGATTCATATCCATTCGTTCACTAAATCTCTGCTATATTACTTCACATATTTGCATACATAGCATATTTTTTGGATAACTTCAATGGCAAATACATCATAATATTAAAAAAAGGATATGCAAATAAAATATATATAAATATAAATATATATATACATGCACATATATACCTCATTATCATTCAATTCATTTTATGAGCTTTCTGTACATGCATTGTTAAAATATGACCGTGTTTACGATTGATATCTGTCCAAACATAGAAAAAGCAAATATTATTTGCTTGCCCTCACTATGGTATTCTTGAGATTAGAAAAGGGATGAGTTACGTATTCCTAGCAGATTAGTAGGTCAAACTTCTTACAGTAACGCACTGCCAAGGGAACATCACATCCGCTTATCTTAAACAAAACAAAATCACGAGTTACCTAAGGTGGGAATTTCTAAAACGATTGACAATTAATTCATGTGTATCTTATGTACATGGACAAAAAAAAAAAAAAAAAACTTTTTACAGACGAAGAAAAGAGAGTAGAAAGAAGAGTTATCGAAACAACCAAATTGAACCAATGACGACTATGACAATAACAACAAAACAACCGTCATCTAACAACAGTTGAAGCAACGGTGTGAGCCCACCATTTGAGACTCTCTCTCATGTCTGTCTCGTTCCCAAGAGCAGGAAACTTCCAGTTCATCAATGGATCCTCCTTCCTCTTCTCCTCCCACCATTCCCATGCCTCCGACAGATAAGGCCTCGCGACAACTGCAGGCTCGCCAACAATCTCATTCTCATCACCATCTTCTCGATGATGATCGCCATCTTCGTCGTCTTCATCGCCATCTTTGATTTTCTTGCCCAGTCTCTGCAGCCCAGGAATGATGGAGACCAAGCTCGAGTCGACTCTGTCTTCCTCCGAGAAGACGAACCCCAGATCCATGAACCCTTTTAGCTCCTCGAACTCAAGCTCCGACAAGCTCTTGCTCAAGGCCCTCCTCTTCGCTCTTTCTCCCATTTGGCCCTCCTTTCTGCGCGAGAACTTCGAGCTTCTTGGGTTGTTCCAGTTGAAACCTTCCTTTTCTTCTTCTGTGATTACCTCTTCTTCATAGATCATGCTGTGAATGGGCGTCATGTGAAGGACTGGGTCTGGAGAGAGAGGGCTTGATTGGAAGCTTGATGGGATGATGCTCGTTTGATCGCTCATGGACCTCACAAGAATCGACGGAGTCCGAGAAATATGAAGACACGGGCTTACTTTCTCGGGTATTTCTATGCTTTTTTGATCCGGATCGGATCCAAAGGCTGAAGAAGGCGATGCGCCTGGTCGTTTCTTGAAGATCTCGAGCTCGAACCAGCATCGGTCGATGATCTTCATGACTGCTTCGGCTTCTTCCATTAATGGCGGCCAGAGGTGATTGTGTGATTATGGAGATTTAACGAAGGATTGGGTTTCTCAGTGTATATATATAGACTCCTAATTACCGAGATTGCCCTTGCGTTTTCCGGTTATTTACGGGAAAGAGTCAACCTCTGTGTTCACACGTTCGGGTATTACTTGGTTTGGTCTTGGGTCTGTCTAAATGTTTCAATTTTATTGGTCTTTTTTAGCCTTGATCACATCATGCGAGAAGGTCGGGTTTATCTAGAAAGTGCGAGGAATGGGGATGTGAGAGAGTGAGCCGACGTGGATCTTAGTCAGAGAAAATGAATTGATTTGCTTGAGCTTGTAGGTCATGCACAGTATAAGTATGTACGGAGAAATTTTGAGGTAATGCCGGAGTACATTGCTCTAGATATGATGCAAAATTGCAAATGACAAATATTAATCAATTGAGGAGTAGGGTTGATGAGGGATATCAATCTTTTTTGAGGTTGGTGAGGGTTGCTAAACTATGACCGACTCTAGCAAGGGTCAATTTGAGGTGGTGACGACCCTCGTAGATGGTGGAGAAGTCTCCCTCCCTCCCACCAGCTCCTAAATCAAAGATATCTACATTTTCAATTGAGATGGGATAATTCTTTAAATGAAGAATGATCAATAATATCAAAAAATATTATTTGCTACTTAGATTGACTTTTCTCAGTGTATTTATTTAAACAAAGACTCCAATTTTTTCTCTGTTCAGATAGTAAATATTTCTCAGTCTAGTTTTGTACCTAACGCGTTAAGTATCCCACTTGAGGAGTACATTCGAAAGAATGAAATTTAATTAATGTAGCCAATTTTGTCACTTTAGCATAATCAACATCATATAAATCTAGTTGAAGGATTTTGATTGCACAACAAAATCAACAAATTAGTTGTACAAACCACATAGATTATGGAACATAAAGTATAATTGAACATAATCATATACATGATAGTTGGATTGTGTATGATACTTCATTGGAGTACGATTTTAAAATATCAGCAGTAATTTGAGATTCAAGCTGGCTTTTCCCACTACTAGGGTCTAAGAATCTAGTCTTTGTGCAGGCTAAATAGCGTGATACCGTTTGTCTTGTTTCACTAAGTGAAAAGTGTGGGAGGGATGGATAATGGATGCAGACACCACTTTTAGGTGTTATAATAAGAATCTCACTCTTGTTATGAAATGTCCAATTTAAGCCATAATTAAGTCAAGACGTCGGCATCAAGTTCGTTATTGCAACTCTAATGAGTGCTATTTTTTCACATGAGGTACAAACGTCGAAGGCATGAGTTAATCACATATTCACTCGTTACGTGCTTTGTAATCCAATATAAGACAATGTGACCCTTTACCAATAAAGTTACTGGACTTATCGAAAAAAGGAATACACTCTGTATATAGTTCCTAATGATAAATTAATTTAATCACTAACCAAGGACAAACAACTATTCAAAATTTTAAAAGCAACATCTTGTTGCTTGTACATCGCAAACACTAGCAGGTTCCTCTACGCATCATTCTCGCTAAGCCATTCACTTTGGATTGCTTCAGGAGTGGAGAGTTTATATCCACCAAGTCTATATCTACACGAATTCTTCTTTTCCTTTTACCTATTTTAATCTTTTTTTTCTTTTTCTCTTTTTATTTTTTTTTTTTGGGGGGGGAGGGGGAACCAAAATCAATGCAACTTTGGGGGACCTAATGTAATAATTTTTATCGGTCAACATTTTGTCTTCGGAATTTCCAAAAAAAAGGGAAGGTTTAATTTTTATAATGTTAATTAAAGTTAAAGAGAGTAGTTAGGGCACATTAATTAGACGAGACTAATTAACAAGTATATAGGAATATCTTAAAAGAGGGACCTAAGCCAATGTGCATTATTTGGGGGACCTAATGTAATAATTACATTTTTTCTTAAATCTTTTTTGGGGGGAGACCAAGCAATGGTTGCGTGCTTTAACCAATTTAGGTTGAAGAAGACAATTTTCGTTTTTTTTTTTTTTTTTTTTAGGTCGTTTTCAACGTGATGTTTTGCTAACGCTCGAGGGCAGGACGGTAAATGAGCAAAAGCTTCTTAGGAGAATATTCCGATCCTATTTTTTTGTATTATGCTAAATGGGAAACTCCATCTTTGACTTATGGTCAACTTTTAGGAGTTCTTGGGCTTCGAGTGCGACTTTTAACTTCCCCGCGTATGATTTGTTTCAGACACGTCTTGAACATTGTCGGCCAAATAATAATAATAAATAAATAAATGAACACGATGTCTAAAATAGGACAGTAATCCGGTAATTTTCTATTTTCACGTGATTGTTAGGTTTGACATAAATAGATTTGTGTCACTAGAAAAATTATTTCTCACGTGGGTCTGTTCCGACAAAATTAGACATATTTAATGTTCATATTTAATTTTTTTTAACCTTAAGAGTATATAAAAGTAGAACCTATTTTAAAAAAGAATAAATGATCAAATAAAGTCATTAAACATTAAAAAAAAAAAAAGATAACACACATACATTTTTTGTCACCAATATGGCCAATAAAGCATATTATAGACTGGCAAGATATATTATAGATCGATCAAATTAACAAAACTGGTACAGACTCAATAATACCACAAACATAGTTGTCGCGACCAATTTTTTGGGGTTTGGACCACCTAGGGTTTGGCTAATGGATTGTTAAGCCTAGACTTAACTCGGGCTCTCCCAAGCCCATACCAATTCGCGACTTAGGTTCAAGTTCTTAACATGCAATTGATTTTCAATTAGGAGTCGCCACTAATCTATTTTTGGTGGGTCGATTAGAAACCCAAGTAAAATAACGGGAGAATTATTTTACTCCTACGAACCAGAGACTATGGGTACGGGGACTTGGTTACGCTAGAATTCTCTAACGCCCTTTCGGTACCTTTCTTTTTATTTTGAAAAAATGTTTGGCAAGCAGTTTGGATTGATTTTAAATCTATTTTCCTAACATGTGAGGTGATCATGCAGTGCGCAAACCACCAATTTAACATCCAATAAAGCAATTAAATTATGCAGAACTTACCTCAAAGCAACGAAAGCATCTGCATTGTTAAATTAAATCCATATCAACAATCCTAGATATGGTTTCTAATTAACACGCAATTTCAATTTTTGTTTTTGCTTTTCTTAATGAAAATCATGCGATGCATGCTAATAATCTAACATGACATGGTAGCATGACCTAAACTATATGACATAAAGAAATGCAATAATTAAATGCAATCTAAATGATCTAATTGTAATGACATGCAATGCGATGCAATGACATATAAAATTATTTTAACTAAATGACATGCAACATACAATTTAGTATGCGAGTTATATGTCATGCGACATTTATTAATTGACTTAGTCTAATGACGGGCAATTTCTGATTAAAAAATGAACCTAACAATAATTACTAAAATGACATGCATTTCATAAACCTAATTCTATATGACATGCAAATGACATTTTTTATTTGAAAAATGCAATCTATCCTAGGAATTGCAACTAACTTACCCTAAGACAAATTTTATGAAATCTCAAATGATCTGGCTAGATTAAGATTCTATCTAATTTAAACTAGGGATTAAGTCATATTAAATCCTAATTTAAACTAAGACATTATCTAAATCTAAAATGCAATTTATCTAAAAAGATGATCTAAATTTAAAATGAAACATGCAATTCTAATATGCCATGACATACAAAGAATGCCATAATTCTATATGACATATGCATGATGACTTTTTTTGTGTGTTTTTTTTTTTTATAAAATTCGAAATTAAAATTGCAATCCTAAATATGCAACAAACTTAATCCTAATTAAGATTTTTTTGGATTTTTCTTTTAAAAATTCGATTGACCCAACCAACTTGACGACAAGCAAATCAAACAAGATGAGATTGATATCCGAAAATTGGCGAACCATATCTCGCGCATGAGATCGGGTTGACCAATTTTAAAATTAAATCGCGAATCAAATCTCGAGCTTGAGATTGGATTGTCGATTTTTATAAGAGATTGCTAGTCGGATTTCGGGCGCGAAAATCGAACTGTCAATCTCTAATTTGAGGGGCACTTTCATGTTGGAATCTCAATCAAACATTTAAGAGGAACAATTTCACTAAACAAAACCAGATATAAAGGAAAGTAAAAAAACTATAACTAAATAAGCAATAATAATAATAATAAAAATCTACCTAATTCCCTTTTCCTTTTTTTTTTTGTTTTTGTTTTTTCTTCTTTCCTTTCCCACGTGGAACCGTGGGTCTCAAGGATGCCGGAATCGGAGGTCCGGCGGGTCACCGAGGCGAAGGGTCACCGGAGGTGGCTCGGTGAGGGGTGAATCGCGAAGGTGGCAGCTGCGGGCGTCGGGGGGCCTCGGGTAGCTGCGATGAGGAGCTCCGGCGTCTGGATCGGGATGTTGGGCACGGCGTCCGGCGAGAGAATCGGATCGGGCGCGAGCGTTGCGGTGTGGAGCGAGGGCGGCGTCGGATCTGGGTCTTCAACGAGGCTCGGCATCGGCGAAAGGGAAGCGTCGAGCTGGGTTCGGGCCTTCTGTCCACGGGGACCTCGGATTTGCGGGCGGAGGGACTCCGGCGGCTGGATCTCGGCTCGGCTGCGGCTCCGGGTCACCGGTGGCTTGGGATCTAACGGCGAGAGACAGATCTGCGGAGGAGGGTTGCAACGACAGGAATTGGCGCGGCGTGCGGGGGCTACCGTTGCGGGCGCGGGCGAGACGAGGCGGAGGCGGTGGGTCGCGGGCCGGGCGGGCGACGGCGTGTCGTCGAGGCTCCGGAGGCTCGGCGTCGGGCCGCGCGCAGGCGGCACGGGGAAGGTTGGCTCGGCGGCGGCGCGATTCTGGGTCGCCGGTGCAAGCAAGCGGCACGGCGCGGGCATAGCCGGCGCGGATAGGGGGCAGCGTCGGGAGGAAGAAGACGACACTGTAGCCCCTCTTTTCTTTTTCCCTTTTTTTCTCTTTTCGAAAACCCTCAGAAAAACCTCCTTCTCTCTCTTTCTTTTTCTGAATTTTTTCAAAAGAAGCCCCCTCCACGATTGATCCGTACATATCCTTTTATAGGCGACGCAAAACGGGATCTTTTTTGTTCATATTTTCATCTCCCGAATATTGCTTATAACCTCTTGATCGTAAAAATCCTTATCTCAAAATATTCTCCCCCGATTTCATCACCTATTGATAAAAATAAGATTACAATGCGATCTTTTTTTAAATTTTTCAAAAACCATAATATCGCATCAAATCTTAATTTTTCGCAAGATAATCAATTAAAAATAACGATGGGCTTGGGTTAATTTTATCATTTCATGGGCCTAGCCCGGCCTACCGAACTAAAGCTTAAAAACATAAAATTTGGGCTCATCCACCACCGGTCCTAAAAATAAAAATGCAAAACATGTAAATCAAAAATAAATGCACCTAAAAATTATATGCTATGCGATTGAATTATAATATTTTTTAGGGGTTAAAAATTAATCCCCAATTTTTATGCAATAAATGACTAAAATGGGTTGTCCAAAATTTAGGTGTCAACAATAGTCATTGAGTTTTGAAAGATTCATTCACTTATTGATCATTC
Organism: Eucalyptus decipiens; assembly: GCA_014182575.1. Lineage (NCBI taxonomy): Eukaryota > Viridiplantae > Streptophyta > Magnoliopsida > Myrtales > Myrtaceae > Eucalyptus > Eucalyptus decipiens. The sequence goes on along the minus strand of CM024613.1, from coordinate 42,840,373 downwards.
ATAATATGGTCCAAAAATAGGATCTTCATCAGTTGAAATTTGGTTATCACGTGTCTTCAACATAAGATTCCCCAAAATCTCATGGGTCTTGAAAAAAAAATCATTTGTTTTGGTTAATTTCACTTGATTTAGTTTATGATGAATGTCATTTCTAATGACATGATATGCATGGGAATATTCCATGGCATTTCATAATGTTTAAGTTAGAGATGAAAAAAAAAAACGTCCCTTGAATTAAATTTGCAGTGGGAATGCAATGAGCATTTTATTTGGCATTGATGAGAACCTCTACTTTCAAATATGACAACAGCATTATATCAGATGTTTCCTTTCCTATGTGAACAAAGGTCTCCAAAATGATTAAGGAGAATAGACTTCACACAATTTAGACATGTGGAAAAAAAGGTACAATATTTAAAGAAATCAAATGGAAAACGTTTTCTAACTATAACCAAGACATGGAAAATAATGGAGAAAATTTTCCAATCATGGTAATGATGATAGTGTTGATTTGGTTGTGACATCCAATAGAGGGATAAGAAGGTTTTTCAACGGTTATGTTTGAACATAAGGAACGTTTAAAACTATGGGATCTGTGGTTAAAAATTCAAATAATAAATTCACTATGGTGATTCCAAATCATAATATTATGACAATAAAAATATTTTAGCTCAAGTATACTTTTTGATAAAGACATGAATTGTGGACTTTAATTACTTGAATTTCACTTAAAATAACCACTGGTCATTTTCTAGGAATTAAGATCTTCTCCATTGATGGATAAAATAACATTTCGTTTTTACTCTTTTAAAATTAATGACACATTAACTCATTTGAAAATATCTTTTATTTTTCTTTTTTCACTCGTTCCTCTTCTTTTATATTGTGCATATTGCCAAATCGCCTTGACGCGATTCCTCTATGCCCATCGGTTGTTTTTGGCCACCATAACCACCGGGCTAGGACCGAATCCCTTTATGCTTATATGCCTAAGGGCCGCCACCTGCAAGGGTTATTAGCATACATATTTCATCGCCAAAGTGACATGACAAGCTGACAAAACTAAGGTATTGTCTAGTTGGGCTCAAAGCCCACCTGCACTATTGCCGAATGAACACAAAAAGATTACTGCAAGTGCACTATAATCAAGTGGGTGTGGCATTTCGAGTCAAATACTACAATTGCAGTATGGACCCAAAAGTTAAAAAGTAAAAATCATCACAAAAGCATATACACACCTCTTCTCGTGAAGGACAACATGAATTTATGGATACAATATTATTTATAATCATTATACGCAAGATTAAAAGAAAAGTCATGAACATACGTTAGAGAAGTCCAACGTATGACTGCTATCATCACTAAAGATTCTTACCTAAAATACGTTGAAAAACTAGTAAATGAACAAATAATTAAAATAAATAAATATAGTGCCATAAAAGAAAACCTAAATGAAGCATCCCAGAATTGTTGAAGATCAGAATAATAGTCATCAATCTGTCAAAAATTGGTATGGACTCAATAATACAACAAAAATTACAACTTTAACTTTATTAAAGTAGTCACATGACCATTGAAAGATTCTTTCACTTATTGATGGATTCATAATCAGGCTCAAACTTGGAATCTTCATCAGCTAAAATCTGGTTACCACGTGTTTTCAAGACAAGATTCTTCAAGTTTCGGCTAATTTCGCTTATACTTATGTGGTGATTGATGGATGTCATATCTAGTAACATGATATGCGTGGGAATAATCTCATTGTATTTCATACCTAATGATAAAGATAGAGATAAAGAAAGTCCTTTGAACTAAATTTACAGTGGGAATGCGATGAGCACTTTCATTTGGCATTGACGGGAACCTCTACAAATATGACAGCAGCATTGTATCAGATTTTCCCTTACCTATTTGAACAAATGTCTCCAAAATGATTACTGAAAATAGACTTCGCACAATTTACACTTGTGGGAAAAAGGTAGAGCATTTAAAGAAATTAAATGGAAAAACGTCTTCTAACTATAACCAAGATATGGAAAATGTTAGAGAAATTTTTCTAAAACACGGTAATGACGATAGTGTTGATTTGGTCATGACATTTATGGAGGGATGAGAAGGTTCTTCGATGGTTATCTTTGAATGGGAGGAGCATTTAGAACTAAGGAGTTTGTTGACAAAGATACAAATGATAAATTCATCATGATGATACTAATCACATCATTACAGTAATAAAAATGTTTTAGTTCAGCTATGGTTCTTGATACAGACATGAATTGTGGACTTTAATTACTTTAAATTCACTGAAAATAACTCCACTACAGGATAAAATAACATTTGTTTTACTCTATAAAAATTAATGACACATCAACCCATTTGAAATAGTTGGTTTTTTTTCTTCTCTTTTTTCTTCTTCTATATTGCACCTTTTCCTCTACCTATAATAATATACTGAAAACCTATGTGTTGTCAAATCGCCTTGTTGCGGTGCCTACCTCTATGCCCATTGGCTGTTTTTAGCCACTATAACCACCGAGCCCAAACTGATCTCTCTATGTTTACATGCTTGAGGGCTGCAAGCTGAAAGGGTTAGCATACATTTTTCATTGCAAAAGTGATATGACGAGCTAGCAAAACTAAGGTATTGTTTAGTTAGGCTCAAAGCCCACCTGCACTATTGCTAAATGAACACAAACAGATAACTAGAACTACATCATTATCAAGTGGGTGTCGCATTTTGAGTCTAATACTACAATTGTAGTGTGGACCTTGAAGCTAAAAAGTAAAATAATCTCAAAAATATATACACACCTCTTCTTGTGAAGAACCCGATGTGAATTTGTGGATACAATATCATGTGCAAGATTAAAAGAAAAGTCAAGAACATGTGCGGAAGAAGTCCAAATTATGATTGCTCCCATTACCAAAGAATTTTATCTAAAATATGTGGAAAAATTAGTAAATGAAAGTAAAAGAAAATAAATATAGTGCCATAAAAGAAAACCAAAACGAAGCATCCTAGAATTGTTGAAGATTGCAATGGTGACTTGCCGGGCAAATCTCCTTTGGCAGTGAGCTTATATAACATTCACTTCCCAGTGAAAATTGTGGTCATAAGCCACCTGCCAAAGGAGAAAATGCCCTTAGCTGCGAAAATAGGGAAGGTTCTGGAAATTCAACTCCAAACAAAGGGAGTGACTTACAAAACAGGACAAGTGATGGTGGAAGTGGATTTAACAACTCCCCTGAGATCTGGAACCATTGTGAAATTAGGAGGAAAAATGCTGTGGGTGGAATTTAAGTATGAACGATTACCCCACTACTGTTATTCATGTGGGAGAATAGGCCATTATGCATCGGATTGCAAAGAAATCCCACGCCAGCTAACAAAATGGGCTGAGAACAAACCATGAAAATATGGACCTTGGTTGAAGGCAGAGGTAAGAGAGAAAAGTCCACATTGGGAGGCTTTTTATGGAGTGCTTAACCTGCAGCAAGAAGAAGATGAATCAACCCCTGAAGCGCAAATCCAGTCAAAGGGCATGGAAATTGTAGTGAGAGAGGAAGGAGTTCAAATGCCAGATCCAATCAGAAGCAAAAAATGTCATGACTGCCTTGTACTAGCTAAGAATGAGGAAAGTGCAGCTCCAAATGCAGAAGAACAAGTAACAGAAGGTAAGCAAATAGCTATATTTGAACCATCTGTTGTTGAAGCTAACAAGACCAAGGTGCCAAGTATCAAGAAAAACTAGACTTTTAAAAGAACAAAGAAACAAAAGAGGATTCAAGAATCTGCCATAGCATTGATAGATGAGGAGGATCCGTTAGATACCCCTATTCAGGTGGTAAGAGAAGGAAAGGAATGGGCTCTAGTGGCTAGCCCGAATAAGCCACCGACAACGACATGATGATTTTGAGCTGGAACTGTCAATGGCTGGGCAATCCCTTAACAGTTCAAGAGCTAAGAGCCTTAGTGGCTCAAGAAAGGCCCAACCTATTTTTTCTAATGAAAACTAAAAACAAAGAGTTACTGGTGGAAAGGGTAAGAAGATGGCTCAAGTTCCCATACTCCCATCTTGTACAGCCGGTAGGAATTGCAGGAGGCTTGGTTATTATGTGGCTAAAAGAGGTAGAAATCCAAGTGAATTTCAGCTCAAAAGAACTCATTTATCTAGATTGTAAAGAACCAGAAAGTGGGAAACATATGAGAATCACATTCCTCCATGCATCCACGAATTTTCAAGAGAGGTTAGCACTTTGGCAATAAATAAAAAGTTTTCATTTTGTGAACCAACTCCCGTGGATTTGTATGGGGGATTTTAACGAAATTATGTATAATTGGGAGAAAGAAGGAATGCGAGAGGCTGATCATCACAGAATTATGGCTTTCTGGGAGTTCACAAATAGTTGTTTCGTCATGGACATGGAGAGCAAAGAATGTGCTTACACGTGGACAAACAAGAGAGAAGGCGATGCACTAGTGAGGAAAAGGCTAGATAAAGTGTTATGTACCATGGAGTGAAGGGTGGCCTTTCTGAATGTAGAAGTGGTGGCACTACCTGCTGTGGAATCCGATCACAGCCCGCTTTTGCTTTGCTTATACCCGCTGCAAAACAAAAGAAAAAAGGCATTCAAGTTTGAAGCCTATTGGTTGGAAGAATAGGAATGTGGAGAAATAATAAGAAGCACAAGGCAAGAGGAATAGTTTTAGCTACTAAGTTTCCCAGGAAAACTCCAAGAAGTATAAAAAAAACTAGCATTATGGAGTCGGGGGAAATTCTCCAACGCATCATACCAGATAAAAGGGCTGAAAAGGAAACTGACAGAGATAAACAACAAACCAGGAGTAGAAACCAGCAAAGAAGAAAGCAAGGAAATAATGGAACAAATTGAAAAGCTATGGAAACAAGAGGAAATGTACTGGGGGATGAGATCATGTATTGAGTGGTTGCAGTGGGGCGACAAAAATACCAAATGTTTTCATGCAACAACAATCCAGAGGAGGCATCTAAACAGGATAACAATGCTGAAGACTAATGGAGGGAGTTGGTGTAGAGAACCAAATTCTCTTAAAAGTCATATAAGGGACTTCTATTGAAACCTATATGAATCGGTAGGACCACGGAACTTCCAACCTATCCTTGATCAATGCTTGAGTCCAATCGGAGAAGAGGCAAATGAAAGATTGATGGCCATCATCACAATGGAGGAGGTTAAAGAAGCCATATTCCAACTAGGAGCAACAAAAGCCCTAGGGCCGGATGGAATGAATGGGCAATTCTACAGGAGCTATTGGGAAGAAATCAAGGAAGATACACTTCACCTGGTCCATAATTTCTTTGACACAAGTACCTTGGACCCAAACCTGAATTTGACTCACATTTCTCTAATTCCTAAGGTTAAAAATCCTGAGGAAATCAGCCAGTTTAGGCCTATCAGCCTATGCAATTTCAGCTACAAGATTATATCAAAAGTGATGGCAAATAGAATAAAACCATGGCTTCAAGAGTTAATAGCAACGGAACAAAGTGCCTTTGTTCAAGGCCGACAAATTCAAGATAACAACCTCATTGTACAGGAAGTACTGCACCAAATGAAGGTTAAAAAGCGAAGAAAGAAGTTCTAAGCCATTCTTAAACTAGACATGCAGAAGGATTATGATAGGATTGAATGGGACTTATTGAGAGCTTGTATGCTGAAAATGAGCTTTTGTGAACGATGGGTCGATCTAATCATGAAGTGTGTCACAACGGTGTCGTTTTGCATGAAAGTGAATGGAGAACCCACACAGGTTTTTACCCCCACAAGAGGCATTAGACAAGGAGACCTACTATCATCTTACCTATCTATATTAGTGGCAAATGTGTTATCATGGTTGATGCACAAAGCACAAGCAGATGGAAGCCTAAAGGGAATCACTCTAAACAGACATTGCCCAACATTATCCCACTTGTTATTTGCTGATGATGCAATCTTCTTTCTAGATGGAACGGTTAGAGAATGTCAAAGCCTGGCAGCAATTCTAAACCAATATTGCTATGCAACGGGTCAAGCTGTCAACCTAAATAAATCTGGAATCGCTTTCAGTAGTGGCTGTCCACAGAGCTTGAAGGGGAATATGGCCTAGGAACTATGCGTTCCGATTGTAGAGAAGATCGGGAAGTACCTTGGAATACCATCTGACTGGGGTTAGTCCAAGAAAGACATGTTTAGTTGGATTTTGGCTAGAATCAACATGAAGATGGAAGGATGGAAAAACAAATTTCTCTCAAAAGCAGGAAAAGAAACATTGATAAAAAGTGTAGTGCAAGCCATCCCCCAGTATTCCATGTTGATTTTTAAGATACCAAACTCTATTTGTAATGCTATAGAGAGAAGAATTGCATCCTTTTGGTGGAAACAAAGCGATGTCAGAAAAGGCATGCACTGTAAAAAATGGGAAGTGATGAAACTCAGAAAAGATGAAGGAGGCTTAGGCTTTAAAGATTTGCAAACCTTGAATAGAGCCATGTTGGGTAAACTAGCCTGGAGATTACATCAGAACCCTTCAGCTTTATGGAGTCAGATTTTCAAAGGTTTATACTTCCGGATGGGGATTTTTGGAAAGCCAAAAAGGGCTTCGAACCCGAGCTTAGATGGGTTGTGGGGGACAATAATACTATAAAAATCCGCGAGGACAAGTGGCTATCCTCTGGCATTATTGGCTGGCTTGCAAATAGGGATGAGCCGCACAAAGTGACTGAACTAATAAATACTGACTCCAGAACGTGGAAAGAGCAAACTTTGTAGAACCTTTATGCAGAAAAGGTTGTTGAGGAGATATTAGCAACCCCCATTAGTCCCTTCCCCAAGGCAGACACCCTACACTGGACAGCAAACAAAACTGGAGGCTATACAGTCAAGAGCGGCTATAATAATGAGCGATCCAAGTCATTCAAGGCAGCCACAAACATAGCCTCAACATCATTCTAACCACCGAGAAAATTATGGACGAGCTTATGGAATATCCAAACACCTCCCAAAATTTGCACCTTCCTATGGAGCATGTGTCAAGACGCCCTACCAACGCGTGGAAAACTTTACAAGAAAATAGTCTTACTGGACCCAATATGCCCGCTCTATTCCAAGTACCTTGAGATGATTGAACACCTGCTCTTCTCATGTGGCTAGACACGAGGGATATGGGCTGACCCAGCCTTGCAGCACCTTAATAGCTCACAAAATGTCCCAAGAGTAGACAAGTGGTTGCTAGATCTCTTTGAAGACAGCAGCTGAACTTCAATGGCAGCAACCGGAATCTCACTAGAAGCAGAGGAAGTCGCAACAATCCTCTCGTTTATGTGGAAAGTGAGAAACAACGCCGTCTTCCGAGGACTTCAATTGAATCTCATAGCCATCTTGGAGGAGGCGAGAGCCCACGTAATCACCTACATCAAACGGAACCCACACAACAGTAGATCAAGATCTAGATCTAGAAAGGAAGACACAAAATGGTTGCCCCCAACAAACCCAAACTGAAGCGAAACGTCGATGCATCTTAGGCAGGGGGCAAAATCCCGAGTTCAATTGTTGGAATACTTAGAAATTCGAGTGGCATGGTGGAGGGAGGCTTCACATGCGAGGTCCGAGCGGCAACTCCTCTTCAAGCCGAAACCCTAGCTACTATAAAGGGTCTGAAGTTTCTGAAGCAAATTCAAGAGACTCACATGTGGGGAAGTCAGAAGGAAATAGTACATTACGTATGTGAGAGTGACAACTTGACTGTAGTGGAGAGTTTAATGGGCCATGAAGATGCATCTTGGGAAGTGAGGAATATAGTCTAGGAAGGAAAAAGAATTCTAGCCCAATTCAGCCAAGCAAAGACAACCCATTGCCCCTCGGGAAGGAAATCGAGCCGCCGATTGGATAGCAAAAGCACATCGAACCAAAAATTCCCCCTCAATTGGATGTCTTACCATCCCTAGCCTCTTAGGGATATTTTATGTTTTGGAGTTTATGAACCTTTGTTTTGCAATTTTCATATGAATGAATGAAAGAAATCACCCGTTTTCGACCAAAAAAAAAAAAAGAGGAGAAAATGCCTAGTAATTCACCATTTACATGCCATGCACACTATATTACTCATGTGCTATTAATAAAAACTACTATTTTTCTTTTTTTTTTTTTTTTTGGGGCTTGGATGAACAGTGTTGGAGTGCAATATCAATTTATAACCTCCTAAGAGGTGTAGCACATTTTGCATGAACAAGCATATTCGAGCAAGCATTTCAAGGAGAAATCCACTTATTCTCTATCCAGTGCAAAAACTCCATGGATTTCTTCTTGCTGAAAGACAATGGAGGCTAGGGATTCTGCATTTTGTGGAGAAACTTGATCCGGTTCTTCAACAATCTCCTTGAACTTCGTTGTCTATTCGAAGGAAAAGATCAACAGTAAAAGTCGATTCAAACTCAGATTTGAGATTAAAGCTAAGCCTTATCAACTATTGCTTTTATATTGTTGCGATTAGATCCTGAACGAAGATGAACTATCGTGAAGAAGAGTAAAGAGATCTGGAAATTTGTATATTTAGTCTGTATTCTGATGTACAATTCTTCTGTAATTATAATACATAGATGAAATAATAAAAGGCAAAGAAATATTTGTGTAATCACAATAAATCAAAATCTAATCTCAATCTAAAATCTTAACTAATTTATGTACAATTAAAATCAATTGAGATTCCGAGCGTATCTCCCAGGATCGGGTTTGATGCATATCTTCCAACACTCCCCCTCAAGCTGGTGGCTGGTAGATATCCAAGATGCCTAGCTTGCTCAACAAATATGCACGCTGTCTTTGACATAGGGGCTTAGTGAAGATATCGGCTGGTTGCTCTACCGTTCCAATTCCTCTGGTCTTAATTATCCCTTCTTGAATCTTTTCTCGAGTAAAATGACAATCCACTTCTATATGCTTCGTTTTTTCATGTACTATGGGATTTGCTGCAAGTTTGAGTGTCGCATCTTTGTCACAGAACAACCTAGTCGGACCCTTCAAATTTATCCCAAGATCCCCAAGTAGTCCCCGTATCCATATGATCTCACAGGTAGTTTTCGCCATAGCTCGATATTCTGCTTCGGTTGAAGACAATGATACGGTTGCCTGCTTCTTGGTTTTCCATGAAAGAAGAGAATCTCCAAGTTTAATGCAAAAACCTATAATGGATCGTCGACTCATAGGACAAGTCGCATAATCTGCATCACAGTATGCCAACATTTCCATATTGCATTCTTTGGATAAAAGAATCCCTAGTCCTGGGCACTTCTTCAAGTATTTCACAACCTTTAAGATAGCATTCAAGTGAGACAACTTTGGATTGTGCATGAACTGGCTGAGAGTCTGCAGTGCATATGATATGTCGGGTCTGGTCATAGTTAAGTATATGAGCTTCTCAACAAGCTTCTGATAACCTGAAGGATCATTGAGAACATAATCATGATTCTCAGATGTCCCAGCATCATAATCCTTAGTGGTCAATTTTGTATTTTGCTCAATTGGAATGACCGATGGTTTGCATCCCGACAGACTTGCCTCTGATATAATCTCCAGCACAAACTTCCGTTGACTAAGGGAAATCTCGCGATCAGATCGAGCAATCTCAATTCCAAGGAAGTATTTGGGTGCTCCAAAGTCTTTAATGTGAAATGTAAAGTGCAAATACTTCTTGAATCTCTCTATTGCAGTCCTATCATTTCCCATGATGAGGATATCGTCAACATATTACATCAGATAAATAGATGACGTACCTTGAGTCCATGTGAACAAGGCGTAATCATAGCTGGACTGTTTGAAACTTGCAGAAGTGAGAGCATCGGCAAATTTGGCATACCATTGCCTGAAAGCTTGCTTAAGACCATAAAGGGATTTACGGAGACGCCATACTCCATTCTCCCCCTATCTTTGTAATCCTTGAGGAGTATCCATGTAGATTTCCTCATTTAAATCTCCATGCAGAAAAGCGTTATGTATGTCCATTTGATGTAATGGCCAATCATTAATAGCTGCAACAGATAGGAAGGATCTTACGGTTACATCTTTGGCAATGGGAGAAAATGTTTCATGGTAGTCAAAACCTTCCTGTTGAGTAAATCCTTTGGCCACCAATCTAGCTTTGTAACGCTCAACGGACCCATCAGCACGGTATTTAATCTTGTAAACCCATTTGCATCCAATAGGTTTCCTATTTGGTGGTAGATTGACCAAATCCTAGGTCTTATTTGCAGTTAGTGCTTGCAATTAAGCTCCTATAGCTTCTTGCCATCTTGGATCTTTAGCTACTTCTTCATAAGTAGATGGCTCGATGTCCTCTAATATTCGACTCACGCAGCATCTATGTTCCGGTGAAAGTCTATGAAACGAAACATAAGATGATATTGGGTAGTTAATACCTGGTGAATTGAGGGATGCACAAACATAATCTTTTGTCCAAGCTAGCGGTCATGTAAAGCGACCAGATCATCGAGGAGGATCCACTCGAGCTGGGGTTGAGGATATCTTCGTATTGCCAATTTCATTGGAAGACTCTTCCATCATTGAGGAATTTTCTTGAATGACATTTTTAGCAATTTCTGGTGTAGAAATCTCAGGGGAGATTGGAGTCATCATTGGAACAATTTGTTCTGGAGTTCCTGTCACAAAATATTCGGCATTTGAAGATTCTTCCATAGATAGTGACTTACCAGAAGTGTTTGGTGTCTCTCTTGAAGAATCCCATTCCTTGAAAGGAAAAACATCTTCGTGAAAAATGACATCTCTGTTGATGAAGAATTCCAATATTGACTAATCTAGGACACGATAGCCCTTTTGTAAATTCGGATAACCCATGAAGTTGCAACATCAAGCTCGAGGGCCCGTTTTGTCTCGAGGACCCAATACAGTAGCGGAGCACCAGCATCCGAATATCCTTAAATGCCCCAATTATGGTTTCTTCTTGAAAAGTAACTCAAATGGAGTTTTTCCATTGAGTACTTGAGTTGGCATACGGTTGATGAGATATGCTGCAGTAATTATGCATTCGCCCCAATAATTTTCCGGAATAGACACCTGAAATTTTAATGCACGTGCAACTTCCAATAGGTGGCGATGCTTACGCTCCACTACTCCATTCTGTTGTGGAGTATAGATGCAAGAACTTTCATGGAGAATCCCATGAGATGATAGGAGAAAATTGCAATCATTGTTGAAGAACTCCTTCCCATTGTCTGTCCTCACTCGTTGAATAGATCTTCCAAATTGGTTATTGGATAGAGCAATGAAAGTTTTCAAATGTGAGAAAACTTGTCCTTTTGACTGCATCAGAAAAACCCAGGTGGCACGAGAATAATCGTCCACGATTGTCAAGAAATAGCGTGACCCATCATGATGTTGGGTATCATAAGGACCCCATACATCCATGTGAATTAAAGAAAAAATGTGCGTGGCACGATTTTTACTAAGAGTAAAAGGAATGCGTGATTGCTTTGCAATGGGACATATTTGACACTTAGAGTAAGGAAATGAAGCACTATGACCCAATCGTGAATGCAAAAGATAGTCTTTATCATTGGTAGTCGTGTTACACAATGATATTTTATTTGAAGATAAAGAGGACAAATCAAAATTACTTGGAAAATTCCTCCATAGAAACAACCCTTCAAAAAGACTACCCAAGCCCATCACTCTGCCAATCGAAAGGGCCTGAAAGAAGCAAGTGTCAAAATCAAACAATACATGACAATAATTTTCTCTGCAGACTTTGGATACAGAAATAAGATTGAATCGAAATTTTGGGAGGTAAAGGACATTTTGCAGTATGATTTGTGGGCTGAGTTTGACTGATCCAGTGATTTTTGACATGAGTAACATTCCCATTTGGCAATTGGACAGTAATAGGAAATTCCAGGTTCTCATGTATATATGAAAATAATGCCCTTTCGCAAACAATGTGATCACTTGCCGCAGAATCAATTATCCAGGATTTTCTAGAAATATTATTAATCAGGCAGCGAGGAATACCAAATTTCCTCCTTTGCTTGAGGTGTCTAATTTTTGTATTGCTTGCATAAATTGTTGGTATTGGTAATTTGTTATAGACCAATCAGCATTAGGACCACCAACCTGATAAGCCGCATAAATTTTCTTCCTTTTTTCCCTTTTCTCCGGGTTTAACGTGTAGTTTCTAGCAATTTTCCACTGTATGATGTGGCCCTCTGCAAAATTCACAATATAATTTACCCTTTCTTAGATTAAAATTTTTCACAAATGCCGAAAAAATTCCTCCACCGTCAGATGCTGAGAAAATCCACCACCGTCGGATGCCTCCCCAGTCGCTCCATCTCCACCATTGGATCCAGTCGAGTAGATAGGTCCTTTTGGACTGTCTGATCGGCGCGATAGATCTGAGCCATTCATTCCTTCTATTTTAAGGAGGGGAGAATCCTCGGGCGGCCGAAACCCTAGCCCTTCGTCTTGCGCCCCTTTTCGTGCGCTAGGGTTTTCGATCCCTAATTTCATCGCTCGCCGTGATTGGCCAGAGTGAAGCTCTCTCCTCCTTTTGCCAAATCTGACGAAGCAAGCCTCTGGCTTTCTTCCTAGATGGCTAATTGAAAGATCCATCCAGGGGGCAGCACCGGTTCCATGGCCAATATCTGCGAGCGAAATGTCAGGTAAGAGTCGTTCAAGATTAATAAGTATGGGGTCGCCTTTTCCCTTTCTTTCATCGACCTGTATTGTACGAGTGTCTCCTCTGGTCCCTCGAGCTTCTCTTCTGCAGCTTCAAGGTTGTTCCACAGGGACGACAGTTTGTTATAATAGGCTGAAATTGTCATGTTTCCCTGTTTTAATTCACTAAGTTCCTGCATTAAGGAGAAAATTTATGCCTGATCTAGTTTGCCGTACATTTGCTTGATATTCTCCCACATATTTTTCGAATCTTCCATTGGTGGCAAACCGGCCACGACGTCGAGGAGATGCAATTGCTGATCCATGTCCGGACGAGCTGGTTGCATTTCCTCCAGTGTCACGCCAGTTGATTGTCAGTAGGAATCGGAACGGTTCCATCTAGGAACCCATCCTTGTCTTTTGTCACTAGTGCTTGTTGTAAATATCGGGACCACCTGGAGTAGTTCTCTGGCCCAATTAATTGCAGGTTGATTAGCCACAACTCTAGGCCGTCGACTATTGAGACGTACAAGGGGTCACTGGGCTCCGGTCGACCGGTGATAGCTTTGATTGGAAACGGCAAGAAGCTGGGTGCAAAATTTGGGTAGGGATTTGTCCCTGAACCTGCTTCGCTTGACCCAAATTGATAACCCGCATTGAAAGTTCTCGGGTAGGGATTCATTCCCATGCCCGGTTCTCCTGACCCACTCGACCCACTCGTCTGCTCCAACCCGTCGGTTGGGCTTGCCCTAGTCATGGTTGGTGGGCTCCTTTCGAGTTGGACGTGGCTTTGGTGGCCCATGTTACTAGGCAGTGATGAGTTTAGGCTTGGCTCAATGTTCCACGGGTAAGGTATCCACTGGAAGGTTGACCCGTAATGTGTTGCCCCAAATTACACTGAGCCTGAGTGGGCCGCCATTGCACGGGTTGGGCTTGAAGAGGTTGTTGAACTGTCGTAGGAAGACCTTGAATTTGAGCAAGCTATGGTGGAATCTCTACGGTGGTTTGGTTGTCGGCAAAGAGGCTAGCTTGCGAAGGTGAGGTGAGGTGACCATGGTAGGTAAGAAAAAAAACTTTTTCTTCTTCCTTGATAAAATAACTTTTTCCAGATGGCAAATCTGTTTGCAGATCAGAGTTCCTCTAGGTTGGATAGTTAAGAGCGGAAGTGAAGCAGGATTAGCAGCCTGGAGGCTCTGATACCATGAAAGAAGATGAACTATCATGAAGAAGACTAGAGAGATCTAGAAATTTGTATATTCAGTATGTATTCTAATTTACAATTCTTCTGTAATTATAATACAGAGATGAAATAATAAAAGGCAAAGAAATATTTGTGTAATCACAATAAATCAGAATCTAATCTCAATCTAAAATTCCTAACTAATTTATGTACAATTAAAATCAATTGAGATTCCGAGCATATCTCCTAGGATCGGGTTTGATGCATATCTTCCAATAGATCCTTACTCCTGGTTCGATTTCGCTGATTTTGTTGAAGAAGGAAGGGGTTGAGAAAATGCATCTACATTGCGACTCCAAAGAGGCATATATGATCTTCAAATCGGCTGCCGAGGCGTTCATTTGAGGAGCTCGTGAATCACAAATTTCATTTCTTGGAACTATTTCTGAGATCATAGAAGCAAGACTGAAGTGATCTTATGCTATTGTGATGGCTTCATCTTGTATTGTACCTTGATTATAATCATTGCAGAATTGAAGGCCAACATTCTTCATTTTCCAGAAGTTCTTGAAACGAAATTGAAGCATTGAAGCTAAGTGTCTAATTTACTCTTTTCTGCTTTGGTTGAGGAGTGTTATTAGATTCGGATCCTCCATTAATTTCAATAATTTTTGTCGATTAACAGATTCATTGTTGCCGAATGAGGATGTCTCTGAAGGTATGTTCTTCGCCGGTTCATAATAAGTCAAGGTATATGGGATAAAACTCTTTTTAATAGCATCCAATGAGGCGAGAGCTTCTCGTGTCGTGACTCATGGAGGACAACGAAGGTTTGGGGCCATGATGCATTCCAAATCTAATTAAAATCAATGCTTGTATGATCTATAGTTGATTATAGGTGGATGCTGAGATTCTGTGATTTTTGAGTTTGGATGAGTGACTTTTTATTTTGGCTTGATTGATACCTTAGATAAGTTTTTTTCAACTAGAGTCCTCTTAGGCTTAGATAATAGACATCCCGAGCTTCAAAACAGTAGGTTGCACGCCCCAATTGAGTGTTGTTTGACCCTCAAAAAACACCTCCAAAGTTGAGCGATTATGCAATAGTTTAGGTTTTTCTTCAATTTTGTTTCTATTCCACCTTCTGTCTTTGTTATTTTTGTGCTGAGTTTTGCGATCATTTTTTGACACAATTATCTACATAATTTTTATTTCAAATCATCTTGTACATCTTCTATAATTATTTCATGATTTTTGGATGTGTTCAACTAGGTCAGATCTACTCAGATCTAAGCTTAGGTCAATCTGTTCCGTATCCATATCTGATTTTGCTATTTTTTTTTACTGATTTTTTTTTGTTTAGTTATGGAGCAACTTTTCTTCATAAAATTTCTCACACATGTGTTGTACATGTTCTGTATTTTTTTCAAATTTTTTAGATATTTGTAGTTATGTCAAAATCACTTAGATCTGAACATAGATCAGTCTATCCTGCATTGGTCTGAGATTTGTTTTGATGAAATTGAGTCAATAAATGTACCTATTTGGTCTCAAATCCTTCATGATAGTTGAAATAAATGATATATATGTTCAATTGATGCATGCTTTGCAAGGTTTTTACATTAGCAAAGTGAGTCAATTGCATGAGTTAAAGTAGAAGGTACTGCAGCAACATGTGTTGGACATATAGTTTGTCTGTTTTGCCATTTTTGCCACAACTCATATGATCTTAATTGAGTTATGAACTCTTAATGAGAAATCTTCATCATCACATGTTCTATAGATGAGATTTTTGGTAGGATTTATGCATAATTTGAGGATGACTGAAATTATACTTGTTTTGTAAACTTAATGCTGAAATAAAATATCGTCATATGTGCATCTTTCCATGCTTGTTTGAGTCATCTAGGGATCAAATCTTACGATCATGCCTTTTTGATGACTGAACCATATGTTGTAAGGTTTGCATACATGTCTAGGTCATGTCCTTTGAGTATCATCTTACACATTAAATTTGTATCACAAAAAATGTTAATCACACTTAGGATTCCCAAGCATACCATTAGAAATCATGAATCATCTCATAATATCATTTAAATTGCATGACATTTTGCATGCCGGCTTAGGATTAGATGACTATCCAAGCTTTCTGTCACATCTAATTCTAATTCCCATGTGATTTCTTCATGCCGTTTGTGCATTCTTTGAGTGATTTTAAGGTTTTCTAATGAATGCTTATGTTCGGTTTTCTTAATTACTTATGCACATATCTCGATTTTAGGATGCCAAATTGATCTAATTTCAACTCGAGCTCTTCTAGGAAGACGTAGGGCATACTTAGAAGTTTCTAATACCGTTGATTTCATGCCAATCGCTTATCATTTGGACTATTTTCCCTTTTTTTTTTAATGCTAGATCATAATCTGAACAAGGGGTCAAATTCGGACCCCTATTCTAACCCTTGTTTGGACAGAGCTTTCATATTTTTGTTCCATTTTTTCTATTTGGAATCTGAACTCAGCCTCTTAATGAAATTTTTTTTCATCATGTTGGCTATGTTATGTGTAAATTTGATGATTTTTAGACATGTTTTGACAGTACAAATCCTCGTGACATTAGCTGAATGTTCTGTTGTTTTGGTAAATTTCTAATGTGTTGTTGCTTGTTGTTTGATTTTTGTAAAATTATGTAAAGATTGTTTAAGAAAACTTTATTCACAAAAGTTGTTCATCATCACGTCATGCATGTTAGGGAATTTTTTCATTGCCAATTTGTCATTAGGTATTGCCCAATTTGTTGTCCTTAGATGTTTGTTCTGAAATTTCCTAATATAAACATGATTGTGATTGTTTAGTTGTACTTTTTAGGCTAGTTTGTACATGAAATTAGGACATGCCATCTTCATGAAAATTGTTCTAAATGCTTTGATCTTTATTGTTAAACAATCGGCTTTTTCAAATTGCATTTTTCAAATAAATGCTTTGGTACATGTGATGTTTCTCAAAAACAATTTCTTAAGAAATTCTTCTCCAAAACTCGATTTGGCTTAAGGAAAAATCATGGTTTGGACCATATTCAAAATGGCTGTGATGCTTGTGAGTGCATTTATGTGAGCCCCGAGCTAGCCTTGGCAATTGAATGTGTTTCATAGCCTAGATATTCCTTAATCCTAAATATTTTCAAACCTTTTTAAAATCCTGATTTGACATCGTGAAAGTCACGGTTTGAATTGTATTCAAAATGCATATGATGCTTGTGGTTGTATTTATGCGAGCCCCAGGCTAGCCTTGACAATTGAATGCCTTTCATAGCTAAGGTGTCACTTTGTCTCAAAACTTTTCATGAATGATTTTGATATATATTTTTTGAAATATCACATGTACCCCTCATACATAGAATCCCATCGTGCATTAGAAATTGCCTGTGTTTGTGATTAGTGCATGCCCTTGGTAATAAGTGACCTGCCGATGGTTCACTTTCTTGCTTGAGTGGTTGAGAAACAAGATTCAAAAGACCTGCATGCATGTTTAAATTTTTGCAATGCATGTGACTTTTAGATGAATGGTAGAGTCGATGCATGATATCAAGGAAAAACTCTAGGATCACATAGATCGCTTGATTCTTATAAGCGTTATTGGTCACGTGAGAACACAATTGGTCAATAATGGTTATAAGTGACAAAAATGGATTAGGTATGTGTCTTAGTGGGACTCTCGCATGAAAGACAAAGGCCGACCTTGAGGCCCCAAAATTTGATTTTTGCATTGAACTTTGTTTAAACGAGTGATCTTAACATGATGTTGTGTTTTTGATTGTTTTGATGTGTATGCTTGTTTCTTTCTCTTGTTTGTGACTAGTTCTAGATTTCTATATTAGGTTTAGATTAGGATCCCAAAGATGGAAAAAGCACAAAGACGGTGGAGGTTGATGTCCATTTCGACCATTATCATGTACTATTCATTTCTCAGACATATGTCTCAAGTTCCATTTGTTGTATAAAGCTCGACGAGTTGCGGGTTTTCTCTCTTCCTCTAATTTTTTTCAATTGTGTTTCTCTTTTATATTTTCTAGGATCGCATGGTAGATATACTATTTTCCTTGATTGTGTACTTATTGTCTCGTAATTTCAATTCCATTGATTGTCTTCTTTCCGTTTTCTTTAGAAATAGACTAGTATGAAAATGACCAACCATGCATGATCGCTTAGTTTAGGACTAACGATCTGAAAATGTAGGAAGAAATGTATGGACACATTCAAGTCCTTCAACCTAGATATTTTGTTGCGAATGAATCGAGGGAATACTCCCAACCCTCGATTGGGCTTTTTAGCTGACCTTCAAAACGAGGCTAGTGGCGACTCCCCTCTTTATTTTAGGTTGTCATAAATAACTATACTGTACAAATAAACCCGTCACATGGGGTATGGGTCCCGATAGGACTCACCATGATTGAGCGTACCTGCCTGTGGAAAGTTCCAAATGGATGAAGTGATGCCATCCTTAGGAAAGAGTACTAGGGGGAGGGTTTCCATGGTAATAGTACCCTTCAACATGATGTTTACATACGACCTCCTCTCTCGAGGTGTGTTGCCTATGTGGATACGGGTTATGACACTTTGTTGTCACGTGGAGTACGAGTTTGGAAGAACTCGCGACTTTGTAAAGGGAACTCACAAGAGGTTCATTCGAGGGATGAAGTGATGACATCCCAATGGTTGAGAACTGTGAGAGAACTTTCTTGGTCAAGTATCCCTAAACCTGACCTTTCCCCATTTCCATTCCTCATGGTGAAGGATCGATGGGCGACAAGATCGAGTCGCGCCAAAACCCTTTTAAGGTTCTAAATTGGACGATCAATGTTTTACACCGTGGTTGTGTGCTCGGTGTAGTGCTAAACTTGTAAACAAGTGTTTAAATTTAAATATCCAATACTTCAATATAAACCCTCATACATTCATATATCCTTACTCCACCTCATAATAAAGGGTTTACAAACATGCCATCTCTTATAACTCCCATTTACAAAACCATTTAACATTTGGTTAGTGACTAACCTAATTTTTCACATGACTTCGACATATAGACAATCCTACATAAGACACGTTAGTTAACACAACAACCATTTTTAATGGCTTCAAATCCTTTTAACCTAGTAACGAGTCCCCAGTGGAGTTGCCAAGCATATCATGACCCGATCTATTCACCACTAGGCCCTTGAGGAAAGGAAGGGGGCAAGGTCGAATTTAGAGGTACTTAACCACGAAAGGTTCCTCATGATTCTCATCCACAGAAGCATCATCACCCCACCTCCCTTGCGAACCTTTTTGCTACTTTACTTGATTGTAGTCGTGCGCTCTCCCAAGCTCATATCCTACGTGATAGCAAAAAGTGTTGTGATCCCATCTCGATGTCACATCACATCTTAATCGATAGTTTTAAGGATGAAGAAAAACTGGAAAAGAGAGCTTAAAGGTACTTTTATCATGATAGCCCTCTCGATCGTACAATTCACCCATAAGGATGGCAGCGCTTCATCCTTTGGGATACTATCACATCGAGTATGCTAAATTGTGATGAGCTTCATTGAGACCCATACTGCTAAATTGTGATGAGCTTCATTGAGACCCATACCCCTCATGACAGGTTTATTTAAGTGATCAAGTTGTTTAAGACAACCTAGATAAAAGACAAGAGTCGCCACTAGCCTCATTTTGGGGCCAACTAGAAAACCCAATCGAGGGTCGGGAGTAGTCCCTCGATTTCTACACAACTAGATATCTAGATTTGAGGACTTAAGTTACATTAATATTTCTATTAATGCTCATTCGATATCTAATAGTATGTTGCGTTACCTAAGGTGTCAATGCATTTCTTTTTTCACTTTTTTCCGGATCATTTATATTAAACTAAGCAATCATGTGTGGATAATCATTTTTGTGCCATTCTATTCCTAAGAAAGATAAAAGGAATCACTCAATTGAATTTAAAGTGTAAAATGGTAAGTAGACAACCAAGGAAAGCAATAAATCTATCATGCATTCCTAGGAAAGACAAAAAGGGAAATGAAATGAAAGTATAGGAAAAGAAAGGAAAGGAACCTATAACTCATCGGATTTTTATACAAATAAGGAAGACCCAAAACATATGTTGGGGATGAATGGTACAAAATTATGGTCAGAGCGAACATCAATCTTCCACTATGTGTGGCATCCCAAAATTCAAAGCCAAGCCATAAGGTGTGTTAAAGTCTTTAATTAGGTGATAGAATTTCCATGGCTTATGCTTTAGCCATTAGTCTTTTAATTAGATGATTTGTGCTTATGGTTGTGAAAATTCAAATTCGATAGATTAATAATTTATGCTTGGCCATGTTCCTTATAAATTAAATCTTAATGAACAAAGTGTCCCAAGACTTTGGCCAAGATAAAATTTGAATTTGGAAATAATTATAGAAAGGAATTCAAAAAAAAAAAAGAGAGCGAAAAAGGGGTTAATTTTCGAATGGGCCTTAGACCCATTGGCCTAAGCCTTTAATGGGCCAAGATGAGCGGCCCAAGAGGGGAAGTCGACCGGCCCAATAGAGGCCCAAGGGAAGTGGTCGCCGGCCATAGAGAAGCCCAAGCCCAAAAAGCCCAAGCCCATTATGCATGCAATAGGACAAGTGGCAAAAAGGGAAGGCCATGCATTGGTTGGTTTATAGGCAAGTAATGATTGCTAATCATGAGAATTAGGGAGTATAAAAGGGAAGAGAGAGAGAAGGTGGCCGGTTTACTCCATTCGGCCGAGAGAGAGGGTGAGAGAGAGAGAGAGAGAGAGAAATCGCGAGAGAGAGGGAGAGGCCGAGAGGGAGAGGAGGCGGAGCCGAGGAAGAGCCGCCGTGCACCGCCGTGTTTGCCGCCGTACGCCGTCGACCGACTGGTCTAGAGGCAAGTGGGAGTCCTCTAGCTTCTCTTGCATGCTTGTATGTTGTTTGCATGTTGAAATTTTGAGTGTTAGATGTCAAAAACCGAAGCTTGGATGTGTGGTGTGTGAGTAGTGTGACTGTTTTCGTTCGGATCATGTGAGTCAGAAACTTGTTTGAGCTTGCATGTGTGTTTGGAGTCCGATTTTGGCTTTGATGTCTTCACAAAAGTTGTAGCTAACATCTTGTACTATAACATAATAACATTTCGTGGAAAATAATGGAGATATGAGGGGTTAAAGTTCTATCCTACGGAGACCCCAGATCTGTGAAGTTTTCACTGACTTCTTGCTGGATTCTTGATTGCATGTTGATTTTTGTTGAAGATCTCACTTCGATGTCTTCATGAAAGTTGTAGGTAACACCTTAAAATACAACATATTCAAATTTTAAGAGAAATGAAAAAGTATAGCCTAGTAAATCGGCTAGATCTTGGAGACGATGATTCTGGTGATGTGTTCCGAGACACCCGAGACTTCAAGGACCTAAATGATGACCATACTCTGGTTATTTGACCTAGATCTCTTCATGAAACTTGTAGAGGATATCTTGATGCATAAAATATCCAAATTTCAGAGAAAACGAAAGAGAATAGGTAGGTTAAATCTCAATATTCGGAGATGTGTACACTGGACGATGCGGAAATGGGTCCAGAAGCTTCGTGAGGTTGAATAAAATAATGTATAAGGAATCTGACTTGGAGTTCTTCATGAAAGTTGAACGAAAATGTCTTGGCTAGCACTCTGTAAAATTTCGTAATTTTTGGAGGCCGTATGAATATTTTAATTGAATTTATTTAGAAACTGTGCATTCTGGTTATTATCCGAATATTATGTGCTATTTTGTGGAAATTGTGAAATTGTGTGAAATTCAATTTGGCCATGAATTTTGCATGAAATTGTCATCCTATTGGTTTGTTTAATGATTACTTGAATTTTATGATTTTGGGAAATTATAGATATTGAATTTAATATTTATTTATGAAAATAAATAAATATGATAATAAAATTAAATGATAATAAAAAATAATAATAAATAAAAGAGATTATTTTATTGGCCATAAATTCCATTAAATTTATTAATAAATAATTATGCATTGTTACATGTATGATAAGACATTGGTGTATGTATGACCATGAATTGTGATGCATGTGTGAATCGTATGCCATGTAATAATGAGATCAAAATGATGATAAATGTGGATAATGATAAGTGAGTAAGTGGTTGTGGTGGAGGATGAGGCCGGAATGTACAGAGATGCATTGCCGGATTCCCTGGGAGATTTAGGATGCCCGGAATGTGGGGGGCCGGAAGCCTTGTCGGAGGTCTTTGCCCGAAAGAAATGCCTCGCGATGCCAGGATTTGGGGTGCGGGATGCCCGGCCAGGGAGTGTAAATGCCGGAAGCCCTGTCGGAGGTTTCTGCCCGAAGGGAATGCCTCGTGATGCTAGTTGGGATGTGAGATGCCCAGAATGTAGGGGGCCGGATGCCCGGTGGCCAAGGAGGCTAAATGCCGGAAGCCTCGGAGGTCTTTGCCTGAGGGGATGATAAAATTGATGAATTGAGAAATGGGTGATGTGGTGATCAAGATTGAAATCCAAAAGTGGAAAATTAAATCATGACATGATATGCATGATATTATATGCATGATGATAATGATGATGATGATGATGATGATATGTGATGTGAAATAATGATGATCACCCATGATATTATATGCATGATGATATGCATGATGATGATGATGATGATGATGATATGTGATGTGAAATAATGATGATCACCCATGATATTATATGCATGATGATGATGATGATGATGATGATGATGATGATGATGATGATGATATGTGATGTGAAATAATGATGATCACCCATGATATTATATGCATGAGGATATGCATGATGATGATAGTGATGATATGTGATGTGAAATAGGGATGATCACCTATGATATGATATGCATGATAATATGCATGGTAATGATAATGATGATGATATATGATATGGCTTGAAGACATGTGAGATGTGATGATGCTATGATGATGACGTCATGTATGATGTAATGATGTCATGACATGTATGTTACAATGATGATACACGTGAATGTGTTATGAATTGATATGATGATACATGATAGTATGCGCATGGCTTCAAGGTAAGTAATGCCTGCAATATATGATGATATGCAATGTGTATTAAGTTGTTATTGGATTTCCCTATCTGCTGAGTGGTTGTACTCACCCCTTTTGGGGAATAACATTTCAGATTAGCAGTATGCCGCTTCCTGCCGTCACGCGGGGGGTGTTTTATGGTCTACCATCCGATGTAGAGGTCGAGTGTGCCGAGATAGACTGTCCCTCTGTTCCCGGACTGACTTTTATTCGAGTATGCTGTCTAGTGATGTACGACATAGGCCTGGCTGGGGGCCCTGTCATTCAGGAGTTCATTTCTGTGCACGTTCGTCAGGATGGAGCGATGCGAGGGATGTTGCCGCCGCCACCGCCTGATGCACCGGGTTGGGTGTGAGACCCGCGTGCGATAAGTTGGAGCCGGATCTTTTTGATGTAGATAGCCAACACTTTCAATGGGGGTTTGTGCTCGTATGATGTTGAGGGTCGAGGGTTTCTTTTTGAGGTTTTAGGCTGGACGTGGCTGAGTCCTAGCTTTTCCTTTTTGTTGTACCGACCCGAAGGGAATCCCATCTTGTTATATATGTATGTAAGTAAAGTGTCGAAGCTTGTTTATAAAATGATGGTGAATTAGTGGTGTGTATTTGTATCATGGTTGGTAAGGGGAGAGACGGTGATATTTTAATTTGCTTCCGCTAATGAGTCGCGTTGGGACCGATTGTTTAAAAAAAAAAAAAATGTGTCTGTGAATTAGGACACTTCTTTGAAAGAAAGAAAGGTAATTAAAGTGTAACATCGGCGCTGGTGACGACCTGCGAAGGGTTCGGGGTGTCACACTATGTGACATCCTGAATTTCCAATTCTATTTTCAATTGAATGAATCAGGCTTTTCATCGATGCGCCTATAGTTCTATTCTCTAAGCTGATCACTCGCGAGATAACTAATCTATCTGATGAAGCCGTTAATGGATTTTAACGCAATAGAATTAAGAATTTGATTAGGAATCGACTGTTCAACCGTGCTAATCTGTAAGGGTCATTACGGCACAATTAAAAATCGATAAGAGATCAGAGATAGGTCGATTCGACTGAGATATGTGATCAAAGTGTGGGTAATTCCACCTTATTGCAAAATTCTTGTCGATCGATACTAAACCAATTTCTCTATCGTTTTGTTACCTTGTGCCTATATATGAAACCTCGAGATTTTCACAACAACCAAGAGTCACCAATGTGTCGAAGGTGTACAATGTGACTCGAAAATAATTGACCACAAGTCAATTGCACTAAAAATTCCTAAAAGCTACCCGGTAGGCTAGGTCACGCTAAAATCGCGCTAGATTGGAATTAACCGTGAATTTAAACTCGATTTCAGAAATTGAAAGTTTCGTCATGTCACAATTCATTTTAGGAATGTCAACTCATCCTCCAAAGATTTTTCTGCAAATCGAGATTTTTGGCAAAATTACAAAGTATTTGACTAGAAAAATCATAGGACTATTTTTTATCATGTTTTTAGGATTCAAGTTGGTTCAATTGGCGAGGAAAAATGTGAATTGAAGTGTGGGTACCTTGATGGGATTTATGGACATCAAATTGAATTCGATTAGACGGGATTTGGTTCAATTTGGGGAAGTTGGCCAAAATTCGTAGGCCAAGGGTCCCTCAACATTTTGGACCACTTAAGGATGGTTCTAGGGGGAATTTTGTGCACCAATTTGGTTGTGGAAGATAGCCTAGCTGGTGGGGCCTTGCCATGAGTGAAAATGGATAGAGAGGAAGACTTTATGGCCAAATGGTGACCCCCCTTTCAGCTAGCAGCTTCTTCTTCTCCATTCAGCCACCTTTCTCCATTGTTGAGTGTGCTTGGAAGCTTGAGAGAACCAGAGAGTGACCAGTAGCCCTCCCCCTAGCCATCGCACGTCCGCCGAAGCAGCCTGAGCTGCGCCCGTGCTTGCGAGCCCGCTGGTCGCCCGCATGCCGTCCATCGTCCAGCGCTCGTGCACCGCCCTCCGTCATGCCCTAGTCGCCATCTCTGACCGTCGAGCCTTCCTAAGCCGCCGGAAGTCTTGCTGTCAACCGCTTAGATTGCCCGTCGCCTGCCTGGTTGTTTCTGCGCCTAACCGCCACTTGACCAACCCTCCTTCGGCATTGGATAGAAGCCAAAGCCAACAAGGTCTTTATGGCTTCGAGGCCCATTTCGGACCTTTTCGGGCATTGTTTGGTGTCTCCACTAGGAGGTTTGTCACCCGTCTTCGCGTCGCCGTTGTCGTAGACTCATTGGAACACTAAACCGGTGAGTTTTCTTGCTAAACTCTACTTAGGGAGTTAATAATCCTTAAGAGGTGATTATATTAGGCTAATTAGGGATTAGTTGGTTATTTAGAATTCATTAATGATTTAATTATCTGTTTGTGCATGTTAGGTGGTTAGAATAGATAGAGTACGGATTAAAGTAGTTGTACTATTTATCTAGATAGGTTCAGAAATTTTCTCGACCTATTCAAGTGTTTAATTAAGCATTTTCAGCCTAAGTTTCTATTGTTTGTAATTAATTGTATTTATTTAATTATTTATTATTTTCCGGAAATCATACCAAGATAGCCAGTGACCAAAATTTCGTGCCGATTGCAATGGTGTGTTTGATTTATATAATTGAGTGGTGATTTAATTTGGGGTATTTATCCAAAAATTGTGTAGTTTTGGTATTTTAATAAGAAAATACTAGGCGTCGATTTTTAACACGAAAAATGTTTTTAGACACTCTATTAAAAAGTGGGATTTGTGAAAAGAAAGATATAACATTTTGGCTCAAACCGATCGTGTACCCAAACATGATTTTCTTTCTCGGGTATTTTTAACACTATGAAATTAGGCCAAGTTCATGTTTTTAATTGAGGAATTGGTGTGCATAGCACAAGGTCCTTGGCTGGGATTGAATTATCATCAGCTTGTGTGAGCAATTATTGTTAGCTTGTCAGGGCAGTATACTATATCAGCCTATGTGTGCAATTCATATGTCAGCTTATGAGAGCAGTATACTATATCAACTTGGATGAGCTATAATATAGTTCAGCTTGTGCGAGCTACCATCTATATATCAGCTTGTGAGAGCTATGACCATCTATTTTAGCTTATGTGAGTATTGATCGTATCAATAGATTGATAGATGGTACTCATCGAATTGAAAGGATGGATTGATCGATTGGATTGAATTGATTGGTTGAGATTATGAACTGTACTGACATGCAGGAGGGAACTGAGGCAATGTAAGTCTTCTAACTTGTGTGTATAGCTGCCTCTAAGCGTATTTCTTTCCTAGTCAGAGTTTAGGGGGTGAACTTGCTGAGATACTGTCTCACCTTGTCGTGGGCTCAACCTTTTCAGGTGCTTAGATGGCGATTCTTCCAAAACGTTTTGGCCAGTCCATGAGGGTTACCGAACAGGTTTTTAACTACCTCGATCCTAGAAGTCACTAGGTCTATGAACTTGTGGTGACCATCATCTAGGTCGAGGAAGACCTACCTCAAAGGATACCTCATCGATTCTGAGCGTGGTTTTGCTACGGACCACATGGATTCAGGGTGGGTCCCCTTCAGGGTTTTGAAATCTTCGTTGTGATAGTTGATGCCACTCTAGGTGAGAGTGCAGCTGACCCTCCTAATGGTGTTGTGGAGGACTCGACACCCCCGGAGCCTATGGAGAGCGAAGGATCGACGACTGTGTCTAGTTAGCTGGTCTAAGGATAGCTTTGTTTTTTAGAGTTGGTTACTTGTAGACCTTTCTGCTTGAGTAGACTTATGTCTATAGACTAGTACTATATATAAACTAGTCGGTTATGTATAAAGGCTTGTTTTGGTTGTGAAATTATTGGTCTTACTTTTCTATCCCATCTTCGTATTGTTTTGGGATTTATTTATATGCTTTTGCATGCGCATTAAAATGAATGGGTCGGCGACGCTTCCTGGGACGTTGTAATTTTATCGACCATCGAAGGATGGGCACGCGCTCGAGGTTCGGGGCGTGACATTCTCACTCGGAGTGGTATCAGAGCTGGTTGATAATTGGTGTGAAAAAGGTGCGATGGTTTATGGGATAGGTAGTTGGATCGCCTTCATTTTATGCTGATGCATGTCAGTGATAGCTATTTGGTAAATTGTTTTGTGGGGATCGCTCTGCTTCTAATTTTGTGTGGAATTGGAAAGCAAGTTTCTATATAGAATCTATGTCATGAGTGATCAGGAGCAGAGGACTCCTAATAAGCGCACCATTGGACCTACTACTCGGGTAAGACATCGACAAGGGTCGATCCCCGAGGGGGTCGTGGTAGAGCGTCGACTCAAGCTAGCGCTAGTGGTGTAGCCTTTGGTGATCCAAGGATTGAAGGGATCATGTAGGTGCTAGAGCCGCTAGGAGCTTTGATGGGGCAGCAGGCCCAGAATCAAGCCGCCGCCATTAGTGCCGCCGCTACAGCTACCACTACTACCGCCGCCGTCGCTGCCGCCACTGCTAATGCTGTTGCCATTGCTGCACCTGCCAAAGTTCCAGCTGGGAATGTAGTTGTGGAGAGAGAAAGGCCTATTCGCAAGTTGGTAGAACAGTTTTTGAAGCTGAGCCCGCCGAGGTTCAAGTTGGTAGAACAGTTTTTGAAGCTGAGCCCGCCGAGGTTCACTGGAGTAGAAGATCCCGAGACTGCATCGCTTTGGATCCAAGACCTGGAGAAAGCTTTTGCACTTCTGATGTGCACTGAGGAGGAGAAGGTTATCCTGGTAGTATACTAGCTGTAGGGTAACACAAATACGTGGTGGAGGGCCACCAGAGGCATGGTTTTCTCTGAAGGCATGGTTCCAGTGTGGAACGCTTTCCTTAGAGCCTTTAGTGGCAAGTGCTTTTTGGGTAGCACTCGAGAACAGAAGATGGAGGAATTCTAGTGCCTCCGCCAATGGATGATGACTGTGTACCAATATGAAGCTAAATTTGCTGAGTTGTCTCAAAATGCTCCAAGACTGGTGGAAGATCTCGAAGACAAAGTTCGAAGGTTCAGGAATGGCCTTCGACTAGAATTGGAGATCCACTGGTGTCGCTTGATCTCAAAGATTATAATGAGGTGTATGATCTGGCCCAGCTGATAGAGAGAAGTTTGAGTGAGCAAGGCACCTCGTCTGAGTCGAGGTTCAGTTCAAATAGAGAAGGGAACTCGGTTCGGGAAGAAGCCCATGACTGGAGGAAGGTTTCATGTTCCACCCAATAGGAAGGGTGGAATTGGCAAGTCAGCGTCGAGTCAGAATTGTTAGAGAAATCTTCGTGAAGTGTTTTGAAGCTAACAAAACGTTTCCATCAGTCTAGTCTAAAGATTTGCAGGCTCTACTATTTAAAGTCTGAAGACCTTCGGACTACTAGACTCAAGACTCAAAGTCTATTCTCAGACAGTTTCTAATTCGTTGAAGAAGGGCTATCCAGAACTTGGTGTTTCATTAAGGATGTGACCTTATCGACTGTAGAAGATCTCTTGGCTGGATATGACATAATGGAATCCTTTATTTAATCATGAAGATTAAGGATCCGATGATTGGCGAAGTATACTTGGAAGGTTCTACTTATGGAAACCGAGATCCTAATTGTATGAGCAAACGGGATTGATGGGCTATCGACATGTTCCTTTAATAGCTCGAATGATCTTCCTAATTGATTCCATCCAACGGGTAGATTGGAGGAATTCCTTTGGTAAGTGCCAACGGGTATGATGACATAAATGAGTATATAAGGAAGACGTTCCAGTTGTTCGAGTGTGTGCGCGATAGAATAATTCCAAAGTCTGAAACTCCTTGTTTTTAGTCAATTCATTTGTTGAGCGAAATCTTGTACGCAAAAAAGAGTCTATATTTGTGAGAAACCTTGAGGAAGTGTGGTAGAGTATCTACACTGTGGAATCAATGGAGAACTTTGCTGTAACATCTCTTTTGTTTATAGTGAAATCCAGCCGGTGGGCTGTTATTGCGGAAGAGTGGACGTAGGCTTGGAATAAGCCGAATCACTATAAACCTTGTATTCAATTTTCTCTTCCCTACACTCTGATTTTCTTTGATCATAATTCATTTTGTTAACCAAATGAGAACTTCCTTTCTATTGTTTATTTCGTATTGCTCACTTATCACGAGAAATTATTATACACCTATTCACCCCCCCTCTAGGTGCTTATACTAGCTATCTCAAGAATGGAGTGTGTCGCTTCTATGGAAGGCAAAATGGTTTGGTCCCGTGCCATTTAAGGATGGGTGCATGTTTCAAGTGTGGCTAGCAAGGTCACCTGGCCAGAGATTGTCCCAGAAGGCCGAGGGGACTATAGCAGTTATCGCTGCCGCCACCGATGGGTCAGAATAGAAGGTTCGTGCTGTAGATTGCATCGTAGGGAGAACAGAATAGACCTCCAGTGCAAGGAAGAGTGTACGCCATCATGAGAAGACAGGTAGAGGACTCACATGATGTGATTACAGGTACGGTTTCACTAAACAACCATGTTGCTTATGCTTTATTTTATTTTTGGCGCAACTCACTTCTTTATAGCTGAGCAATTTGTTAAGCTGGTAGGATTGAGTCCTAAATTGTTGGAGTAAGTGGTTAGCATATCTACACTGTTAAAGGATAAAGTGTTAGCTACAGTGGGTTGTTTTGGTTGCAAGTTAGTGATTTGTGAGTGAGAGGGAGAGATAAATTTGTTAGTCCTAGCCATATATGATTTTGATGTGATAATTGGCATAGACTGGTTCACCAAGCAACGAGCTAAGATGGACGGTTATCATAAAGTGATTCAGTTTAATCCGTTATTGGGTGAAAGTTTCAAGTTTACTAGGAGTTGAAGAGAACCCTCGATTTCCTTAATCTCGTCGCTTGAAGCAACCCGTTTATTAGACAGGGGTATTCAAGGTTACCTGGCAACTATTGTTGATACGATAGTTGAGGAGCTGAAGAGTGAAGATATCGCAGTGGTACAAGAATTTCCAAATGTGTTCTCGGAAGAATTGCTAGGTCTGCCGTCAAAGAGAGAGATAGAATTTGTGATCGAGTTAACACCTGGGACAGAGCCAATCTCTAAGGCTCCTTACTAGATGTTATTGTCTGAGTTGAAGGAACTGAAGGTGCAGATGTAGGATTTGTTCGATAAGGGATTCATACGTCGTAGTGCATCACCTTAGGAGTACTGGTTCTGTTCGTGAAGAAGAAAGATGGTTCGTTGCACCTGTGCATCGACTATCGTTAACTCATTTAGGTGACGATCAAGAACAAGTATCTGCTCCCGAGAATCAATGACTTGTTTGACCAGTTGCAAGGAGTATTGATATTTTCAAAGATCGACTTGGGGACAGCTGAGGATCGGAAATGAGGATATATCGAAGTTAGCATTTCATACTCAATACAACCATTATGAGTTCGCTATAATGCCATTTGGTTTGACAAATGCCCCAGCTGCTTTTATGGATCTGATGAACCGAGTGTTTAAAGAATACTTGGATCAGTTTGTGATCGTGTTCATCGATGATATCGTAGTGTATTCGAGAAGTTCAGAGGAGCATGAAAGGCATTTGAGAATGGTACTTCAGACCTTGAGGATTCATGGATTGTATGCTAAGTTCAACAAGTGTGAGTTTTAGTTGACTCGTGTAGCGTTTCTAGGTCACGTGATTTCAGGCAAAGGATATTCTGTGGACCCAACCAAGATCGAAGCAGTTATCAATTGGCCAAGACCAACATCAGTGATAGAGATCAGGAGCTTTTTGGGTTTGGCAGGGTATTATAGAAGGTTCGTGGAAGGATTTTTAGTATTAACATTGCCATTGACTCGACTACTAAAGAAGGAAGAGAAGTTCATGTGCACAGACAAGTGTGAACATAGTTTCCAAGAGCTTAAGCAGAAGCTAACTACCGCACCAGTGCTGACCATACCTTTTGGTCCTAAAGGATATGAGATCTATAGTGATGCATCGTTGAGAGGACTGGGTTGCGTGTTGATGCAACATGGTAGGGTTGTTGTATATGTGTCCCATCAATTAAGACCTCACGAGCTGAATTATCTGACACATGATTTGGAACTCACAGCAATCATTTCGTTCTGAAGATTTGGAGACATTATTTGTGCAGAGAAAGATACCAAATCTTCACAGACCATTAAAGTCTCAAGTACCTATTCTCTTAGAATATGAGATAGCATCGCTAGATGGAATTTCTGAAGGACTACAATTGTGATATCTTGTATTACCCTAGAAAGGTGAATAGGGTCACAAATGTGCTGAGTCGGAAGTCTTCAGTTGCACAGATGATGGTTAAGGAATGGATTTTACTCGACAGGGCTCCAGATTCGATTTTCAAATTTGAGGTAGGCCATATTTCAAGTCTTGTGGCCACCCTCAAAATTAAGCTGGAAGTGCAAATCAGAATCAAGACGCTTCAATTGACAGACTAGATGTTCAGAAGATCTTGCAAGAGGATACCGATAAGAGAAAGGCTGACTTTCAGATTTTTGAAGATAGAATACTAAGCATCTAAGGACGATTGTGTGTACCTGACGTTGCAAAGCTTATAAAGGAAATCTTATCAGAAGCTCATCGTAGCAGTTACATCATTCATCCCGGTAGTACGAAGATGTATCAAAATCTGCGTCAACATTATTGGTGGTCTGGTATGAAGGGGAACATCACCAAGCATGTCGCAAAGTTTCTGATGTGTCAGCAAGTGAAGGCACATCATTGAAAGTCGGGAGGACTTCTGCAACCTCTCGAGATTCCCGAGTGGAAATGGGAACACATTACAATAGACTTTATGACAGGCTTACAAAGGAGTCAGAGGGGTAATGATTCTATTTGGGTAGTGGTTGACAAACTGACAAAATCGGCTCACTTCATAGTTGTACGAAAGGACCTTGATTTGGATAGACATGCAGAGTTGTATGTGCGTTAGATTGTTCATCTACATGGAGTGTTAGTGACAATTACATCAGACCAAGACCCGAGGTTTAACACTGTCTTTTGGAAGAGTTTACAGGCTGCTTTAGGAACAAAGCTGCAGCATAGTACGACTTATCATTCTCAAATGGATGGCCAGTCTGAGAGGACGATTCAAACCCTGGAAGACATGCTGCGAGCTTGCGTGTTGGATTTCAAGGGGAGCTGGGAGGAACAGCTTCATCTTGTCAATTTGGCCTACAACAATAGCTACCAATAGAGTATTCAGATGTCCCATTTCGAAGCGCTATATGGCAGAGCATGCAGAATGCCAGTTTGTTGAGATGAGGTCGAAGAATGAAAGATCACAGGTCCAAAGTTAGTTCAGCAGTTAATGGATGTAGTGGTAATTATCAGGGACAGATTAAAGACTGCTCAGAGTCGCCAGAAAAGCTACGTAGATAAGTGCTGAAGAGAATTAGAATTCCAAGTTAGTGAGCACATCTTTCTAAAGGTGTCACTAATGAGGAGTACTTCGCGCTTTAGCAAGAAAGGGAAACTGAGTTCGAGATACATAAGTCCCTTTGAGATTCTGGAAATGATAGAGATCCTAGCGTATCGTCTTGCATTGTTGCTAAGGTTAGCACAAGTGTATGAGATCTTTCACATGTCAATGTTGAGGAAGTATGAGCTTGACCCCACCCACGTACTAAATTTTGAAGAATTAGACGTGGATGACAGAGTATCGTACATAGAAAGACCGTTTCAGATTATAGATCGCAAGGAACAGGTTCTACACACCAAGACAATTTTGTTGGTTAAAGTGGTTTGGCAACACCATGGCATAGATGGAGCAACTTGGGAAAGTGAAGATTTGATGAGACGACTGTACCTCCACCCTTTTGTTTAAGGATTGTAATGCTTTAAATTTCAAAGACGAAATTTTTATAAAAGTGGAAGAGTTGTGACATCCTGAATTTCTAGTTTTGTTTTCAATTGAATGAATTGGGCTTTTCATTGATGCGCCTATAGTTCTATTCTCTGAGCTGATCACTCACAAGATAACTAGTCTATCTGATGAAGCCGTTAAGGGATTTTAACACAACGGACTTGAGAATTCAAATTGGTTCAATTGGTGAGGAAAAATGTGAATTGAAGTATGGGCACCTTGGTGGATTTTATGGACATCAAATTGGATCAATTGAAGGGGATTTGGTTCAATTTGGGGAAGTTGGCCAAAATTCGCAGGCCAAGGGTCCCTCAACATTTTGGACCAATTGGGGATGGTTCTAGGGGGAATTTTGTGCACCAATTTGGCTGAGGAAGACAACCCAGCTGGTGGGGCCTTGTCATGAGTGAAAATGGATAGAGGAAGACTTTTTGGCCAAATGGTGCCCCCCTTCAGCCAACAGCTTCTTCTTCTCCATTCAGCCACCTTTCTCCATTGTTGAGTGTGCTTGGAAGCATGAGAGAACCAAAGAGTGATCGGCAGTCCTCCCCTTAGCCGTCGCACGTTCGTCGAAGCAGCCGGAGCCACGCCTGCGAGCCCCCTGGTCGCCCGCACGCCGTCCGCCATCCAGCGCATATGCACTGCCCTCTACTGCACCTTAGTTGCCGTCTCTTACCGTCAAGCTATCCCGAGCCGCCGTCCAAGCCACCGAAAGTCCCACCGTCGACTGCCTAGACCGTCCGTTGCCCGCTTAGTTGTTTATGCACCCAACTACCTTTTGACCAGCCCTCCTTTGGCCTTGCATAGTAGCCGAAGCCAGGTAGGGCTTTGTGGCTTTAAGGCCCATTTCAGACCTCTTCTGGGCTTTGTTTGGTGTCGCCGCTAGGAGGTTTGTCGCCCATCTCCACGTTGCCGTCATCGTGGACTCACTAGAACGCTAAACCGATGAGTTTACTTGCTATACTCTGTTTATGGAGTTGATGATGCTTAAGGGGTGATTAGATTAGGCTAATTATGGATTAGGTGGTTAGTTAGAATGGATAAGTAATTTAATTATTCATTTGTGCATGTTAGGTGGTTAGAACGGATAGAGTATGGACTAAAGTAGTCATACTATTTATCTAGATAGGTTAAAAAATTTCCCCAACTCATTCAGGTGTTTAATTAAGCATTTTTGGCGTAAGTTTCTATTTTTGGTAATTAATTGCATTTAATTAATTATTTTTGGTATTTATTTAATTATTTATTATTTTTTGAAAATTATACTGGGATAGTCGATGATCGGAATTTTGTGCCGATTGCATGGTGTGCTTGGTTTATTTAATTGAGTGGCAATTTGTGCAAATTATGTGGTGATTGTAATTTTGGGTATTTATCCCAAAATTGTGTAATTTTGGTATTTTATTCAGAAATTATCGGGGTGCCTTTTTTTAACATGAAAAATGTTTTTAGACACTATATTAAATAGTGGGATTTGTGAAAAGAAATATATAATATTTTGGCTCAGACCGACCGTGTACTCACATACAATTATCTTTATTGGGTATTTTTAACACGATGAACTTAGGCCAAGTTCATACTTTTAATTTAGGAATTGGTGTGTGAAGGACAAGGTCTTTGGCTGGGATTGAATTATTGTCAGCTTGTGTGAGCATTTATCGTCAGCTTGTGTGAGCAATTATTGTAAGCTTGTGTAAGCAATTATCATTAGCTCGTGAGAGTAGTATACTATATCAGCCTATGTGTGCATTGATATGTTAGCTTGTGTGAGTTGTAATGTATTTTGGCTTGTGCGAGCTACCATCTATATATCAGCTTGTGAGAGCTATGACCATCTATTTCAACTTGTGTGAGCAGTGATCATATCACTAGATTGATAGATGGTACTCATTGAATTGAATGGATGGATTGATCAATTGGATTGAATTGATTGGTTGAGATTATGAACTGTACTAACGTGTAGGAGGGAACTGAGACAAGGTAAGTCTTTTGACTTGTGTGTATAGTTGCTTCTAGGTGTATTTCCTTCCTAGTCGAAGTTTAAGGGGTGAACTTGCCGATACATTGTCTCATCCTGTCGTGGGCTCAACCTTTTCACGTCCTTCAATGGTGGTTCCTCTGAAATGTTTTGGCCAGCCAATGAGGATTACCAAGCAGGTTTCTAACTACCCGATCCTAAAAGTCACTGGTTCTATGAACTTGTGGTGACCACTGTTTGGATTGAAGAGGACCTACCTCAGAGGGTACCTCATCGATTCAGAGTGTGGTTTCGCTACGGACCCAATGGATTCAAGGTGGGTCCCCTTTGGGGTTTTGAAATCCCCGCTGTGGTAGTCGATGCCACTCTAGGTGAGAGTGTAGCTGACCCTCCTGATGGTGTTGTAGAGGACTCGACGCCCCTGGAGCTTGTGGAGAGCGAATGATCGGCGAATGTGTCCAGCTAGCTGGTCTTAGGACAGCTTTGCTTTTGAGAGTCAGTCACTTGTAGACCTTTTTGCTTGAGTAGACTTGTGTCTATAGACTAGTACTGTATATAAACTAGTCGACTGTGTATAAAGGCTTGTTTTGGTTGTGAAATTGTTGGTCTTGCTTTTTTATCCCATCTTTGTGCTGTCTTGGGATTTATTTATATGCTTCCGCATGCGCATTAAAATGAATGGGTCGACGACACGTCCTAGGACGTCATAATTTTATCGACCACCGAGGGATGGGCACGTGCTCGAGGTTCGAGGTGTGACACACTATCTTCGTGTCCTATCCGTCTTCAAGATCCTAATCTAAACCTAGTTTAAGAACTATAGCTAGGTGCATACAATAGAAAGAAACAAACATACACGCCAAAATAATCAAAAACACAACACAAGGTTAATATCAAACAATTCAACCAAATGGAGTTTAAAAGTCAACCAAATTTGAGCCTCAAGGTTGGCCTTTGCAATTCTTACATAAGTCCCTCTAGACACCTACCCAATTCATTTTTTATCACTTACAATCATTATTGACCATTGGTGTTCTCCCATGGCCAATGATGCTTGTAAGTTTCTAATAAGATGTTCTATATGATTCCTAAGATCTTCCCTCGATATCATTGCATCACTCCTAACATACATCTAGAATTCACATGTGCTGTAAGAACTAAATATACATGTAGGCCTTTTGGACCTTATTTTTTAATCAATCAATTAACTGAGTAAACTGTTGGCAGCTCACTTATTGTCAAGGCATGCACCAATCACGAACACAAGTATTACTAATGAATGATGTGATTATATGCATGGGATGGTTCATGTGATGTTTCAAAAGTGGATTTGAAATCATCGAGAAGGTTTTTTAGACAAAGTGATGTCTCGACTATCAAATGCATTCAATTGCCAAGGATAGTCTAGGGCTCGCAAGCATCGCCACATTTTTAAATACAGTCCAAACCGTGATTTTTTCCTAAGTCAACTCAAGTATTTGAAATGAATTTCTAAAGTTTTAGTTTTGAAAACATCACATCTACCAAAGCAGTTTCAAGGTGCAATTTCAGAAATCCGTTTATTGAAAATCATTTGACAATGAAAATCAAATGATTTGGAACAATATTCATGAAGATGATATGCTCTAATAACATACAAAAACTAGCATAAAAAGTCTAACCACAACCAAAGGCTTATAACAGGAATTTTCAGACCAAGCACAACATGGCACCAAAATTGGGTGTGATCTAGCTATGAGAAAATTACCTAATATGCACAACATAATATGGAACAATTTTAACGAAGAAGTTTTCACAAAAGAGCTAAGCATGATTTTATAAAAATCAGATGACAAGTGACAACGCATTAGGAAATTGCAAAAACAGCATGACACCATGTCAATGCAATCAAGATTTATCCTACCAAATGAAGTCTGAAATCACGAATTTTTGTCACAACATAGACAATAAGGTAACAAACAAACTTTATTAAGGGACTAACTCAAAATTCCTACTGAAAATTGGTACAAAAATGGTAAAGGTCTATCTAAACAAGGGTAAAAACAAAAGTCCGAATTTGATTCTAAGTCTTAATTCCAGTCTAGTTTAAGAATGGAAAATAGACCTAACAACGAACAATTTGCATGAAATCAATGGCATAAAAAAGCTCTAGATATGCCTTACAACTTGCTAGAAGGGTCTGGGTCCAGTCAAGGTCAACTTAGTACTCTAAGACCAAGATTTCTAAAAGTGTATGTTGGCGTGCGAAAATGTCATATGATTCAATGTCAAGACAAGATTATCCAAGACTTATGTCATACATGCTTGAAAGCGCCTAAGTGTAACTAGCATAATTGTAACATGATTTTCACATGCGAAATGCCATTCAACTATGGCATACTACATTTGCACATGAAGCTTACAATATGTTGTTCAAACATCAAGTAGGCACTAATGTGAAATTTGGCTTCTAGGAGACCCAAACATGTACAAAAAGATACGTACACGATGAGGCTTCAATCTTATGACAGGAGCTAAGAGCATGCATAGTTTTGATCACTTAAGGATATGCGCAAATTCAACTAAAAATATGCCATATAGAATGAATAATTCCAAGCATTTTTTATTTAGAACTCAAAATCTACTTGTGATCACATGGATGACGACGAAAATGATAAAACAATTGCACATCATTAACTATCAAAATTGCGGCAACACCCTTGCATATTTACTCATGCAATTGACGTATTGAATAATGTTGAAATCATACAACTCATACATCAAACAAAGCATATGAATGTATTTTATTATTCATGAAGGCTCCAAAATCAAACAAGCTCCTTTACATGCTTAAATTTGCCTAAATCCACCTCGGATCAATGCGGGGCAGATAGACACATGCTCATATCTAAGAGGTTTTGACCTAGCAGTCTAAAAATTCTTAAAAATTACAAGACATTCTCGAGACAACGAGGAACAAGTCTCATGAAGCTAACTTTGTCAAAAAAATCATCACTGAAGTCAGGCCAAAAAATAACAAAAATCTAAGGTAGACTAAAGTCAAAACCTAAAGAGCACCAAGAATTTACAAAAAATCAAGTAGATTTTAATGTGTTTTTCGAGGGGAAAATGTTGGTCATCCAAGCGATGCAACCTATCGATTCGAAGCTTGAGAAGTTTAGTTTGTATGTTTAGAAGAACTTGAGGCAGAAGAACTCGAGGCCAAAAAATCTCATCAACCACCTCATTTTAGCCATAATAGAAAGTCACATTTTAGAGATACAAAACTAAAAATCAAGGCGAATCATGCAAGTTTAGGTTCAAGTTCATCATTGATGATCATCAATTCATTGCAGACAATCTCATAACATTCTAAATCTCATATTTAAGCATAATATGCAATCTCAGGGTTGAACCCTAGCCCCAATCAGCTTATCTGATCTTGCTTCATTGGATTCGAGATTAGAGGATTACTTTTTTATGATTTTCATCGAACTTGAGAGCAATTGTATGAAACGTGAACCTCTGGATCAAACGTCGAACTTTAAGGATAAGTTCGAATGAACCTCCTGATCAACGAATTGGCTAGAACTGGTCCAAAATGGATCGACCTTGATCATCGTATGGAGATTGGATCGCCGTAGGGTCTTTCGGTGGTTGATCCTGCAGTCATCAGCCACAACACAATTTAAGACTCTCTCAAGGACCAATTAGTGGCGATTGGGAATCCAAAAGACCACCGAATGGCGTCGGTTCGTGTGAGAGGTGGAACCAGCTCGGATCAAATTGGTTTTGGACATTGGTGAGAGATCGAGCCACCGAAGGAAGTCCGATGGCTGTTTCGCCGGTCCCTAACCACAGTAAGGTTGGGGATACGCCTGAGTAGAGATTGGTAGGAGCTAAGTCATCGATCTAGGTCACCAAACCAGAGATCAAACTGGTCGGAGTAGGGACCAGCTCAATCGCCAATTCTTCAAGTCACAATGAAGAAGCCGCTGGGTAGGCTGATCTAGACATCGAAGGGATCTGCCACTGCTCTGATTTGGATAAAGATCACCATAGGGGCTGGTAGCAATCATATGGTCGTAGGCATGAGGTCGACGAGCCTTGATCGGTGGACGTCAATTCACAAGAGAGTTAGGATGGAGAGAGAATAAAACGTGGGGGGAGAGAGAGAGAGAGAGAGAGAGAGAGAGAGATCAGTTTAGTGAGAGAATTTCGTGCAAAATATGCCCTCCCGCATTTTGGATGAAAAATGGTATTTATATCACCCCCAAATAGTTTGAACCGACGGCTGAAATCCTAACTTTTTGTTTTTTTTTTTTTTTGGTCAGTAGATTGCAATATATTAGATAACAGGAACATTACAACATGCTTGAAAGGCATCAAAGGCTATAATGTCTAACAAGGGAGAAGGGGGAAACGAAGCCCAAGAAGGCATCAAAAGACCATTGTTATGGGCCTTAGCAGCCCAATCCGCAGCAGCATTGGCTTCTCTTCGGCAAAACCTAACGCATGACTGAACGAGACAAGGGAGAAGGGCAGCAGCTTCGGCGATCAAGGGACGAACCTCCCATGGTGACAGTTGAGGATCATTCACCGCTTCCACCATGACAAGGCAGTCTGATTCGATGATAAGGGGATTGGAGGTTTGGTTGGCGTTGATCAAGTGATGAAGGGCGAAACACAGAGCTTGACCCTCCACCTGCAAAGCCGAAGATGCATGTACTGTCTTTGTAAATCCTTCGATGATATGGCCGTTATGATTTCGACAAAGGTAGGCTACTGATCCTTGATCACTTCTTGGCTTGAAAGCGCCATCAACATTTATCTTTAGAACACCGAGATCAGGTGGACGCCATAAGCTATCTAGATCTGGGCGATTACGATCTGCAGAAACAGAAGACATTACAGCAGTGCGGGCCTGGCTTCGTGCTTTGGCTATGACATGAGATGGAGCAGGATTCTGATGGCGGAATATGAACCTATTACGGGACTTCAAAATTTGCCACAGCAGTATGGCGATGAGCTCGAATCCAGGTAACTTCTGTCTTGTAACAAATATGGTAGCTAGCCAGTCTTCTATGCGAGTAATTTCTGCTGGTAGAATAGGGATGCTAATCCGGGGGTGGGACCAGACCTGGGAGGTCCAAGGGCATAATAAAAAGAGGTGCTCTGAGGTTTCGGGTTGCTAGGTTGAACAGAGGGTGCATATAGGATTGGGGCAGAGTGTCCTGCGAAATAGGTTGTCCTTAGTGGGAAGGGCATTTTGGCATAAAGACCAAAGGAAAATTTTAACTTTAGGAGGGATTTGGAGATTCCAGATTCTTTTCCAGATGTGCTGTGGTGGCTGATAAGAGGAAGATGCCTTAGTTACAGGTGTAATGGAAGGAACCTACCTGAGAACATAATACGCACTTTTGACAGTATAATTTCCTTGAGTTGAACGCGGCCAAATGATTTTGTCTGATACATAATGAGGTCTAATAGGGATTTTAATGATTTCTGCTATAGTTTCACCATCAAAGAAACGACTCAGTAAGTTCAAATTCCATAGGTGAGTATTAGTATCAATCAAATCAGAGACCTTTTGAGGTTCTTGTTCAGCAGCAAATCCTCCTATTTTACCTTTAGGGAGCCACCGATCTTCTCTAATGCTGATGCTAGATCCATTGCCCACTGACCATTGAATCGAGGGTAAAATAGAGTCTCGTCCAACAAGAATACTCTGCCAACCCCAGGAAGAGCGGGTACCTTTTGGGGCTGTTAGGAAATCCCTTGAGTGAAAATATAGACCTTTGAACAGTTTAGCCCATAAAGAATTAGGCTGATGTAGGAGTCGCCAAGCCTGTTTACCTAACATGGCTTTATTGAAAGCCACAAGGTCACGAAACCTCAAACCTCCCATCTC
The DNA here is from genome assembly GCA_014182575.1 of Eucalyptus decipiens. Taxonomy (NCBI): domain Eukaryota; kingdom Viridiplantae; phylum Streptophyta; class Magnoliopsida; order Myrtales; family Myrtaceae; genus Eucalyptus; species Eucalyptus decipiens. The sequence goes on along the minus strand of CM024613.1, from coordinate 42,799,672 downwards.
TTTTTCAGTCTTTAATACTTCTCAGCTTTTCCAATGGATGCCAAACTTTATGCTATCATTTTGCCACCAAAATCGTGCTATCTTTTTTTCAATGGACTTGTAGAGCAAGACTGGGATTTTAAAAATAGACATAGCATATTGAGGTATTGCCTGCACTATGCTTTTAATAAGAACTTCCTTACCACCCTTAGAAATGATACACTCTTTCCGTCCATCTAATTTGGCATTGACTTTCCCTAGTATCCAAGCAAACATATCTCATTTAGATCTACACCAGTCCGACGGGATACCAAGGTATTTTCCTATTTTAGCTAATACCGGGATTCAAAGTTCTTGTGCTAAGTTATCCTGTAGTTGAGAAGGGCAGCCTTTGCTATAGAAAATACCCGATTTATTCCGGTTGATTGCCTGTCCCGTAGCGAGACAATATTGATTGAGAATATTGGCTAGTTCTTGGCATTCTTGTCTTGAACCATCTAGAAAGAATATAGCGTCATCGGCAAAAAACAAATGAGTCAAAGTAGGGCACCATCTGTTTAGTTGGATACCTTTAAAATTTTCCCATATGGAGAGCTTGATGGATGAGAGTACTTAGCATGTTGGCCATTAGAATAAAGAGATAGGGTGATAAAGGATCTCCCTATTGAATCCTTTGTGTCGGTTGGAAATATTACAGCTGCGTGCCATTAAATTTGACACTAATGGAAACTGCAGTAATGCACTACATAGTCCACTGAACCCAAATAGGATGGAAACCTAACCTGGACAGGTAGTCTTTGAGAAAGTCCCACTCAACAGGGTCATACGCCTTTGTCATGTCCATTTTGACAACAGCTTGGAATTTTTTCTTTCTAGTTCGTGTCTTCAACTGATGTAGAGTCTCCTGCACGATTAAGATATTGTCTTCTATTTGACGGCCACTCACAAATGCACTTTGTTCCATAGAAATGATGTCAAGCAGGAAAGGCTTTAGTCTGTTGGCTAACACCTTGGAAATTATTTTATAGGCGTAATTACAAAGACTAATGGGTCGGTATTGATCTAGACATTCTGGATTAGGGACTTTCGGTATGAGAGTGATAATAGTGTTGTTGAGATCAGGGGCCATCAAACCAGATTGAAAAAACTGCTTCACCGAGGAAAAGATGTCTTCTTTTAAGATTTCCCAATAATGTTGGTAAAATAGGCCACTAAAACTGTCGGGACCGGGGGCTCGAGATTTCCCTAGCTGAAAAACAGTGAGACAAACTTCCTCTTGAGTAACTGGAGAAATAAGTTGCTGGTTCATAGCATCTGTCACGACACACTCACATTTTTTAAGGATAGGCCCATAGTCACGATTTCCTTATGATTTGTAGAGCTTAGAGAAAAATTCCAGTGTCATGTCTTTGAGTAGCTGATCGTCTCGAACCCATCTCTGGAGCTCATCCATTAGCATCCTGATTCTGTTTCTATTTCGCCTTTGAATAGTAGTAGCATGAAATTTTTTTGTATTTTTATCCCCCCACCGGAGCCAATTAATCATTGATCTTAATGCCCAATACTGTTCTTCCTGCTGCCATGCGCTATGGAGTAAACTTTTCAGCTCAGTGACTTTCTGTTTATCTATTGTAGTGGTGGTCTGATTAGTTAACACCTGAAGTTGCTGTTGTAAAGAGAGGTTGGGACACTTGGAGTGCCATAACTTGGCACGGAGGGACACTTAAGTGCCATAACTTTAAAATGGTACACTTAAGTGCCAATATCGGAGTAAAATGGGACACTTAAGTGCCACTCGGCGAAAATCCGGCCAAATGGGCGCGTGGCAATTTTCCGGCGAGTTTGGTCCAAAACGGCGTCGTTTTGCAAGGCGACGAGGCGGAGAAAATGCAAAAACGACGCCGTTTCGTGTCTACGTGTAAATAATAATATAAAAATTAATTAAATTAGATTTAAAATATTCAAAAATTTAAAAAAATAAGAAAATTAAAAAATTTAAAAAAATTTAAAAAATTTAAAAAATTTTAAAAACTAAGAAAATTTTAAAAATTTAAAAAATTTTAAAAAATAAAGAAAATTTTAAAAAAAATTAAAAAAAAAAGGGGGAGGTCGAACGGGGGCGGGCGAGGGCGAGCCCTCGTCGCCCGCCTCCCGCCGTCGCCGGAAGGGCCGACGACGGAGGGGGGAGGGTCGGCCGGGGTCGCCAGCCCGGCCGCCGACGCGAGGGCCGCAAGCCCTCGTCGATCGCGGCGATGGCTGTGACCCTCGCCCCTCCGTCGCCAACCCTTCCGGCGACGGCGGGGAGGCGGCGGCGGCAAGGGCTCGGCCCTCGGCCGCCCCGTTTGACCTCCCCCCCTTTTTCTTTTAATTTTTAATTTTTCTTAATATTTTAAAATTTTTAAAATTTTTCTCATTTATTAAAATTTTTCTTAATTTTTAAAATTTTTAAAATTTTTCTTATTTTTTTAAAATTTTTGAATATTTTAAATCTAATTTAATTAATTTTTATATTATTATTTACACGTAGACATGAAACGGCGTCATTTTTGCGTTTTCTCCGCCACGTGAGCGTGCAAAACGATGCTGTTTTGGACCAAAGTCGCCGAAAAGTCGCCATGTAAGCCATTTGGCCGGATCTTCACCGGAGTGGCACTTAAGTGTCCCATTTAACTTCAAAACGGCACTCAAGTGTACCATTTTAAAGTTTTGGCACTTAAGTGTCCCCTGGTGCCAAGTTATAGCACTTGGGCTGTACTTCTGCCGCTGTAAAGATATTATCTACTCGTTTGCTTTTGAAAAAGTGGTTCTACTCCATTTCAGAATAGCACAACTGACATGTTTTAGCATTTTTGGCAGGTTATAGCCCTTTGCTCGAGCTGAAGAGCAAGCTGTGTTGATGACTCCTTGACAATCCTGATGCTGCAACCAGTAAGCTTCAAAGTAGAAAGTCTTTCCTTTTCTGTGCATTCTAGCCTCAGTTGAAAGAACCAACGGATTGTGGTCCGAACCCACTGCTGGTAAAGCACATACTTCTGCCTCAGAGAAAGCAATCCTCCAGGTCCAATTACAAAGAACCCAATCCAATCTCTCTTTAACCAGATCAATCCCCTCACAGTAATTCATCTAGGTAAATGTGCAACCCTTGCTATTGATTTCCGTCAATGCACAGTCATGTAGTACCTCTCTAAAAGATTGCATTCGAAAAAAATCAGGGGGTCACTTACCTACTTTCTCCCAAGGATAGGCTATTTCGTTGATGTCCCCGGCACAAATCCAAGGTAAAGAGTTGATGGATGCAATTCGACGAAGTGCTGTCCAAAAGGGCTGACATGATTGATGAGTTGCTGGAGCATGTACACAGGTCGGTCTCATAGTTGTTCCTTTCCCGTATTCAGTGCATATAGAATCGATAAAGTCAAAAGTAGTAAGTTCCACTTGAAGAGATATGTGAGAATGCCAAAATATAGCCAAACCGACAGCGATGCCTACTGGATTAACGATATGAGAAAAAGGGAACTAAAGTTGATGCTGAATTTTGGAAAGAAACGGATCTCGGTTCTTGGTTTCCATAAAAAAAAGTACATCCGGCCTCTCTTTGGCCACAAGGGCCTTTAGTGCCTGAACTGTCAGGGAAGAGGCCAGTCCCTGACAATTCCAGCATATAAGCTTCATTGTTCTACCGGTGGCCTTTTAGGGCAAGCCACCTCAGCCCGATTCCTGACTTCTTCCGCCATTAAGACAAGAGTATCCAGTAAATTATTGTCATCAATATAGTCCAATCCGTGGGATCCAGCATCATATGGATTATATCGCTTTAGTTTCTTCGATGTCCCTGTTTTGGTAGCAATACGAGAAGGTTTAGTCTTCTTGGCATTCCCAGGCCGTTGAACCATTTCTTGTTGGACATTGTGCAGAGTAGTTTGTAGAGCAGGGACCGTGACCAGAGCACCTCCGATGGAAGCTGTCAAGGGAGGAGGAATAGCAATAGAATCCTGTTGCGGTCTTAGAGCATACCCTGTAAAATCCTAACTTAAGTAGCAAAAAAAAATGATTTTGAAAGTTCGATTATCATCTGAAGGGTTTGATCTACGAAAAAACAAGCTAAAAACGAGAATTACGCTTTATGGCCTAATTAGGGGTCAAATTATGAATTTACAAAATTGAGGGTTAATCTGAAAAAATTGTGGGAAATTGAGGGTGCAGGAGTGAAATTGGCATAGTGAGGATCTCGGATCCAATCGCCAGAGGTCCAGAATCGGTCGGCAAGAGGCCAAACCAGCTTGCCTTGCTGACGGCTGGTTGGACTGATTAGATCAATTCATGCTGATTTGACTGTTTCTTGACCGGTCTTGATCGATTTGGGTTGGTTCATGCACTTGTGGCCCTTGTGGGTTCAAAATTTATGCATTTTGGTTCTCAAGGACTAAATTGAAAAGAAAACTTACTCGATTTAAGGGGAAATTGTCCAATTTTGATTCACTTAAGCCATTTAGACTTCATACATGTGATCTATGCGTCCTCTATTGACTTAGAGCAATTATTATGAAAAAAAATAGACCAAAACCATGGGTACTTAAAAATGGACCTAAAGGGCTAAAATGAACAATTTTGCAAGTTATTTGTCAAAATAGCAAATTAATTGAAATTAAGTCCAATTAATGCTACAATTGCCCTATCCAGCTAATTTCCCATGTGTAAGATCACCTATTGTATTCAAATTGACTTTGAATTAAAGTGTTGAAACTTAGGCCAAAAATGAATTGGGGTCTAAATGAAAATTGGACCTAGATTCATGTAATGGGACCTTAATCTTGAATGGGTCAACCTGAATTTCTTCGATTGGAGCTCCATGTTTCGGTTTTCTTATCTTTAAGATGGTGAAATCCCTCAAATTGGGAAGTTTTAGTTTGGATTTCTCAAAACCGACCCCAGATTTGGACTTATCTTAAGAAAATAAGTGGAAAAAAATTGTTTGTTCTTAGATCATGAAGAATTGATTTTGATCACCTAATTAAAGCTTAAAATGGGTCTTTTTACATGGCAATTCGCAAAACTAAATGAACGAGCAGATTTAGAATAGCCCCTATACTAAACGTCCTAAAAAGAATTATACCTAATTATGGCTAGAACAAAAGTAATTTCTTTTTTGGTTGATTTAAAACCTAAAATTGAAAAATTGAAAAATTAAGGTTCCTAATAGAATTTTACGAATTTTTCCACGCACAAGTTAAATTGACACTAAAAGAAATGTTTTTGTGGATTTTTTATTTTTCTAATTTTTTGGTCAAAGGTTTTACTAAAAGTCAACCATTTAGTTGATTTTCCCTAAAATGTTGATTTTTTAGTCAAATCATTGGATTTGGAAGAATTGACTTGAGAAATGTGAAATTAAAGTAAAATGTCATTTTTGAGGTGAAAAGCCAACTTTTAACTCATGGTTGACTTTTGGTCAAAAGATTGACCAAAAAGTCAACTCGAAAATCAACCGTTTGATTTTTTAGATCTTTCTTGAAAATGATTTGGAAATTGCTTAAAAACAATAATGCAAAAGAAAAAAACGAAAAAAACGAGATTTTGGGTTGAGGAATGAGATTTGTTGCGATGAGAATCCCAAATCTCGATTTTTACTTTTTTTTGACATGTCGATTAAAAATTAAGTGTCAATACTATTCTTATGCATCTCCAGTATGCTTTTGTTGAAGGTGTGAGATTGACAGGGTCAAAAGAGTAGGCAAAAGAAAAAAAAATTGACTACTCAACACAAAGGGAAAAATCCAAAGAAAAAACAAAAAAAACAAAACAAAGAAGGAAAAGTGCTCAACGTAGTCATAAATGAGGAATGACAAGAAAAGGAAAGAAGAAGAACAAAGGGAAAAAAGAAAGAGGGAAACTCGCATGTAGAGACCTTGTCAATCTAGATTAACTTTGTTTCGTGATGCTCAGTAGGGATTTGAGCCATTTGTTCATCAAAATGGAGTAATTTTATGAGTTAGGTCACAAACTCAAAGCTAGGTAAAATTTGAACTGGGAGGTTTGATTTAGAAGTTGTGAAGATATGAGATTACATGGAAATGATAGATTAGAGCGTTTTGGAACCATGGATCTGACGAAAATGGATTTGGAGTAATGGTATAGTCGAAGCGAAATTCTAAAGTTTAGTACTCAAGCTCTGCATTACGGACAACTTTGAATAATCACTTTGGGCAATTTTTTTGTGGGAATATGGGAGCTATTTCATCAGCAATCAAGCTTAATATGGTCGATTTGTAGTTAAGGTAACGTTTTACTAGATCTTGATGTTATTTCTTGCTTCTTTAATAATATTGCGAGTTCATTGGTTTGAGTGACTTTTTTTGTTTGGTTTTAGGCTTTCCTAGGTGAGTATTGTTATTTCTTCTTCGAGTTTGTGAACTCATATTTTGAAAGTAATTTGGATGAGATATAATACGAGTTCTAAAATGGCATTTTTGTTGCATAAAATCTAGATAGAGCATTTACTACTCCGTGATTATTTATAAATGTTTTAAAAAAATGTTATTAAAGGAATTGTGACTATGTATATACATATAATCTGAAACGCACTAAATTTTTATCCTATTCACATGTCATGTGTTCCAATAGATATTGCTAAGGAAATGAAGGTGGTTCGTGAAATGGTTCGTCATCGTGGGGTTGGACCTGGATGATGCAATATGATGACGTTGATGCCGCTTGGGCACCTAATTCTTTCTTGTGAAACAAAGACTACCGTAGTTGTTCCTTAATTATGTGGGTGTGTAACAATTGGACCAAAATCTTAAAACAATGGGCCAAGCTCATGTTTTTAAATTATGGGGATTGATGGTTTAGGGTGATGTGGAGCTATAGAGTATTACAAAACTCTATTTTGAGCTTATGGTTTGCCTAAAACGAATTTTCAAAGTTATGTGTGCATGCTGGAATGATAGCGAATTCTCTGTTTTAACGACGATTTTGGCCAGTCTTCCACTATCTTTAGAGTTGGCGAATCTTAGGATGTCTAAGTATTCAAAAAGGGCTGTCGTTTGACAGTAGAATTGCTAGAATTGGGGTTCAATGGAGAAATTGGTGGCGCGAACAAGTCTCATGCACAAGTTGAGCATAGCAGTGAGCCTTTCCTTCTTGTGAAGGAATCGACTGGTCAACGAATAAGCATAGTTTAGTTTAGTCATTAGTTAAACTTGTGTTTTACTTGGTTTTGATGCGGATTCTCCTTTAATTAATAGGGTTACTGGATCTTCCACTCAAATAGCTACTTTTCTTGGTTTTGGACAATCCTAGGTGAGTGGCGCTTATCCCTTATTTGTGTTTGTAAACTCATATTTTGAATATGGATTATATATGTTATGAGTTATGAAATGAATTTTTGTTGCATAAAAATCTAGATCAGGCATTTATTACCCTTTTGATTATTTAATTCGGCATGGAAAGCATTTTTGGAAATGATTTTTGCGTTGATTATTGTGAAATAATTTGAGAATTGCTTTATGAAAGTGATTGCAAAATGGTTATATGTGTTAATTTGTGAATCCAATTTATGAAAGATATTCTCTTGAGAAAGAAATATGGATTCTGGATTGGTTTGTACAAAGAATTGATTTGTGAAAGGCTATATGTTTTGGTTTATGAAACCAATTGTGATATGGACTAGTTAAGGACTAAGTATTACACAATAATGCAAGTCTCGTGGAAGTAATCTCTAAGGCCTTGTAGTTAAGGACTGAATGCTACACGATGACACGAGTCTCGTGGGAGCGATCTCTAGGGTCTTATACAATTTATATGTATTAGTGAAGGGCTAAATGTAACACGATAATTTAAGTTTTGTGGTAGTAACCTCTAGAGCCTTGAGTTAGATATTAAGCATCATGTATTTGATCATTGATGCGTGGATTGACATTGATTAAATACGAAAAGGATATTTGAGAATAATGAGTTAGTATTTTCTATTCACGTTATTGCGTATTTCACTTTTCATTTTGATGCTGAAAGGAAATAACTTATATTTGAAGCGTACGTATATTATCTACCAAATTTGGGATTACTAAGTTTCTGGTATTGGTTCTGTAAGTATGCATAGCCAGTGTTCGATTTACTTAGAAGATATTCTCGCACAATTTCTTTCCAAATCTTTTAGGTTTTGTAGCTAGTGATAAGCAAGACAAGAAGCCCTACGGACGATAGTTTTTACTAGTTGCGTTATGGATATGAGTTGAGATAGTTGATTTTGTCTAATGATATTTGTTGGGTTTAGTTGAGTATTGTCTTTGGTGGATTTGGGAACTCTGATTCTATAGTTAACTCCCTGTTTTATCATATATATGTTGATATCAGGTTTATGTTTGAGGATGCATCCTTCAGGTAGACAGACAATAGTATTATCTCCTACTCTTATTGGAGTTGGGCCGTGATGCTTCAACCCAATCAAAAGTCAACGTAGAAGGGGACATCATCAGATAAGAACATCTAAATCATGGGTGTATATTGGGCCTCTAGCGTTGGCATATCTACCCATATCCGGATCTGTCATGATCAAAATTAGCATGGACTATCTGTCGATGACGACAAAGCCACCGGCTCGTTCTTTATCAAAGGTGGAGCCAAATTTGGCCCATCCTTCAATCATTGGGGCCATAGAAGAAGTGGTGTGGCAGTGATATATGCAAAGGTAGCAGAAGACACCAAGAGGATGCACTAGAATAGAGGTGTCAATGGGTTGGCTTGATTTAGGTATGTAACTACCCAACCCAATGAGGCGGGTAGTGTTTGTTGAGGCTAGAGGGTTTAGACAAATAACAATTCCTAGTAAACTTTTAGGATAGTGAGTAGAGAAGGAAGGAAGCGAGTTGTGTAAGGAATAGAGGAGAGCATTCCCAAGATCTATATGAGAAAATGGAATTAAACCATAAGAGGTGCATTTTAACATGATGGAATTAACTTCAATGTTAAGTGTGCTCTAGTGGTACCATAATTAGGATGGGTGATCTCTTTGGGAAAGTGTCCACCTATACTCCAAACGACAAAATCGTAAGAATCAATATGGGACGAGCCAAAATGGACAATACCTTGAGTGAGTTAATCTAGAGTTGTAATAGGGTATTAGTTTTTTTGTTTGGTGACCCGACCCACATAGAACTTGAGTTGAAAAAGAATTCGGGTCGGGTTATCACCCCCAAAAAGAAAAAACTTCAATCAGCCACCGCCACCTGCCTCCAAGATCTCTGACCATCGCCCAACCCCTTTTGGTGCTACCACAAAGCCTTCCCTCATTTCTCTAGCCTTCATGAGATGAGCAACCGTGCCATCCAATGCTACCTCAATCGACCTCAAGGATTGGCATCATGGAGTTTATGTAGGATTGGTGCAAAATACCTATCTGAGGCGCATTTGTTTATGACAAGTACACATATCTTGTCTATTTGGATCTTGTCTAATATGCTAGAGGAATATTGTGCAAGAGGCACAATATAAATTCAAAGTGCATCCCTGGAAAGAAAAAAATGAAGTTTCAAATTCTGAAACTAATAGTTGAAGAAGAGTGTCAAATGAGATAAGTACTAGATTCTATATTGGGCCATTTGCCACAAGTTATTCTAAACCCCTTGTGATCTACAATTCTTTGTCTATCATATGAGATAAGTACTAGATTCTTCATTTATGCAATTCACCACAAGTTATTCAATAGCTATCGTGATTGGCAATTCCCTATGAAAAGAATAATTATGTGAACAAGAATCCAAACTCCAAAGTTAGGCGGTGAAACGAGGCAACATTATTGTTAAATTGATGAGTTCCATACACGTAATGATTGATTGGAACTTAGTGTGACATCCCAGATTTTCAGTCATGTTTTCTATTGAATAAATCGGGCATTTCATTGATGCGTCTATAGGGCTGTTCTCAGAACTGATTATTCTAGAGATAACTCGACTATCTGGGGAAACCATTAAGAATTTTAAGGCAAATAGACTTGAGAATTCGACCAGAAATCGGCTTCTCAACCGTGCTCATCTGTTGAGATCATTACGGCACATATATAAATCGATTTGAGATCAGATATAGGTTGGTTCGATTGAGATGTATGGTTAATCGTGGGTGACACCACTAAATTGGAAAATTCTCATCGACTGACACTAATCTGATTTTATTGTCGTTTTGGTACCCTGTGTCCATAATTGAATCCTCGAGATTTTCATGACAATCGAGAGTTGTCATTGAGTCGAGTGGGTTCATTGTGGCTCGAAGAAAATCGACCACGGGTCATTTGCTCTAAAAATTTCTGAAAGTTATCCAGTAGCTTAGGTCACGCTAAAAATGCGTCGAATGGAAATTAACCGTGAATTCAAATCCGATTTCAGAAATTGAAAGTTTTGTGGTGTCACGAGCTATTTTAGGAACGTCGACTCACCCTCCGAAGAATTTTGAGAGATTCCGAGATTTTTACGGAAAACCGTGTCGGACGTCGCAGAAAATTAACGGAAATTCGGATGGACTCAATTGAAGGAAATTTGGACTTCCAAGAGTGTCAGGAGGGACTTGCAGAAAATGGAATGGGATTTTTCTACATCAAAATTGGATTTCAATTTTGGAAATTTGTGGAAGAGATTTAAGACCGAAAATTATGAAATTCGGAGCTAGAAAAAGAAGTGCATTTTTGGCTTAAAAAATTGGATTATTTGGTGGTTTTACTTTGCAAGAAAGTATTAGAGACCAAATGGGATAAGTTTGAATGCTTTAAGGGGGACAAAGCATTTAATGCTTTGGCTAAGCCTTGCTGTCCACTCCCTCCTTTTTCTTGACTTCCCACGCACGGCTCCCCCTCCATCTCCTTCGATCTCCCTTTCTGCCAAACAAAAGCCGCATCTCTCTTTCTCTGCTTTTGGTTGTGTTTCATTTTCATTTCATTCTTCTTTTTCGAAGCTGCCCCTACACCGTGTCTTCATTCAGCCCATCGCCACCTGCAAATCAACCGACGAAACCCCCCACGCGTCTGAGTTCTTGCTCACTCGGTCAACCCCACCCAGAGCCGAAGACACTTGCAGCCGCTGTCCTCATCCCACGTCCTCTCTCCCTCCGTCTCTGCCATCGAATTCAACCGAAGCCATCTCTCTCTCTTCGCTCGGCCCATGTTCCACGAAGCTGCTCCATCTCCGCACGTCCGCGCCACTTGTCCAAGCACCGCGGTTCTTCAGTCAACAGCAGCAAGTTTCCTCCCATTTTGTTGACCACCGAGCGAAGCCGAAGCAGCCCTGTCCGCGTGGTCTTCAGCTGTTGCTTCATGCGGCCTCGACGTCCAGCTTCAGCGTCCAAGTCTGCAGCTCCGCTTCCTTTTACTGCCACTGACGCTCCCAGCTTCAGCATCCATCTGTCTCGCTTGCCACTTGTCTTCAACGTCGTCGCCCTTGGTCGATCTTCAGTAACAATGCTGACTTCGCCACTGCCTCATCTCCATCGAATCCTCCGCTCCCTGCCACGTTTCCCTGCGGCCCAACATCACCGAAGCAAACTGCCCGCGTGATCTCTCTCCTCCGCTCGTGGATCAGTCGGCCCAAACCTGCAGTTTTTGAGCCCATCAATCCAGCATTTCTTCAGCCCAGTTCAGTTCAGCGCGCAGCCCAGCGTTCAGCCCATCTGGGCCGCAAGTCAGGCCCAGTGAATTCAGTTTTGCAAGCCTAGCAAAATCAGAAGCCGCAAGGACAGCCCATTCAAGGCCTGTTTAGTCAAGTGAAGCCCAACCCAAGCAAACCTCAGTTGGGCTGAGATTTGTTGGGCCCAAGTTTAAGGCCCGGTCCAAGCCCGCCGGTGTCGTCGAAAGCCCAATTTCGGCCGCCGTTGCGTCGTCATCATGGTATCTCGGTCCCCGCTTTTAATCGAGTGAGTAATCTCACTAATCCTTGCTTAGTAGACTAATGATGCTTAAGGGTTGATTAGATTTAATTAAGTGCAATTAGGTAGTTAGATTAGAATGGATTAGTGATTATTAGTTAATTGCGTTGCATATTAGTTAGGTGATTAGTGTACTTAGCTAGAGAACTCCCTATACTATATATTGAATGCATCTCGGGATTTTTCCCGACCCTTATCAGGCTTCAATTAGGCATTATGGGCCTAAATTGGATTTTTAGTATTTATTTATTAATTTTCAAAATTAATTATTTAAGTATTTATTTTTCGGAAATTAGACAAGGATAGCCGACGACCAAAATTTCGTGTTGATTGTCGTGGCGCAGTCCGTTTATTTATTTGAGCTCTACGTTGTGCTGAATCGAATTGATTGTGCAATTTGAGGAATTATTCCTTAATTGACTGAAATTGAGTGAAATTGAATGATTGGTTGATGGATGACCAAGTGTGGTTATTTAGCATTGACAATGCTTTAATGAGTTGTAAAGTAGAGAAAATTGTGAGGCTGAACTAAGAATAATCTTGGTTGAGATTGATTAGGTATGAGGTATAGACATACGTGGTTCGGTGATAAGGAAATCACTGGTGAAAACGGCGCTTTAAAGAACGCACGGGTGCTGTTTATCACCTACATCAGTATAGACATACGTGGTTTGGTGATAAGAAAATCACTGGTGAAAATGGCGCCTTAAAGAACGCACGACTGCTGTCTATAGCGTGCCTCATTACGGACATACGTGGTTCGATGATTAAGAATATCACTGGTGAAAACGGTGCCTTAAAAGACGCACGAGTGCTGTCCAGTACATATGTCACCTTGACGAAAACGACACCCGAGAGCATTACTGTAGCTCTGTGGCTAAGAATGCAAATGGGAGGTTTTATAATGAGAAGTGATTTGACTTGGAAATGGTCCGACTGACATGTAATCGACTAGGTCGATTGATCAATGATTTGATCCGTTGTCGTGAATTGACTGATTGAGTGGAAGTGACCTTGAATGGTCCGATTGACATGTAATCGACTAGGTCGATTGATCGAGATATCAATCTGTGATGTGATTGCTAGGGTGCCTATTGAACTGTACTAATATGTAGGTGGAATCTGAGGCCAAGGTAAGTCCTCTAACCCGTGTGTGTATAGGTAGCCTAGTTACCGTATTGGTTTCCTAATCGAGTCTTAGTGGGGTAGAACTTGCTGAGACATAGTCTCATCTTAGTTGTGGAACAACATTTCAGGACCCTGATGAGAAGCCTGAGGAGAAAGAAACCGAAGAGGAGTACCTGGAGGAGAACCTTGATGATGATCCGAGTATGACCCGGATGAGGACGATGATCCCATCCTCTTTGTGAACCTTGTTTGTAGATGGTTGAGTGTGAGACTAGACCTTTGTGAATAGTATGGTAAAATACTTTGAGGTGTGGTTGTATTAAAATTTGGTTGTGAATTTCAATATGAAAAATATGGCCCTAGTTTTCTATCCCATTGTTTTATTGTCTGTGGATTATAATTACTTCTGCATGTGCACATTAAATTTGAAAAAAGGGTCGGTAATACGTAGTCCTGGGATATCGCTTTTAAAATCGACCAAAGGTAAGGGATGTGTGCATGCCTGAGGATCGAGGCGTGACACTTAGAGCAAAGAGAAAATGGGTCGAGGCCCTGAACCATTTTTAGGAGATCTGATGCAAACGTTCAAATTACTAATAGTGGAGAAGAAAACTATTTGTAAGTCTCATTGAGATTACATAAGGTACCCTCAGCAAATTCGCGCTATATGTGAAAGAGTTATTTTTGATAAGATTGATGTTGTTTATGACCTCTTGTTAAATGTAATTTGGTTTGTCTAGCGGAGAGCGTGATCATGCGATGATGGTTGCATGGAGGAAATGAAATGAGCTTCGCTATCCAAATGAAAGAGTCATTCATTCTTTATGTTTTTCCCCTTTTTTGTTGTTTCACCAGAGTAAAAGAAATGGTTAATACCATAAAAAATTCAAAACTGATATACCGGTGACAAATTTATCCCAAACTAATTTTATCACCAAAAACACAAAATTGGTACACTTGTGACCAATTTGCCATAAATTAATTTTTTTACCACCAAAAAATCTAAATTAGTACATTCGTGGCAAATTTATCTTCGTTAGTTTTCGTTAAATTAGACCAATATCATGAAAAATCACAAACCAATACACCCACCAATTGCCACTTGTCACCCTACTCAGCAAATTGATGGTAAAATTTTGCGAAAGCTAACGAAGGGTAAATTTTTCAAATGAGTACTAGTTTGGGGTTTTTCATTGTCAATAAATTAGTCTGAGATGAATTTGTCATAGGTGTACTGGTTTTGGTTTTCCGTGGCATTAACCCAAAAAGAAAGCAATGCACAAAACATGTGCAAATGGTGTGGAAGTAGCAATTACGGCTAGTTTAATTCGCCTAAACATTTTCTGCTTTTATTGTTAGTGAAAATATGAACAAAATAAATTTGTGCTTTTAGCTTCTATGTTCTCTTGAAAACATATCGTCTTTGACTCATAAAAATAAATGTTCCCAATATATGGGGGAACTTTAATAAGAACGTGATTGATTGTGTTATCCACAAAATTAAAACATTTCAACTGAAATGAAAGTTTCGTAGAACGAGTTTTCCTTTATTTATTTTCCTTCATTTTTCATAGTTTTGCTATATAAAAGGTGAAAATCCTCTCAGAAGCGACTTCTAATTGTTTTTGGTGCGGTCTTTATTAGATAATTAAAGTGGTCTTCTTTACCGAACGTCGAAACAAACCTAAGTAACCAATTCCGTTGGTTAACATTAGTGTAACCAAAAAAAAAAAAAAACAGAACCAATTTACTTTATTAGAAAAGAATTTTCTTTTAGGACTTAAGAAAGAAGAATAGAAGTTGCTTGTTTCAATTGAGGTTCGGATTCTAAATTGCCAAAGGAAGGAATAAATTCTCTCAGAAGTGTTACCTCACGATGACTTGTTGCATACATGTTAAGGAAAGAAGACCACTTTAATTAAAAGTTGTGTATGACTTAACTTTACTAACAAAAAGATCGCACAATCTAAGAAAACAAAGAATAATAAAAATTCTGAACAATTATGAGAGTTAGAGATGACGTATTTATTAATTAGAAGCTGGTGGTGATTGACACCTCCTATAAATCCTAGGCTTGTTTGGCGCAAATTGACAATCCAAACACCTTCTTCCCCAATAATGTACTTTCAGACCTCCAATTTCCTTTACCTTTCTGGTCCCTGACGTTGCCATTTCTAATGTTCTTGGCCGATCACACTTCTTGAGGCTTGAGCACCTTGAAACTGAACAGCCAGGACAGTGAGCCTCCATTCCCCGATGCACGATCGTGCCTTCTCGAGTCCGCTCGCGTTGTGCAGACTTACTCGATTGGTTCTTTGTGGTGGCATCAGAGGGAACGAGACTGCGAAATCCTCTAGCAAAGACTTTGCCTTTAGCCCGCTTGTTGTCTTCTCAGGGCCGACAACAAGGAAACGGCCAGAAGGGCAAGATGTTGGCTCGAGAAGTCGAAACTTCGCCACCCAATGCGTGGGGGAGCAATGTAGCTTCTTCACCGGGCAACCTGACCCCAGCAAGAAAGATGAAGGATGAGTCCCATATCGTGGGTCGTGAAAAGCTTGTGGATGAACTCAAGCTGCAGTTGATCAATAAAGAAAATGACGGAGCCATCCTCAGAGTGATTTGTGTGGTCGGTGACGAAGCTGTTGGGAAGACAGCTCTAGTCAGGAGCGTCTACAACCTAGCAGACATCAAGAATCATTTCAACTGCTGCGCTTGGGTCCGGGTTGGGGTGGAACCTAACCCAGGTCATCTCATGGTCGACTTGCTCAAGCAGTTGAGGGTCCCAGAATTGCGAGATGTGGATCGTCTGAAGGAAGAAGAGCTGTTCAATGTGCTCCAAGGAGTCCTGATGGAGTGCTGTTTTCTGGTAGTCCTAGATGACTTGTGCGATCTCCATATCATGGACAAGCTCATAATGGTGCTAGCGGACTCAAGGAATGGGAGCAGAGTAGTCGTCACGACCCGTAACTGCGACATACCCTCTTCCACTGATCCATGGTATTCCAAGCATCTCAAGTTGAGCCCCCTTGACAAAGAACAGAGTGACAGGTTATTGGAAGAAAGCAGCTGGGCTTTCGATGTGGTCAATCCGCCTGTGGAACTCCTCCATCTCAAAGAGAGGATTTTTAGCAAATCAGGCGGTTCTCCCCTAAAGATCCTTCTACTCGGAGGACTTCTATCTGCCACCACATTGGATAGATGCACCGAGCTTGCCAATGGGCTTCCCGATCGTCCCACACTCCAAGATGTTGTGCGTTTGAGTCTTGATGACCTGCAAGACCAGTTAAAGCAATGTGCTCTGTACTTGACTCTGTTCCCCAAGGAATCTGAGATTCCCACAAGGAGGCTCTTCAGACTCTGGTCTGCTTCAGTGTTGGAGAACGGAGTAAACAGAGTTGATGCAGAGAAATGTTTCGAGATTCTGGTGTCCAGAAACATGGTCCATGTTGCTCGACAGAAATGGGATGGGAGTGCCCGATCATGCCGCTTGCCTGGAACGTTGTATGATGTCTTTTATCAGAAGGCTAAGAATGAAAGATTCCTTAAGATCTACGACTCTTCTATTCATGATGAAGGAAAGTTTGACGCCCTGCATATCGCAATACCTAGGCCTATTTTTGGAAAAGATGCACCAGAAGCAGGACGAGAGCATTCAAAAACAAATGCACAAGAAGCAGAGCCACATCAGAGAATGTCCATCAGAGACAATTCCACGCCATGCAGCATCAAAAAATTTTGTTCCTGTGTGTCATTCAACACCATGAAGCTAGGGACACAAAACAGAGAGATAGAGTTGTTGCTTAAACCGCTAGTGCCAAAGCAGGACCCGCCTTCGCTGAGGGTACTTGATCTTGAAGGTGTCTACAAGCCTTTGCTATCGGAGGAGCTTTGCAAAATATTGCTGGAGCTAAAGTACTTGGGACTGAGATGGACTCTTCTTGAATCGCTTCCCAAGTCAGTGATGCAATTGCCCCACCTGAAAACTTTGGATCTGAAGTACACCAACATAAGCGAAGTTCCAGTTTCTATCTGGGAGGCAGTGAATCTGCAACACCTATACATGAACGAGGTGTCCTTCGAAAAGTCTATTCATTCTCAATTGCATTTGAAGAAATCCTTAAACTGCAACATCCAAACCATATGGGGTTTATACATAGGAGTTAAGAGTCCCATGTTGAATGCGCTGGGCATGTTGACAGGCCTCAGGAAACTAGCTCTGACGTGTCATCCTTCAGCAGTAAGAGAAGTGACCGAGCAGATCTTGAATCTGACGCAGCTCAAATCCCTCAGATTGCGATCGAAGAATACTTTCGGTCAGCCTTCGGTTCTTAAACTGAGCAACATGCATAAGCATAAGTCTCTTTCAAACTTGTACTTGCTCGGAGATTTGTCCATGCAAAGTTTCTCGGATTCGCTCATTCCCTGGCGCCTGGAAGTCCTAACCTTGTCCATGTCGGAACTAAAACGAAATTCAATGGAAGTCATGGGGAGGCTGGAAAAGTTGACCACTCTGAGGTTATTTGGGTACTCATACCGCGACCAGAAATGGGACGTCTTGGAAGGAACTTTTCCCAGTCTCCGTTTCTTGAAACTGTGGAAGCTGGAGGAGCTGGAGGAGCTGGCTATACAGGCAAATGCAATGCCGATTCTCAAAGACTTGGAAATTAAGGACTGCAAGAAGCTGGAGAAGATGGACGGACTGGGGCGGATCAACAAATTGGAAGGAATCACATTGGTTAAAGTGCAGCGTAAACTTGAGCAAAGTATCAGAAATATGTGCCCATCACGTGTGGGTATCATAGTGAAGGAATCGGAAAAATGTTTGCCGCAGGTAGGTCTCTTTCTTCCTTTGCTTTACATATCTGTAATACACTTTAGCAGCCATCCACAGGGAAAATCTCTTGACTATGCGAATAATAATTTGCTTGATTTAACTCCCAGTACTTTGTTGCATTGTGTAGAATCTAGAAAGGTGCTTCTTTTCTAGCTATGCGGTGATCTGTTTTTGTTCAGAAAAAAGAAGGGGTGTATTAATCACTGAGTTTCATACATGTTCAAATAACAAATAGTCGTGGTATGTGGGTGTGAATGTCAGATTTCACCTCATAGAAGATGGTTAAGCTTTTATTAGTGTTAGTGGCGATGGAATTGTGAGTATCAATGCTCATCGTGAATATAAGTTTGTGTTCTCGATCATGAACAGAATGATATAGAGACGAGCAATCTGATGGAGGACACAGCAGAAGAGGAGGAGACTGAAGACTGAAGACGGAGAAGAAGAAGAGATATAAGTCTTTTTGAGTATTCTTTATGAGAAGCATGATGAATATTTTGCTAGGGTATCAAGTTAGGAGTGACCGATCAAAAAAAAAAAAAAATGTTAGGAGTGACATGAAGAAAAAGAGGAAGGAAATAAAAGTCTAACTTCCCATTTTGCTTGGGTGTGCTTTGTATTGAACATTTGTTAATCAATAAAGGAAATACTTTGGTGATGTTATTTTCAAGAAGGAAAAAAGCCACAAAAAACTTCAAACTATGTCCACCGTGACATATTTACCCTAAATTGGTTTTTTTATTTATTTTTATGACGTAAAAAATCTCAAACTATGTCCACTATGACACATTTACTTTAATTTTTTTCTTGTGACATAAAAGACCTCATATTTATACTTACGTGATACATTTGGCCTTCATCAAGGTTCCGTCAAATGATTTTTTAGTCAAGACAGCATTGTTTTGATTTCACTTAAATGTTATGATTAAGCGCACAAGCACAACGAAATAGAGAGCAAATGCAAGAAAGAAAAATTGAGATGCGAGATTTTATCCTAGTTCATCCTTAAATTAGGGCTACATACACTAATCAGGCGTGTCATCATCACCAATGTCGCTTGCCATGCGTATGATGTCACTGGCACATGCCATTGTCGCTCTCCTTGCCTTTCTCCGTCTCTGTCATTGTGTGTTGTTGAGAAAGTATTTTTGTGACAGATACATAATGTGCCACTATTTTGTGGTGGAACCAACCAATCACAGTGAAGCATTTACACATAGGTTGCTAAGCAAGATGTGATTAACAACACAAATAATAATTAGTTGGTTATACCATATCATCACCGTCACATTGTGTACACGCAAATAATATAGAGAGATAATTAGTATGAGTAGCAAAATAAAATCACCCGAACCGAACAAAAATTTTTAGGTCTTCTTTTGTACCAAATAACACAAATTGCATATCATTTTCCATCATTTTCCTTTTAATTTTGAGCCAAGTCCGTTTCCAGGTTAGCATTTGTCAACTTCTGGCTTGGAATAGTTCTTCAAGATGATCTATCGATAAACTCGTTCCTCGCCTGTGTGTACCAATCTTATGCATCTGCAATCTGCTTTTGGTGAAGGTGTAAAATTGACCGGGTCAAAAGAGTTGGCAAAAGAATTTAAAAAAAAAAAATGACTAGTCGACAAGGAGGAAAAAAAAAACAAAGAAGGAAAAGTGCTCAATTTAGTCATAAATCACGAATGAATAGAAAAGGAAAGAAGAAGAAGAAAGGGATAAAAAAAAAAAAAAAAAAAAAAAAAAAAAAAAGAGGGAAAATTGCGTGTAGAGACCTTGGCAATCTAGATTAACTTTGTTTTACGATGCTCGGTAAGGATTTGAGCCTTTTGTTCATCAAACTGGAGTAATTTTATGAGTTAGGGTACAAACTCGAAGTTAGGTAAAATTTGAACCATCAGGATTGATTTAGGAGTTGTTAAGCTGTGGGATTACATGGAAATGATAGTTTAGGGCGTTATGGAACCATGGGTTTGACAAAAATCAATTTAAAGTAATGGTATAGTAGAAGCGAAATTCTAAAGTTTAGCACTCAAACTTTGTGTTGCGGACAACTTTACATAATCACTTTGGGCAATTGCTTTGTGGGCGTATGGGAGCTGTTTGTAAGCATTTAAAGTTAGTTTAGTCAACTCATAGTTGAGGTAACGTTTTATTGGATTTTGATGTTATTTCTTGCTTCTTTAATAGGATTGTGAATTCGTTGGTTCGAGTGACTTTTGTTATTTGGTTTTAGGCTTTCCCAGGTAAGTGGTGTTATTTCTATTCTAATTTATGAACTCATATTTTGAAAGTAATTTGGATTAGATATAATATGAGTTCTGAAGTTGCATTTTTATTGCATAAAAATCTAGATAAAGCATTTAGTACTCCTTGATTATTTATAAATGTTTTAAAAAGATGTTATTAAGCGCATTGTGATTGTGTATATACATATAATCTGAAACGAATTGAGAAATGCTTTATTAAAGGTATTTTTTAAAGGACGAGCTGAGCTGCGAAATGTTATCTATTTAGTTTTTAATATATTCTATTGGGGCCAATCACCGCAAGTTATTATAAACCTCCTACGATCGTCTATGCCTTATGTGTTATATGAGATAAGTACTTAATTCTCCATTGGAACCAACAGCCACAAGTTATTCTAAACCTCTTACAATTGGCAATTCTCTTAGGTGTCATGTGAGATATGTACTAGATTCTCCATTGGAGCCATTCACCACTATTTATTCTAAATCTCTCGCAATACTATACAAACCACTTAGGCAATTCACCACAAGTTATTCTAAACCTCTTGGGATTGGCAATTCCTTGTTTGTCTTATGAAATAAGTACTGGTATCTACATTGGGGCTATTCATCACCAGTTATTCTCTTGCGATTGGCAATTCCATATGTCTCATATAAGATAATTACTATATTCTCCATCGGGGCCAATCATCGCAAGTTATTCTAAACCTCTTGCGATTGTCTGTTCCTTGTGTGTCATATGAGAAAAGTACTTAATTCTCCACTAGAAGCAATAGACATAAATTATTCTAAATCTCTCATGATCGACAATTCCTTAAGTATTATGTGAGATAAGTACTAGATTCTCCGTTGCGCCAATTGTGACAAGTTATTCTAGATCTCTCACAATCGGCAATTCCTTTAGGTGTCATGTGAGATAAGTACTAGATTCTCTATTGGGGCCAATCGTCAAAAGTTATTCTAAACCTCTCATGATTAGCAATTGCTTGTGTGTCTTATGAGATAAGCTCTACATCTCCATTGGGGCCAATTGCCACAAGTTATTCTAAACCTCTTGTGATTGGAATTCCTTGTGTGTCATGAGATAAGTACTAGATTCTTAATTGGGGCCATGTGCCGCAAGTTTCTAAACCTCTTGTGATTGGTAATTCCTTGTGTGTGATATGAAACAAGTACTAGATTCTCCACTGAGGCCATTTGCCACAAGTTATTCTAAACCTCTCGTGATCGGCAATTCCTTGTGCATGATATGAGATAATTACTAGATTCTCCATTGGGGCCTTTCGCCACAAGTTATTCTAGACCTCTCGCGATTGGCAATTCCTTGTGTGTCATATGAGATAAGTACTAGATTCTCCCTTGGGGACATTCTTTACAAGTTATTCTAAACCTCTCATGATCATCAATTTCTTGTGAAAATAATATTTGTGGGAACCATAATCCAAACTCCAAAGTTAGATGGTCAAATGAGATAGTTTATGTGTTAAATTGACGATGTCCACTTATGCAATGTTTGATTGAAAATTGGAGCAAAGAGAAAATGGCTCGAGAATCTGAACCCATATTTTGGGATATCCAATGCAAAAGGTGAAATTGCTACTTTTGGAGAAGAAAACATATACATAACACAATGAAATTACATATTTGTTCGGTGTGGGTACTTTCTGCAAATTCACCATATATAGAAAAAGTTAAATAAAGTGATACGGTTGCTAATTTAATTCAAAAGTTATCAATTTTGCCAATGTAGTATTAAACCTTTGAGTGAAATTTCAATATAGCCTTTGCTGTTAATTTTCCCCTAAAAATGCTAACGTGGTGATCTAATTATCCCGAATAGTTTTATGTGGCATGACTAGCAGTCTGACAAAATTATTTTTACTATTTTAAGTAATTTGACGAATTCTCCTTATTCCTAGCCATCTTTATATTTCTCTTCTTTTATTTTTTCCCCCTATTTGTTCATCTTTTTCTTAATTTAAGCCAAACTGTTCATTGGCTTCTAAATCAAAGCTTTCTTAGCATGAGCCCATCATGAGTCGAAACCTCCCAATGAGCCCAAGCATGTGGAATTTGACTAACGAGGCACCTTATTAGAAAGTTTAGTCCAAAAACTTAAGCATATGGAGGGAGATCACATATGTAGAAATAACATATAAACCTTGGGTTATTTCAACACTCATGTTTTCTTGCTCTAAAACGCAACCGAATTTGCCATGCACCATCATCTCTTTAATGCTCAGCGTGATTTTTCTTTTTTCTTTTTAAGTCTCCACTCACGATCTCACAGCTCCATACCCAGACTCTCCTTTTTCACTCACCACTCCCATCGCATTCATGTTCGCACCATGATTGCTTAGCTAGAAAGTTGCACAGACAAGGCCATCAAAGCCCAGTTGTGTCTATTTCCTTACAAAAGTTCAAAAATTATGAAAATGGAACCTCAATGACTTAAAAGCCTCACACGTGGAATAAAGCTGGTATTGCATGGTTTATAGATCATGTGGATGGAGTCTATTTGGTCCGTTGATCATGTTGGTCCCACGGTGAATATGAAGAGCTGCTCCCATATTTTATTTTATTTTTTTTGGTCGGAAGAGCTGCTCCCATATGGTCAGCCCGTGAATAAGCGCTTAATCTGTTTAATGCGGTTAAAGAAGACGTGAGGATAAATCGATCAAGAGAAGCCTTGTGATGTAAATGTATGAACACTTGCACTATACGATTCATGTGATACATGATGAGACGTCAATCATTTTCTAACTGCCCTCGTTATCTGTTCGTGCTTTAAGATTATGAGAAAAAGAGATCAATCGGTTGGATGAATCACTTGCGTCAGCATGCGACAGCAAGCAAAACAAAGACGAGCTTGCTGTGGTTTACTTGTCAAGTTGCCGAATATAAAAACCCTCCAGGATATAAAAAGGAAGATAGAACAGAGTCTTTCCTTTGATCCCTCTTTTTTCCTTCCGTCCATAGCAAGCAAAGCATTCGATGGCTCCCTGATTCCTGAACTAACTTGTATAACTCAAAGAATTCAATGTTCCTACCCGAAATAAAGCACATCACGAAACCAGTAAATGAGATTTTTCTCATCTTTTCTTGTCCTCTTTGTTTGTGTAATTGCAATGAACTTATTGATACGTACTGCGACAGTTACTCCAATTCCTTAAAAGAAAATGGATGCAGTAGCAGCAACAAAAGGTGATTCAACCTCAGCTGATGGGGAAACTAATGGCGGAAGCAGAGGAAAGGAGGGAGGACCTTCTCTCAACAGTTTAGCCATAATGAGAAAAGCAACCACACCAACCCACATTTCGTCCGTCGACGTCAAGCATTGGCGTCACATCGTATATGAAGGAGTGCTCTTGGAAAACAACACACAGGCAAAGTCTCATTTCCCTTTCAACTCCATCTATCCATCCATCAGTAATATGTGGTCAGGTCAGTCTATTGATCACATAGGATCTCGAAGGACCTTTTACGCAATAAATTAAATCATTCCAGGGACAAATTAAGTTCCCTGCACACATTCCAAATGGAAATACGGGTAAGCAATAATTTGAATAATGATATCAAAGGCAAAGATTTTGTTTAAGTATACAGTTTCCTTTCTTTAACTTGGAAAGGCACATCCCACACATGTGTAATGATAACAATACTCTTGCCACCAGCAATGGTGATTATCTAGGAAAAAAAATTCACCTCACTGTGGATTTAACAGAAATTTTGGGTCGACAAGAAGCTCCACAAGAACTGCTTCCTGGTGCTTCCCAAGCCATCTGACAGCGAGTGGGTCATAGATAAACGTCACTGGACGTGGATCCCCGTGAAAGAAAAGTGGTACCTCTTTCACCAATTTAATCTATTTCGATGAAATTAGTACGCTAACTGATGTGGCATAACGGTTAAAGCTGAATGTTACATCTGGTTCACGTTCGTCAAATCGCAATTTTCTAATTACTAAAATTCTTTAAGTTCAGTTTTGGTGGCCTTGTCGACATAAGCGTCCCCGATTTAAAGATGTTGTCTTGGCTAGAAGTGGAAGGAAAATTCAAAACAAGCGCGCTCTCTCCCAAAACAGAGTATGAGGTCGCATTCGTGGTCAAGCTCAAGAGAAATAATTACTACCCATGGCCTCTCCCCGTGAACCTCGAGCTTGACGTGCCAAATAGGCCCAAACAGATTCGCATGGAGAATCTGAACGGGAAGCCGAAGGAGAAATGGTTAAAGCTCCGTGCTGGAGAGTTCAGGATGGGCCCGGAGACCGTGGGGACGATTGTTTTCACCCTCCACGAGACGTGCCAAATTTATAAGTCGGGCCTCATCCTCAAGGGCGTTAGTATTCATCCCAAAGCCTAAGCAAACCATAACCAGTTTGTTACCGTGGAGCTCCAGTTCTTGCAGCTAGATCACATTATCCTTCGTTATAAAAGGGACTTTTATATTCATTCAATCGATGCCGCGTGAACCCAATGAGAAAAATCATATCCTTCAGAGCTTCAGCTCGTATGTTACCTTATAGAACTCCGGTCTATTGTGAAGTCGAACTGGCAGATTCATAAATGGGATGGCTTCTTTTGTTGCCGGGCAGCGATACTAATTATGTTGTCCGGACAGGTGGCGTATGTTGATGTCATCTTTCGGTACTTCCAGTGTCAATCTAACCAAAACCATCGCATGTTATATGAAAGCCCCTTACCATAATCCAACTCTTGAAAAGAGGTGTCAGAAGGAACCGCATGAAGGGAAATTCAAACCGACCCAACCCGAACCAAAAGTTTCGGCAAATCTCTTTAACCGAGAAAAGAATGAAATAGATTAAAACAAGACACTATATATATATATAACAAACATCGAACAAGATAGATGCAAAGGTTCTTAACCAATAAAGTATTGCTATTTTAATATTATAACTCATTTTATCCGAATAATCAATACCGTACGTCAAAAATTTATATTGATAGAGAAATTCTTTTAATTTATTATAAGAAAATGAATACAAACACTGGTCATGAGCTAAAATTTTTGCAACGTGAATTTATCTTTTTTTTCTATAATTCAAATATTTGAGATTAAAATTAAAAAATAAAGAGAAAATATATTTACATGTTTCTTTGAATACTGCAATTTTATTTAAAAATTACAAATTGTAAAAAACAAGAAGATTAAATTGTAATATATCAATTTTGACACTTATATTTTGACTAATAATTTAGTAACTAATGGCATAGAAAATTAGGGATTAATTTTTAACCTGTAATAAAAAATATTAGAATTAAATTGCATAACATATAGTTTTAGGAGCATTTATTATATAGTTTAATTTATTGCACTAAATTGGGTTAGTGGTGGATGATTTTAAGCTTTAAAATTCGAAAAATGGGGCGCACGAAGTGGAGCAAAATTTGGCCTGGCCAAGGGAGCATGGTTGCCGAAATTTACATGGAGAGCGGGCCAAATTTGAGCTTAATTTATTCTAATTTCAGCCCATGAGAATTAATTAATAATAGGTCTTAAGGTAATTCAGCTTACCATCTTGATAAGGCCTATAATAAGCCCGTGAAATTGAGGTTAAGCCCAGGTCTACATTGTAAATACACATTTATTGTCACGCCCCGATCCTCAAGTGCGTGCCCATCCCTTGGTGGTCAATTAAATTGCGACGTCCCAGGACGCGTCGCCGACCCATTCATTTTAATGCGCATGCGGAAGTGAATAAATAAATCCCCTGACAACACAAAGATGTGATAGAAAAGTAGGACCACAATTTCACAACCAAAACACACATTTATACACAACCGACCAGTTTATATACAATACTAGTCTATATACAAAAGTCTACTCAAGCAGAAAGTCTACAAGTCCTCTGGGCGTTCGAACCCCCAACAGAAAACCCTGAGCTCTCCTGGGGACTTAGGTCCACCACTGCACCACCAGGAGGGTCAATTGTACCCTCACCAAAAGCAATTTCTAATACTGACACCGGGACCTTAGAATCCTGTAGAGGACCTTCTCTGGGTCTATTTCGCCCGCGACGATACCACACTCTAAATTGATGGGGTACCCTCCGTGGTAGACCCGCATCAACCCAGACAATAGTCCTCATGAGTTCATAAACCCAGGCTCCTTAGCTCCTAGGAAGAGGAATCCGGGTGACCTGTTCGGTGACCCTCTTGGGCTGGCCAAAACGTTCCAAAGGAACTGCCATCTAAGGACCTGAAAAAGTTGAGCTCACGACAGGATGAGACAATGTCTCAGCAAGTTCACTCCCTAAACTCCGACTAGGAAGGAAATACACCTAAAGGCAGTCTATGCATACACAAGACAGAGGACTAACCTTGCCTTAGTTCCTTCCTGCATGTCAATACAATTCATATACTCAACCAATCAATTCAATTCAAACCATCGATCAATCGATGCACTCAATTCGATACAATCAATACCATCTATCGATCCAATTGATACGATCACTGCTCACACAAGTTAAAATAGATGGTAATAGCTCGTACAAGCTGATATATATAGATGGTCATAGCTCTCACAAGCTGATATAAATAGTCAGAGCTCTCACAAGCTGATATAAATAGTCATAGCTCTCACAAGCTGATATATATTATAACTCACCCAAGCTGATATATATTATAGCTTACCTAAGCTGATAAAGTATACTGCTCTCACAAGCTGACATATCAAGGCTCATATAGGCTGATATTGTATATTGTTCTCACAAGCTGACAAATCACCGTTTTAAAAAGAATACCCGATCAAAATAATCGTGTGTGGGTACACAGTCGGCCTAAGCCAAAAATGCAATATCTTTCTTTTCAAAAATCCCACTATATAATATAGTGCTTAAAAACATTTTTGGCATTAAAAACCAACGCCCCAGTATTTTCTGATTAAATACCGAAATTACACAATTTTGGAATAAATATCCAAAATTACAATTATCACTCAATTTGCACAATCTCAACTAAATAAACCAAGCACACCATTGCAATCAGCACGAAATTCCTGTCACCGACTATCCCGGTATAATTTTCGAAAAATAATAAATAATAAAATAAATACCAAAAATAATTAAATAAATACAATTAATTACCAAAAATAGAAACTTAGGCCGGAAATTACTAATTAAACACTGAAATGGGCTCGGAAAATTTGCGAACCTATCTAGATAAATAGTACGACTTATCTAGTCCCTAATTAAGCCGTTTTAACCACCTAACATGCAAAATCGAATAATTAAATCGTTAATCTATTCTAATTAACCACCTAAACCATACTTAGCCTAAACTAATCAACCCATAGGTATCATTAACTCCCTAAGTAGAGTTTAGCAAGTAAACTCATCGGTTTTGCAATCCGGTGAGTCCATGACGACGGCGACGCGAAGACGGGCAACAAACTACTAGTGGCGACACCTGACAAGGCCCGGAAGAGGTCTAAGACAAGCCCAATAGCTCACGGCGACGGTACGGGTTGAAACGGCGAGGATGGGTGGACAGGGCTGTAGCGGGCGAGCAGGGGCGGTGGCGGCTGCTAGACGGTGGCTTGGGCAGCTCAGGGAATGGTGAGGTGGCTCGAGACAAGCGGAATGGGTGCGCGGGACGTGCGGAGTAGCGTGCGAGCAGGGGCGGCAGCGACGGGCTCGAGCGGCGGTCCGGCAGCTTGGTGGGCGTGCGACAGGCTAGGGGGGAGCTTGGCTGGTTTCTTTGCAACTTTAGAGCTTCAAAAGTGGCAACCATGGAGAAAGGTGACCTGCTAAAGAAGAAGGAGACAGCTGAAGACTTGGAGGGTCCCTCTTGCCTCCAAAGTCCACCTTTTTATCTCTTTGGTCTCTAGGCAAGGCCTCACCAGCCTTGGCTGTCTTCCATGGCCCTTTGGCAGCCCTCAATCTTCCCTAGCAAGCCAACGAAGTGGTCCAAATGTTCCCCCTCCCATGGCCTACGAATTTTGTAACATTTTCCCCAAAATTGAACCCAATTCCTCTCCAATTGAGCCTAATTCGGTCCCCATCAATCCAACCAAGATGTCCTTGACCAAATAACAATTTTCCTTGCCAATAGAACCAACTTGAATCCCAAAAAAGTGACAAAAAATGGCGCTCTAGTTTTTCCAATAAAAAAAGGCCTTACTTTGAAATTTCGCCAAAAATCTTGGTTTGCAAAAAAATCTTCCTAAAGTGAATCGAGACATGAAAGAACTTTCAATTTTTAAAATCGGGTTTAAATTCGTGGTTAATTTTAATCTTGCGCGATTTTAGTGTGACCTAACCTATCGGGTAGCTTTTAGGAATTTTTGGTGCAATTGATTAATGATCGATCATTTTCTAGCCACAACATACATTTTCGACATATTGGCAACTTTCGGTTGTCGTGAAAATCTGGAGATTTTAAATACGGGCACAGGGTACCAAAACGACATAAAAAAATTGGTCCAATGCCGTTCGACGAGAATTTTGCAATAAGGTGGAATCACCCACACTTTAATCACAAATCTCAGTCGAATCAACCTATCTCTGATCTTCGATCGGTTTTTAACTATGTCGTAATGACCCTTACAAATTAGCACGGTCGAGCAGTCGATTCCTGGTCGAATTCTCAAGTCTATTGCATTAAAATCCCTTAATGACCTGATCAGATAGACTAGTTATCTCATGAGTGATCAGCTTAGAAAATAGAACTATAGGTGTATCGATGAAAAGCCCAATTCATTCAATTGAAAATAGAACCTGAAATTCAGGATGTCACATTTATGCCTCATAATTCAAGGTTGGTAACGTTAACATCTAATTTTTAGCTGACGTATCATCAAAGGTAAAATAATTGAGATTTAAGTTTTTGATCATGACATAGCTCGTCTCTTGGCAAAATAAAATGTCGTTTTTCATTTCTTATTCTTGTACTGTCGTTCTAAAACAATTTCCTTTAATGTCAGATTGACTTTTGTGTTGAAAATTTCATAAAAATCGATTAAGAATATTGTTTTCCAAATTTTTCGGTTTTAGATTCTAAATCAACCAAAAAACAAATTACTTTCATGGTAGTCATAATTTAGGGACTATTTTAAATTTACTAGTGCATTCAATTTTGCAAATTCTGTGGCGACCCTGGCCGTGACGACCCTTAACCCTTAGGGTCCACCACTCCCTTTTCATAGTTCTTGTGCTTGTTTCATTGCGGAAGCGAGTATCTAACTCCATCTTAACTTAAAATGATGCACACGATATATAAACCAGGCACTTTTAATTATTTATAATTTTCAGATGACACCAGTCGGTACATATAGGCCAAAAAGTTCCTATTTTTGACTAAACCAAAATTTGTCTGACTATCCCAAAATTTGTCTGACTATCCTACGGTCTATCTACACTGTCGTGTTGGTATCACGTCCTAGCATCCAAAAATGATGCCTCCTCCTTAGGTCCTCCACCTACTCGACCCCACTCGAGCTGTTGTCGTCCTCATCTAGCAACGTAGCGACCCCACCGTAGGCCCGTTGACTTGGGCATACAGGATGATGAACCCCATAAGTATAAGGCTCGTGGTGAGATCGACATCCACGGTGTGATGCCCCATGACGGCCCCCGATCCATTAGGGTCACCACATCACTTCCTTTTTCTTATCCTGGATGTCCTTTACTTTGATACCAAATCTGTGAGTTTGGGGGTCTATACATTTTCCATTGGTCCCTGTGCAATAATACGACAAAAGCATATCCAATAACTCCCTTTCCTATACTCAGAAACAATGCACACCAAAAACACATATAGATAATAACCGAGCACTTTTTATTTACATAAACTAGATGGACATCGTTAGTCGGTACACCAAAATGCTGTAGCTTCCTATACCCAGCTATACTTCAAAAGTTAACGGACATTTCCAACAGCTATATACATAGAGTCCATCATTTAGTGCCAGCGTCCAAAAATTTTCGTTTCTGTCCTCACCATCCTCAGTCACTCCACACCACTCAATCCCCCGTCATCGTCATCTTCTGGTGGCAGTGGTAACGGCCCCAGAGTATGCCCATTCCTGCAGACGTACAAGATGACATACTCCTGACGCATCGGACCTGAGGGAAGACCGGTGTCGATCATCACAATCACCCTCACTCGAACGAACGTCAGTCCCAGCATATCAGGATCCTCATGCTTTGATTGCTCCCATTGTAAGTCGATAGGGATCCCGTAGAATGTACTAGGAGGTGTGGGCAGCAAAGGCATCTTTCTTAGTCTGAAATATGTTAGTCCCACAAGGGGTGAGTTCAACCAATTAACAGTTAAAGATCTACTAAACTATATTATGTAGAACCATCACCATCTGATTTCATGCAAAATACACAAAACACATAACTAGAAGAATAGGTATACATTAAATCAATAGAACTTTTCAAAGCAATGGCATAACTCGACAGAACAATCAAAATTTAGTCCTGCTTTCAATTAAATTAATCAGGCTTTTAATCGACGCACCTATAGGGTTGTTCTCAGAGCTAATCACTTTCGAGATAACTAGACTATCTGGGAAAACCATTTAAGGAATTTTCATGCAATAGATTTGAAAATTCGACCAGGAATTGGCTACTCGACCGTACTCATCTGTCGAGGCTATTAAGGCACAATTAAAAATTGATCAGGGATCAGAGATATGTTAGTTCGACTGAGATGTGTGGTTAAATGTGGGTGATTCCACCAAATTACAAAATTCTTGTCGACCGGCACTAGACTGATTTTTCTGTCTTTTTGGTACCTTGTGTCTGTTTTTGAAATCTCGAGATTTTCACGACCATCGAGAGTTACCAATGTGTCGAATGGGTTCATTGTGGCTCGAAGAAAATCGATCATGGGTCATTTGTAATAAAAGTTTCTGAAAACTATTCGGTAACCTAAGTCACGCTAAAATCACGCCATAGTGAAATTAATTGCAAATTTGAATCCGATTTCAGGAATTTGAAGTTCTGTCATGTCACAAGTCATTTTAGGAACATCGACTCAGTCTCCAAAGATTTTTCTGCAAACTGAGACTTTTCAGGAAAAGGTCGAGGTAGGGTCATTTTTGTCCAAAAAATTCAGAGGACCATTTTTTATCACGCAATTGGGATGCAAGTAGGTTCAATTGGCGAGAAAAAGATACCAATTTGATTGTTGTTATGTTGGTTGAATTTTTTAGGGCCAATTGGTGTTGATTCAAGAAGTAATGGAAGTCCAATGGAAGGGAAATGTGTACAAATTCGTATGCCCCATGGACCTAACCTTTAGACCCCCTCAAATGTTTCTAGAAGGGGTGTTTTGGTCTGGTTTGGACTGTGCAGGCCAGCTAGGCA
The DNA here is from genome assembly GCA_014182575.1 of Eucalyptus decipiens. NCBI lineage: Eukaryota > Viridiplantae > Streptophyta > Magnoliopsida > Myrtales > Myrtaceae > Eucalyptus > Eucalyptus decipiens. The sequence goes on along the minus strand of CM024613.1, from coordinate 42,768,240 downwards.
AGGAGGGGCCGATCAAGGGCACAAGAGAGGATAAGTGAAGACCAAAACCAGTCCCACCAGCCCAAACTTGTCCCCCTCTCCCTCCTGCACCTGTAGAAGGCTTTCCTCCTCCTTTCCCCTATTTAGTTGAAGCTTCAGCAAACCAGGACCGTTGAGTTGCAGCCCCTTCGCCATCACAATAGCCCCGCCAGGTTGCCGAGTCACCACCGCACGCCGTCTCTACCGTCGCATGCCTCGCCTACTCGCGTGCTAGCCCCACGCCTTCCAGCCCTCCATTCCACTTCAGCCATCAGCTCAGGACACCTTTCGAGCCAGTCGTAGCTCCCCTGCCGTTGCCAAAGTCACTTCGCCGCCTGCCTGCTGCCGTGAAGAGCTATTGTAGCCTCTACCAGTCTTCCTCGCCAGTCTCCGCCTCAGCCGACCCACCGTCCAGCTCTTTCAGCCACTAAACAAAGCCGAAGCTTGTGGGTCTTGCAATAACTGTTCAACTCGTTTTCAGGTTGTTCTTGAACCTGAAAGGCGGTTCCGCTTTGGAGTTTCTTGTCCCCCGTCGCGTCCCCATTGTTTTGATCCGAGTGGATGATTAAACAAGTGAGTTTAACTCACTAATCTTTGCTTAGTAAGTTAATGACGTTTAAGGGTTGATTAGTTAAGACTAAGTATGGATTAGGTGGATAGTTAGATTAGATTAACAATTTAATTAGTTGTTGTTGCATGTTAGGTGGTTAGTTTAGTGCAATTAGGGCCTAGACAAGCTCTAGTATTTACCTAGAGTGATTCAGAAATTTTCCAGATCTGTCTTGGCTTTTAATTAGGCTTTACGGGCCTAATTCCTATTTTTTGGCATTTATTAATTATTTTCCATAATTGTTTAATTAATTATTTATTTATTTTCCAGAAATTAGACTGGAATAGCCGGTGACCGGAATTTTATACTGATTGTAGTGGTGTGATATGTTTATTTAATTGAGTTATATTTTGTGCTATTTGTGAGTGATTGTGATTTTGGGAATTTATTCCTAAATTTATTTAATTTCAGTAATTAATTAGAAAATCATCGAGCTTCAGTTTACAGCGCCAAAAATGAATTTGTGGCTGTTGAAATTAGTGGCATTTTCAAGTGAGAAAATATCGTATTTTGGCTAAGGTCGATCGTATACCCCACACGAGTATTTTTATCGGGTATGATAAAAATGACGAAATTGTTAAATGACCAAGAAGGTATATCATACCAACCTATGGACTTTGGCCTAGCAACTTCTGGTGAGCATAATAATATACTATAAAGTATTTGTGGCAGCTTCTGGTGAGCATAGTAGTATACTATAAAGTATTTGCGACAGCTTCTGGCAAGCATGATAGTATACTATGAAGTATTTGTGGCATCTTCTGGTAAGCATAATAGTATACTATAAAGTATTTGTGGTAGCTTTTGGCGAGGATAATAGTATACTACATTAATATTTGAGGCAGCTTCTGGTGAGCTATACTATCTATTATAAGCTTAATGTAAGTAGTCTCGATTATGATTGGACTTTATAGATAGTATTGATAAAGATGACCGGGGGATAGTCTCGATGACATGTAATCGACTGAGTCGATTGATCGATGGTTCGATCTAAATGGTTGAAGTGATTGGGTGGTTATCTGAACTGTATTGACTTGCAGGAGGAGACTAAGGACAAGGTAAGTCCTCCAACTCGTGTTTGTGCCTAGGCAGCCTCAGGCGTATTTTCTTCCTAGTCAGGTCTTAGGGGGTTGAACTCGTTGAGACGTCGTCTCACCCCGTTGTGGGATAACATTTCAGGTCCTTAGATGGCAGCTCCGCTAGAGCATTTTGGTTAGCCAAGGAAAGTCATAGAACATATGTCTTATATTCCGTTGCATGGGAGCCCTAGAGGCTAGACCTACGAGCTGGGGTCCATAGTCTGGGTTGATGCAGGTCTACCCAAAAAGGTACCCCACTGATATTGATCATGGTATCACTAGGCTCAGGATGGCCAAAGAGAGGGTCCTATCTCGGAATCTGAGATACCTCTGTATGTACTGGACGTTGCTTTTGGAAAGGGCATTATAGACCCTCGAGCAGGTTCGGTGGTAGACCCGTGGACCCTAACGATGAAGATCCAAGATCTCCTGTGTATTCAGCAGTAGGTTCCAATTGGAGTGTGGAGGGAGATGATAAGGAGGATGAGGACCCAATAGACTCGGTTTGTTGTGTGTGTGTGTGTGTGTGTGTGTGAGGTTAGTTTTCAAAATATGGCCCTACTTTTCTATCCCGTTGTATTGTTGTCTGGGGATTATTTATCTGCTTCCACGTGTGCATAAAAAAATCAATGGGTCGGTAATGCGTCATGGGACGTCGCTATTTAATCGATCAAGAGGGATGGGCATGTGCTCGGAGGATCGGGGCGTGACACATCATCGGCCCGAGGGTCCAACGGCAGCAATAACACATCAACCATGGTGTGGCAGTCAAACCATTTTAAATGCCAAAAGCATTTCCGAATCACCAACATAGAAAATCCTTTGGGTTCTCGAAAATCCCCTTGTATGGAATCAAGTAATGTGAAACGAGGTTTTGAAAGACACATCAATACAACAACCATAGTCTTTAAAACATATGTCAATTTCATATCGATGAAGTCAATTCACCAAATCAGAAGCACAATATCAAATCCATAAGTTCCACTTCCACGGTTAACCCTCCAATGTGTTTTGAAGTCCATATATAAATCCTCGAGCCGCACTTGCCCTCACGGCCCAAATTGAAAAGATTTATGAAAACCGTAAGTAATTTGAAATCGGTCCATCGGCAAATCCAAATTTCACTCCCAACTTCAAGGTTTTTAAAACGGTTCATGTGAAAGTTCGAGATTTTGAGGACACCAAACACCTTTCTTTTCTTTTTGAAACATTTGTGAGCAGCGCCTCAGTACATAAGAATTTCAACACAAATCGGGAGGTTTTCCAAAACAGTTTACAAGCGGAATTCTCAAAGCTTTACAAACGCTAAAATTGATGCATATTTGAAGTCCGAAATCACATGTATTCATAAAAACTATAAAGCTTCCTCAATCATCTAGCCCCAAACAATTTCGGTCATCCTATATATCACCATTCAACACCAAATTCAAACAATCCAACCTAACAATGCACTTCCTCAGTCAACAACAGCACTACACTATATAGGTTAGTAGACTCCAACTTGCCTTAGGTCTAATCAGCGTCGGCGGCAAACAAATCCAAGAACTCGCGGGTCACGAGTGCGACTAGGGCGGCTGTGTGGTGTGGCTGTTGACGGCGAGGCGCGACCGGTGGTGACTGTGGCGCGGAGGGTGGACGGCCAGCGACAGCGGAGGGACCGGTCCTCTCCCTCTCTCTCTCGCTTGCTCGCTCGCTCACTCTCTCTCTCTCTCTCGCTTACTTGCTCGCTCGCTCGTTTCCTCTCTTTCGCTCGCTTGCCCGCTCGTTCTCTCTCCCTCTCGCTTCCGTACCTGTTTTGTTCCTTCATTAGTTGACTTTATGGGTCAACAAAGGGGCAATCTCGGTGGCTGTTTGGGCAAGCGGCAACTGGAGACATCGTGGCTTCCTGCATGGCCAACGAGTCCCCCTGCTGTCCGATGGACGGAAGGAAACGTGGCAGCGGCTGGCCACCTCCAAGTCAACCCTCTTCCTCTAGTTGACTCCCCCTTCGACGTACGCATGGGCTGCATGGGTCAACTCCCTTCATTTGTTGACCCACAAATGGAGGGACGTGCATGGGAGATTGAGGACGCACGATTATCATGCATACGAGGAAAAGGGGCGGATCGGACCTGCCGTTTCTCCCTTCATGGTTGGTTATATCGAACGTGTACATGGAGACGTCGGATTTCACGGCGATCAAATCGTCACAACGCAACAAGGACGTGACTATGAGAGTACGTCATAGGATCGTCACAAAATGTGACATCTTAATCCGACAATGGTAATAATGAAACGGCAACCGAAAATGGTGCCTATGACACAGTCGGACGATACATTCGTCGATCCCCAAATCGTTATGTATTCGAGGGCCGGCGAAATCCGGATGTCACAGCAGACATCACGGCAAAACATCACGGCAAACTAGTTGCCTGAGGGTGAGCAGGAGCCCGAAGTTGAGAAAGTAGCTGACCGCTAGACATCGATATTCTTGACGTTGTCGTAGTGGACGCGGATTCCAAGTAGGAGGGTCCAGGGTAGGGTTAGTTAGGTAGTCCTTTTTGGGGCCTTGACTTTTGTATATAACTTTGTAGCGCTAACCTGTTTGTTTATAAAAGTGTCTTCGTGAAATTTGGTTGTCTTGCTTTTCTATCCTATGTTTGTTGTTGTCTGGGGATTGTTTATTTCGCTTCTGCATGTGCATGGATCGATTTGGGTTGGCGACGTGTCCTGGGAACGTTGTAATTTTATCAACCACCGAGGGATGTGCACGCGCTCGAGATTCGGGGCATGACAGGGGGAGGAGTCCTTGGCTAGTTTATAAAGCTTCGATTATCTACTTTGTGTAACACATTTTAAAGCCGTAGGGGCTCAAGGGCTAAAGCAGACAATATTACATAGTGGTAGCCCCTGGGTCCTTACATTAATAGTGGCTGGTGTTTGTGGTCTCGATAGAGATTGTTGTTGGTAATGACAAAATGTAGCGATAGGTGGTACACTTGAGCAACTTGACGGAAGAAGAAGAGAAGGGAAACCAGGAAAAAGTAGAAGAAGAACAAACAAGAACATGCACAAGATCAGAATACATCTTAGCCATGTTCTGATCATGCGAAAGTCTTTACTTACTAATCTCAACTCTCTTAAGTTGCAAACTAAGTTACGTACACGGCTATAACTTAAATACTCTGACTGATTTTTCAAAAAGAAACAGTGGAAGATGGAGTGAAACAACAAAAAAGTGAAGACTTTACTAATTTCATTTGTCAAACAATTCAACCGATCGAACTCTGAAAAAATGAAGAGAGATAAAATCAAGGAGAGGAAGTCAAAAAGAGTAACGGTCGAATGTTGGGATTTTTTGGAACTCGTATTGATTTTTCAGTCGCAACTAATTTCCATACTCCAATTTTAGGTCGAATCTTGGCTTCTATTGTGCGGGAGAGTGCTTGAATATTATATATCTAAGGTTGCTAGTTGGATTAGCATCATGAATGAACGGTTACTAATGAAGAGCTAAACAATTTGATTTTGAGCATCAAGAAAAAAAAGATACAAATGAGATTAATTAGGTTGTTTATTCTTTTTGAATATTATATGATTTGATCTGAAAACAGGCTTTCTGGTCATTTTTTATGCCAAGTTTCCAAGTTCTGACTTTCGCCACGTTATTCAGCTTTCATGAACCACCGCAACGAGGACGAACTATTTATTGAGCCACTTCATCCATATGTTGAAATTTCTGTGCAATATTTGAGGAGAATCAAGAGATGAATATCTTTGTCATTACTATTACAGGCAAAAGCTCGTACACATTGCGTGTGCAGAAAATTAACATTTAAAAGATATTGCAAAATCTTTTTCACATGTTGGGTTTTACCCCCATAGAACATAGTTAAGCTTTTATAGATTTAGCAGTGACGAAATTGTGAGTATCATGGAAGTAAGTTTGTGTTCTCGATAATGAACATAATGAAAATAAAGAGGAGCAATCAAATGAAGAACACAGCAGAAGAAGAGATGAAGAAGATGACTATAGCGAAGACCTGAACTCCGTTTTGAGGAAGATGATGATGACTTTGATTGTTGCGAACAAGATGATTATGATTGTGATAAAGAAGAAGAAGAAGAAGAAGAGGAGGAGACATAAGTCTTTATGAGAAGTCTACGAGAAGTATGATGGATATTCTGCGAGGTAATTCAAGTTAGGAATGACGTGAAGAAGAGAAAAAGGAGGAAAAAAGATTCTAATTCCCCACTTTATTTTGGCGTGGGTTGGAAGAAATCCTTCTGTGGTGATGCTATTTCAAGGAATTAATGTAGGGCACTCAGGCTATGTAAACATAATCTTTGTGGCCTGTGTGCCTGTTGCATGTCGTCACCACTTGCACTCACGGTTACGTGCCATTGATGCTCCTCGTGCCTCTCTCTGTGTCTGTGTCTGGGTGTGTCGCCAGAGAAGGCGCAGATTGTGGTGAGGAGACAATCCATCCGTCCATCGAGGGCAGCGTATTCAACTGTACATCATGCTAACGATTGGTATGTTGCAAATCAATGAGGACTGAAGGCGTTTAATGTGGTGACACTTCAAAATAAGATGATAGAAAATGTTAACATTAGCTCAGTATTTGTTCATTCACTGTCTATACTATCCCTTCTTCGCATAGCTAAGCCTTGACTAGCATCTTGCTTGTTAACTAATACATCGTCCTCCAGTTACTGCTATAGGCTGTGAAAGCTTGCCGTGTTTCATGCTCTCTCTCTCTAGTAGGCCTTAGTTCTCATCTCTAAAATAAACGGGATCAGCTAATTTTTGTTACCGGCAACATGTCTTGCAGTCGTTACCGGCCTGGTCCTTACGAGAGCACGGAGGTTGTCAGAGTTGCTCTCTTCTTCGAGTGACGTGTGGAAGGAGTGGGAGCTAAGAGGTGCAGTCTTCTTGAGCCTCGTCCTCCAAATCATCCTCATTTGTCTAGGCCACCGCCGCAAGTACCTCCCGCATGCTTGGATCAAGGTGGTCACCTGGTCGGCCTACCTATCAGCTGATTCAGTTGCGATCTATGCGCTCGGCATGATCTCCAACGTGATTGAGGGAATTAAGGCCAGCAAATCAGTGAACCAGATGGATCCGCATGTAGAGCTAAGCACCTTTTGGGCGCCATTTCTGCTGCTGCACTTGGGGGGGCCCGACACGATTAGCGCCTACGCGATGGAAGACAATGAGCTCTGGCTTAGGCACGCGCTGACGCTGGTGTACCAGACAGGCTTGACAGTTTATGTCCTGGTAATGGCATGGACTCATCCTACCCTATCATTCCTTTCCATTTTGATACTGCTCTCGGGTTTCTATAAATATGGCGAGAGGGTTTGGGTCCTTCGCGCTGCCAGCAACGAGCACTTCAAGGACTCTCTTGCCCAGTCCCAACACCGTGGGAAGTATTCCGATAAGATCGTGGAGGAACGTGAGTTGAAGGCGGCCGAAGGGTACAACATCGTGCCTCATCAAGTCATTGAGGTACGGAATGATGCGGCGATTGTGATTAGTGACGCAATCGTGGATCTTTTGTCTCAGAAACCGAATTTGAGGGAGGACGCTGAGGTCCAAGATTACAAGCGTGCTGTGCACGCACTGCTGGCAGCCCACAGTTTGTTCGACACTAGTCAGCACCTTTTCGCAAATCACTTGTTCAGCTTGGAGGAACGCGACACTTGCCTGTCGATACTGGACAGCAAGCACGAAGACAACCCTGATGACAAGCACCATGACCTTGAAGACAACCCTGATGACCCTGACAGCCCTGATGCCAAGCACCATGACCTTGAAGACAACCCTCATGACAAACACGATGAAGAGATTTTCAAAGTCATTGAAATCGAACTTGGTCTCATGTACGACGTGTTTTACACGAAGGTGAGGGCGATCTATACTAGTTGGGGCTTTATTTGTAGACTGGCCATCTCACTCTCAATCTGTGTCACCCTGGTGCTCTTCTCTTTTAGCGACAAGCGACGATACTCGAACCCAGATCTATGCTTGACCTTCCTGTTGCTAGGAGCAGCAATTTTCCTTGAGTTATATGCACTGTCTCACATTCTTTTCTCTGATTGGGTCGCCTATTGGCTCATAAAGAACAAGAAATCGGCCATCTTCGATTTCATCAACAGAATGCAACCTTTTTTGAAAAGGCACAGGTGGTCTAATTCTATGGGTCAATATAGCCTAATGAGCTGCTCCTTAAAAAAAACCGACTCCTGCTGGTGGAGATTCCTAAAACTATCGCACGTCGATGAGAGGGCAATGAAGTTTCTCTACCAAGGCCACGAGGACGTGACACGCTATATCAGAAAACCAATTCTGTCGAAGATCATAGAGAAGGAAGCGAAGGACGCGCATAAACTCCCCTCCTTGTGGAATAGCAGGGGAGGCCACGTGTTGAGCACGCAAAAGTTGCTGGATCAGTTGAAATGGAGCATCGAGCTGGACTTTGACATGAGCATCCTAGTCTGGCACATAGCGACGGAGCTCTGCTATTACCCCAATAGAGACCCCCGTAAGGAGTTAGAAAGGAATAACCAGAGGCGTGTTAAGTACTGTACCTTGGCAAGTTTGCACTTGTCTCGGTATATGCTATATCTCCTAATAACGTATCCTTCGATGTTGCCCGTCGGAATTGGAAGTATCAGGTTCCCAGACATTTATAAAGAGACCAATAAGTATTTCAGCTTAGATGATTCCGCTGCAGAGAGCCCTGCTAACAGCCAAAGTAATGGAGAGAGCGGGCCCGACATCTCTGAAGGAGACCCCGGGAAGAGGAGAGAGTACAATCCTGAGATTGCAAAGGCTTGCTCTGTGTTGCGTAGCCAAGTGAAGCCCAAATTCATTCTGAACTTGTCGAAGGAGGACAAAGTCAAGTACGCGCTGCTCAATGGGTGCCGGCTCGCGTCGCAGCTGGAGGAAATCTCAGCCGAGGAGACGAAATGGAAAGTGATCAGAGAGGTATGGGTGGAAATGGTGATCTACGCAGCTAGCAAGTGCAAAGCGAGGGATCATGCTCAACGGATGCGGTGGGGTGGCGAGCTCATAACCCATGTCTATATTCTGATGGCTCATTACGGGCTGACCGACCACTTCCAGATACCGCACACCCCAGTATTAGCGGAGATGATGGTGAACTCCTGGTGAATAGTGGTGATCCTGCAAATTAGACAGATTTGAGCTGTTGGTGTTTCAAAAAACCGACCTCGAGAGGAGAATTGTTATTTTCAGTGGGTCAAACAATAAACGGTTTACAGTTGTGATCGTGGCAATGGCTCCCGAACTCGATGGAGGCGCTAAAAGTCTGGCAAATGTGGGAATAGATAAATGAAGACCAGAGAGTCGTTTTTTAGGATAAATACAATGTCATTCTATTTACAAAGAATAACTGAGTTCAATCTATCAGATGTGTTTAGCTTTTCTTAATGCCAACGTACTAAATTTTTATCTTATTCACATGTCAAGTTTTCCATTAGATATTGCTAAAGAAATGACGGTGGTTCGTGAAATGGTTCCTCCTCGTGGGGGTGGACCTGGATGACGCATTGCGATGACGCTGATGCCGCTTGGGCACCTAATTCTTTATTGTGAAACAAAGACACTGTAATTGTTTCTCAATTATGAGGACGTGTAATAATTGGACAAAAATATTAAAATAATGGGCCAAGCCTATGTTTTTAAATTATGGAGATTAATGGTTTAGGGTATTGTAGGGCCGTAGGATATTACAAAACTCTATCTGGACTTGCAGTTTACCTAAAACGAATTTTCAAAGTTTATAGGCACGTGCTGGAACAATCTTAATTTTTTTGTTTCAAGGACGATTTTGGCCAGTCTTCTGCTGTCTTAAGAGTTGGCGAATCTTAGGATATCTAAGTATTAAGAAAGGGCTGTCGTTTGACAGTAGAATTGCTAGAATTAAGGTACGGTGGAGAGAGTAATGGCGCAAACAAGTCTAATGCGCAAGTTGAGCACAGCGGCGAGCCTTTCCTTCTCGCATGGGAATCAATTGGCCAACGAACAAGCGTAGTTTAGTTTAGTAGTTAGTTGAAGTTGTGTTTTTCGGGTTTTCATGTCGACTCTCCTTTAATTAATAGGTTTATGAGATCGTTCACTCGAATAGCTATTGTATTTGGTTTTAGGTATTCCCAGGTGAGTAGTGCTTATCTCTTTTTCGAGCTTGTATATTTTGAAAGCAACATGGGTTATATATATTATGAGTTATGAAATGAAGCTTTTGTTGCATAAAAATCCAAATCGGGCATTTATGATTATTTAATTCAGCATGGAATGCATTTTTGGTGACCCCACCTGCATAGAACCTGAGTCGAAAAAGAATTCGGCTCGGGTTATCACCCCCGAAAGGAAAAAACCTCACTCAGCCACCGACACCTACCACCAAGGTCTCTTACTGTCGCCCAACCCCTTTTGGTGCTGCCACGAAGCCTTCCCTCGTTTCTTTAGCCTCCATGAGATGAGCAATCACGCCAACCAATGTTGCCTCAATCGACCTCAAGGATTGGCATCATGGAGTCTACGTAGGATTGAGGCGAAATACCTATCTGAGACGCATATGCTTACGACGAGTACGCTTATCTTATCCATTTGGATCATGTCTAACATGCTAGAGGAATATTGGGCCAAGAGGCACGGTATAAATTGAAAGTGTATCCTTGCGAAAGGAAAAAGTAAAGTTTCAGATTCTAAAGCTAATGGTTGAAGAAGTGTCAAAAGAGATAAGTACTAGATTCTACATTGGGACATTCACGGCAAGTTATTCTAAACCCCTTGTGATCTGCAGTTCTTTATTTGCTGTATGAGATAAGTACTAGATTCTTCATTTGTACCATTAGCCACAAATTATTCAACAACTATCGTGATCGGCAATTCCCTATAAGAAGAATAATTATGTGAACAACAATCCATACGCCAAAGGTAGACCGTGAAACATCTGTGTTAAATAGATGAGTTCCACACACATTATAATTGACTGGAACTTAGAACAAAGAGAAAATGCGTCAAGGCTCTAACCATTTTAGGATGATCCAATGCAAACGTTCAAATTACTAAGCGTGAAAAGAAAAATGTGACTTCCCAATAAGATAGATAGTATAAACACCTAGATGGGGGTGAATAGGTGCACAAACAATTTATCGAGATACGGGAGCGATTCTTGGCAAACGATAGAAAGGAAATTCTCTCTTGATTATCAAAATGAAATATGATCAAGGTAAAGAGAGTAAGGAAGAGAAAATTGAACACAGGGTTTATAGTGGTTCGGCTTATTTCAAGCCTACGTCCACTCTTCCGCACTGACAGCTCACCGGCTGGATTTCACTATGATCAAAAGAGAAGTTACAGCACAGCTTTGCCTTGATTCCACAGTGTAGATGTTCTACCACACCTCCTCAAGGTTTCTCACAAGTATAGACTCTCTTTTGTATACAAGTATTCGCTCAAAGGAATTGTCTAAACAACAAAGAGCTTCAGACTTTGGAATTCTTCTATCGCACACTCCTGGAACAACTAAGAACGTCTTCCTTATATACTTCTTTATGCAATCATACCCATTGGCACTTACCAAAGGAATTCCTCCAATCTACCCGTTGGACGAAATCAATTAGGAAGATTATTCGAGCTATTAAAGGAACATGTCGATAGCCCATCAATCCTGTTAGCCCATACAATCAAGATCTCGGTTTCCATAAGTAGAACCTTCCAAGAATATTTAGGCAATTCTCGAATCTTCAATCATCAAATCAATCTTGATCAATCAAAGGATTCCGTTAAGACTTTTCCAGCCACGAGATTTTCTCCAGTTGATAAGGTTGAATCCTTAGCGAAACATCCAGTTTTGGATCACCTTTCTTCAACGGATTAGAGACTGTCAATGAGGATAGACTTTGAGTCTTGAGTCTGGCTGTCCGGAGGTCTTCAGACTTTAAATAGCAGAGTCTGCAAGCCTTCAGACTAGACTGATGGAAACGTTTTGTCAGCTTCAAAACACTTCAAGAAGATTTCTCCAACAATCTCCCCCTTTTTGATGGTGACAAAACTTTCCTGCAGATTTGGACAACTTTGACCTTCAAAATATTTCTCAAACACATATGCATATCTTATAGAGATAAATGGCTAAATGAATAACACTAGAATCTGCAACCACAGAAAATAGGTTAGTCTAGTATACGATAAAGCCATCCATAAGATATCAATAGTAATTAATAAAAGCAGTCAAGTCCAAGTCTAGTTCAGTTCTCATCCAGACACAAAACAAAGTCAAAGTCAAATAGAGTTCAAACAACAAAACAATTCAACAAAACACACGATTAAAAGTTTGTTCAAAGTTTGTTCAAATCTTGCATCTCTCCCCCTTTTTGTCAGCATTTAAAAAGGTTGAGATGAAAATGGAATGAACTCAAGATTGCTTGGGAACACGGACAAGCTGGAAATCTCCCATAGACTGAACGATGCCTTCCAGCCTTTTCAAGTCTTCCTTCAATTGTGCAATCTCCTCACCCTTGGCATTGGCTTGAATCTGAACAGAGAGGGCTTGGATCTGATCATTCAAGGAACATGAAGAAACTTGACCCGCATTTCGCAATTGTTGAACCTCGCATCCCAAGGATTAAATTTGACCTTGCATTTCCAAGAGAACATCCATGATCCTGCGAAAATCAGCCGAATTTTCGGTCTGTGTACTAGCTTCAGCACGTTTTGCAGATGATGGCATATCAGAATAATCTTGCAGGTTTGGCGATGAAACTTCATGACCTTCTTCTGGAAATTGAGATGCATAAACATCTTCTGGGTCTGCAGGTGAGCGACTGACTCCTTCACCTTCATCAGGATATGAGGACTTTTCTCCTTTCTCTTGATCTCCCCCTGTTTTCATGCCTACAGGTGGAGAAGAGTGTTCCTCAGGTTCTCCTTTTTCTCTTCTTTCTTCTTCAGGTCTTTCCTCCTATGCTTCTTCTTGTTCTTTTTCTCTAGTTCTCTATTCTGAGTTTCCCTCTGGAGTAGAACGGCTCAGGTTCTTCAACGCCATTGCAGAAATGGTGATGTCTTCCTCATCATCTTCATCCTCAACGAGGAGAGCTCTTCTTCTTTTGGATGGAGCAACCATGGACTCCTTCCCTTTTCTTTTAGTTGCAGAAGAGATTTGATGAGTTTTGCCAGGAGTCTTCTCCTTCAATTTCTCCAACTCCTTGCTCAGTTCCTTTAGACGCATTTTGGTCACCTTTTTCAGTCCTACCACCATATGATCGCATGATCAAACACAAAAGATTTGCGGAGGCTGAATATTCAGATGTCTGAATAACTTCGTAACAAGGCTTGGGTAAGGGAGTTGACCTCTGTCCTTCATCACTGCTCTATACATGTGAAACATAACAGTGTGAAGGAGAGAAAACCTTTTTCCAGTGAGGATGGCATACATCAGCTTTGCCTCTGAACTTGAAACATCAGTCTTGGAAGTTGATTTTGGTCGAAGGCAATTGATCACAATCTTGTGAAGCAAGATGTTAAATGCACTCATCCTTAAGTAAGTGATCTTCTCGTCTGTTCTCCTATCCTTCACCAGTTCCATTGTGGCCCGAGCAATGGAAACTTTGATCGGTAGATATCTTCCCCTTTCAACTCCTAACACATCTGCCGGCATATCCATATCCACAACATAGTCTTGGTCTTTAACACTAAAAGAGAATCTATTCGCATCCAAAAAGCTAAGATTTGAATAGAAATATGCAGTTAATTCAGCATAAGCCTCTGTAGTGTCAGAGCAAAACTTTTCAAGTTGAAGATAAGCGAACTTCTCCCTTAAGTTCACATTCACAGCATCCAGAAAGTGAAAATCCAAACTTCTAGGGTTTATTATCCCACGCTTCAGCAATTTCGAGTACAGATCCTTTTGTTCCTTCAATCCGAACAAATCTCCCATTTTTCCTTGATTTTCAACCGCAACACCCATTTTCAGTTGAAATTGACTATACAATTTGTCATCATCATTCCCATCTACAGGATTCGAGCCCCAGTCACGAGGATCACTTGGGATATTCACAAGGGTTTCCTCAACCACCCCTTTACGAGCAATTCCCAAACTTTCCATTTTTCGCAGAAAGATATATTCGTTCCCATATCCTTTGCAGGGTCTGCATCCTCGATGATTTCTTCCTATTGTTGACGATCAATGCCTTGAGGACTAGATGGAGGAGAATGACGCTGCTGAGAACGTTGTGGGCTCGGTTCCTGTTCTGGAGTCACTTCTTCTTCAGTAAGATCAAAGTGCGTAGGCCCCTCACTCATTCGCTGTGGTCCCCTGTTCGCAATTCTTGAAGACTTTCTTGAAGATGACATCTTTCTCAGTTTTTGGAAGATTCCTAGCTTGACTTTCCCAAGAAAGATGACAACTTTTTGAAGATTAAACAAAGAAGACAAACGGGAATGGAGGATCGATGCTTTCTAGGGTTTTTGAGAGTAAAAGTGAAGAGGAATCAACAGAATACGATCGGTTAAAAAGAAAGAAAAACGAATCGTCACAAATAAAAAGATGCCTTTTCAAAATAACTGTCTTTTTCCGTGAAAATAGTCATTTAAAAAATAACTTCCTTTTTGAAAATGAAACGATGCGTCGATTAAATATAGCAACAATTTAAACACAGACTGACGATTGTACCTCTTCAAGATAAGATTAGAGAAATACTTACAGTCTAATGGTCGTACCAAGACTAACTTACAATTAAAGTCTTGTATGTCTGAGTCTGAAAGTCTTTAGACTTTGATTTCCTCATACCTCAAAATGTTGAGTCTGGATCGGATAGATTCAAATTGATTTTTCTCCAAAGGCTTTGTGAATATATCCGCCAGTTGGTTCTTTGAGTCAACAAATTGAATTGAAACATCTCCATTTTGAACATGGTCTCTAATAAAGTGATGCCGAATCTCTATATGCTTTGCTCTTGAGTGGAGAATTGGATTTTTGGTGAGGTTGATAGCGCTGGTGTTGTCGCAATTAATCTCCGTGCATGAGTCTTCAATTCCAAAGTCTCTCAACTGTTGTTTTATCAACAGAATTTGCGAACAACAACTCCCGAGAGATACATATTCTGCTTCTGCTGTAGAGAGAGCTACTGTACTTTGCTTTCTTGAAAACCAAGACACTGTCCTGCCTCCAAGTAGTTGACAAGTACCCGAGGTGCTCTTTCTATCGACTCTGCATCCAGCAAGGTCTGCGTCTGAATATCCAAGAAGAGTAAAGTCTCCCCTTTTTGGATACCAGAGACCAAAGCTTGAAGTTGATGAAATATATTTGATAATACACTTTGCTGCATTCAAATGAGATTCTTTTGGGTCTGATTGAAATCTGGCACAAATGCAAACACTAAACAAGATGTCAGGTCTAGAAGCAGTAAGATAAAGAAGTGATCCGATGATACTCCTGTACAGCTTTTGATCAACTTTCTTTCCTCCTTCATCTTTGTCTATCTTCAAGGAACTTGACATTGGTATGTCAGCCTTTTTGCAATTGTCCAGACCAAACTTTTTAACAAGATCATTTGCATACTTTTCTTGACGAATGAAAGTTCCTTCCTCCAGTTGTTTTATTTGAAGTCCAAGAAAGAAGGTTAACTCACCCATCATGCTCATTTCAAATTCATCCTGCATAGTCTTAGAGAATTTCTTGCATAGACTTTCATTAGAGGATCCAAAAATAATATCATCGACATATATTTGAACAAGTAGAAAACTTTTACTTTCTCTTTTAATAAAAAGAGTAGTGTCTACTTTACCTTTGACAAAACCGTTCTGAATTAAAAACTTACTTAGTTTGTCGTACCAAGCTCGAGGTGCTTGCTTTAAACCGTACAAGGCCTTTTTCAGTCTAAAGACTGAGTCTGGCTTCTTTGGGTCTTCAAACCCAGGTGGTTGTTCCACATAGACTTCCTCATGGATAAATACATTTAGGAAAGCACTTTTGACGTCCATTTGGAATAACCTGAAATTTTTATGACAAGCAAATGCAAGTAATAAACGAATTGCTTCTAACCTTGCTACTGGTGCGTAAGTCTCGTCATAGTCGATCCCTTCTTCTTGAGTGTATCCCTTGGCCACGAGTCTAGCCTTGTTTCTTATGACTTTTCCTTTCTCATCCATCTTGTTCCTGAAAACCCATTTAGCTCCAATAATTGATTTGCCTTTTGGTTTAGGAGTCAGCTCCCAGACATCATTAATTTTGAATTGTCTGAGTTCTTCTTGCATAACTTCAATCCAGCTTTCATCGGATAAAGCTTCTTCTATGCTCTTGGGTTCTATTTCAAAAATAAGTGCTACAACACTAGACTCTTCTCACATTTTGGATCTTGTGCGAATTCCTTCATAGATGTCGCCAATAATAAGATCTTTGGGATGACTGGACTTATGTTTCCAGTTGCTGGTTAATTTATCAGATTGATGATCTCTTCCTTCACTTGAATCTTCAACAGTCACTTGTTGCTGATCCTTCAAAGTCTGAACTGCTTCTTGAGATTTAGACTTTGTAGAGTCTGGAGCAGGTTCAGTCTCTTCGAGATGAGTCTGAATGAATTTACTTTGTGTAGAATCTTGGAATTTGACATTCATTGATTCTTCCACTGTTTGACTCTTCTTGTTGTAGACTCTGTATGCCTTGCTTGTGGTTGAATATCCAAGGAAGATGCCTTCATCTTACTTTTCTTCAAACTTACCAACTCGATCATTTGCATTTTTCAATATGAAACATTTGCATCCAAATACTTGAAAACAATAAACAACGGGCTTCTTTTCTTTAAATAATTCATAGGAGGTTTTTTCTAGAATAGGTCTTAGAAAAACTCTATTGATAATATAAGATGATGTTGAAACAGCTTCAGCCCAAAAACGTAAAGAGGTATTACTTTCAATTAAAAGAGTTCTAGCCATTTCTTGAAGAGATCTATTCTTCCTTTCCACGACTCCGTTTTGCTTTGGAGTATATGGAGAGGAGAACAAATGTTGAAAACCAGATTCATCACAAAATTTTGCAAAGTCTTGATTTTCAAATTCACCTCAATGGTCTGCTTTTATTCTTGAAATGACATACCCCTTTTCATTTTGAACCTTCTTAGCAAATTTTTCAAAGTAAGAGAAGGTTTCAGACTTACTTGCCAAGAAATATATCCAAGTAAATCGTGAGTACTCATCCACAATTACTAGGCAATATTTCTTACCTCCAATGCTCTGCGTTCTTGTTGGTCCGAAGAGATCCATATGCAAGAGCTGCAGTACACGGTTAGTGGAAACTTGATTTATTGGTTTAAAGGAATTTCTTACCTGTTTTCCCAATATACATGGTGTACACAGATCAGACTTTTGGTATGATAAATTGGGTAGACCACGAACAAGCTTCTTTGCTGAGATTTTGGCTATCTGCTTCATGTTGATATGCCCAAGCTTTTTGTGCCATAGGTTTGCTTCGTCTTGAATTGAGATTAGACATTGCGATTCATCTGGTTTCACGTCCAAGAGGTAGATATTTCCATGTCTTCGACCCATGAATGACTGAGTAGAGTCTTTACTGGATCCTGAACAAATACCCTCTTGAAAGTTGATTCTAAAACCGGCATCGCAAAGCGGGACTGCGATATCGAGCGATTGTAATTGAGCCCTTCAACTAAAGAAACATTGCTTATTGTGAGGTTCCCAATCTTTACAGTTCCAAATCCCACTATTTTTCCTTTGCTGTTTCCTCCAAATGAGACTTTTCCACCATTCACTTGAACGAGCTTTATGAAGTAATTTGAATCCCCTGTCATGTGTCTCGAACATCCACTATCCAGATACCACTTCACCTTTTTCTTGATAGTGACCTGCATTCAAGAAGAAACTCAAGTTTTCTTTGGTACCCATATTTTCTTGGGTCCTTTTGAGTTAGTCTAATATACAGTTTTTGCCCAGACTTTATTGACAAGTCTCCAAATCATAGGACATTCTTTCTCAAAATGATCTGCACTATTGCATTTTGAACATCTAAGAGCATTGCGACCTACTGGTTTTACAAAGTTCCTTTTAAAATGATTTTTGTAGGCATCTCTTGTGGGTCTTTACTTAATCCTTTCCTTTACTTTAGGAAAATCAATTAAAGGAATGGTTTCAGCAGTCATTCCCAAACCAAATTTATTGAAATAAGGTCTTTGAACAGAAAGTATTTTCTCCAATTTTTCAGAACCTAGAGAAAATCTTTTGGAAATATTTGAAATATCCTTTTTTAAGAATGCATTTTCTTTTAAGAGATTATTTTCACTTTCTTTGAGCGAAGAAACATTCTGGTCTAAGCATTTCACTTTTCCTCCAAAGCATTTTCATGTTGTTTAAAAGCAGAATTTTCCTTTTTAAGTTCGGAAATTCTTTTTTAAGAGAAGTCTTAAGACTAAAACATAATTCATCAATATATTTTGAAACTTTAATAGGGATTTTGAAGTTACTTACCTCGAATTCACTTTCTGAATTTGAATCAGTCTCGGAGTTTGATTCTGAATCCGATTGTGCCATTAGACATATGTTGGCATAATCATCATCACTATCTTCGCACTCTGTATCAGTCCAGGTTTCAGCTTTGAGAGCTTTTCGATATTTTTCAGTTTTTCCTTTCTTCTTTTTCAGAAGAGGACAGTTGGGTCTAATGTGTCCCTTTTTCTTGTATTCAAAGCAAACTACATCTTTGTTTGATTCATCATCTTCAGCAGACTTGGTCTGTTGCTTCTAAAAACTTTGTTTCCTTGAATTGAATCTTCTTCCTTTTCTATTCAGCTTTTTGAATCTTCTTATCATGAGAGCAAGCTCCTCATCATCCATGTCGTCTTCAGAATCTGTTACATTAGAATCATCATTAGATTTTAATGCAATAGATTTCTTACCTTTAGGATCTTCGTCTTCATTGATTATTCCACTTCATAAGACTGAAGGGTCCCAACCAACTCATCGACAGACAGTGACATGATTCTTTGGGTCTCTCTGATTGAGGTCTTTATATGATTCCACTCCTTGGAGAGTCCACGCAGTAGCTTGTTCACTTTCATGGGATCAGAAATTGGTTGACCTTGATTATCAAGACCATTCACAATTTCTGTAAAACGACTAAACATGTCAGTTATAGATTCTCCTGGTTTCATTCTGAAGGCTTCGTATTGACCGAGAAGAATGTTGATTCTAGTCTCCTTCACTCGATCTGTTCCTTCATAAGTGATATGTAATCTATCCCAGACTTCTTTTGCTGTATCACAAGAAGATATTCTGTTATATTCAGTAGGTGACAAAGCACAATATAAAGAATAAATAGCTTTTGCATCAAGTGCTTGTCTCTTGGTTATCTCTTCCTGAGTCATTTCTCTTGACTCAACAGTTTCTTTTCCTCTTTCTGAGACAAATGCAGCTTTAGGAGTAATTCCTTTTTCTACAACGTCCCATTCCAGAGGATCCTTCGATCGTAGGAATGCTTTCATCTTGTTTTTCCAGATGTTGTAATCCTTTCCATCAAAGTAAGGCGGTCTCGTGTTGCTTTGCCCTTTTACCAGCCCTGGAGCCAACATACTAGCCATGGATCTTTTACTCTGAAGTAAAACACTTCAAATAAGTGAGCACATGAGTTCTGATACCAATTGAGATAGCTAGTATAAACACCTAGAGGGGGGTGAATAGGTGCACAAACAATTTATCGAGATACGGAAGCGATTCTTGACAAACGATAGAAAGGAAATTCTCTCTTGATTATCAAAATGAAATACGATCAAGGTAAAGAGAGTAAGGAAGAGAAAATTGAACACAGGGTTTATAGTGGTTCGGCTTATTTCAAGCCTACGTCCACTCTTCCGCACTGACAGCCCACCGACTGGATTTCACTATGATCAAAAGAGAAGTTACAGCACAGCTTTGCCTTGATTCCACAGTATAGATGTTCTACCACACCTCCTCAAGGTTTCTCACAAGTACATACTCTCTTTTGTATACAAGTATTCGCTCAAAGGAATTGTCTAAACAACAAAGAGCTTTAGACTTTGGAATTCTTCTATCGCACACTCCTCGAACAACTAAAAACATTTTCCTTATATACTCCTTTATGCCATCATACCCGTTGGCACTTACCAAAGGAATTCCTCCAATCTACCCGTTGGACGGAATCAATTAGGAAGATTATTCGAGCTATTAAAGGAACATGTCGATAGCCCATCAATCCTGTTCGCCCATACAATCAGGATCTCGGTTTCCATAAGTAGAACCTTCCAAGAATATTTAGGCAATTCTCGAATCTTCAATCATCAAATCAATCTTGATCAATCAAAGGATTCCGTTAAGACTTTTCCAGCCACGAGATTTTCTCTAGTTGGTAAGGTTGAATCCTTAGCGAAACATCCAGTTCTGGATCACCTTTCTTCAACGAATTAGAGACCGTCAATGAGGATAGACTTTGAGTCTTGAGTCTGGCTGTCCGGAGGTCTTCAGACTTTAAATAACAGAGTCTGCAAGCCTTCAGACTAGACTGATGGAAATGTTTTGTCAGCTTCAAAACACTTCAAGAAGATTTCTCCAACACCCAATCCGTCACTTCCTAAACCCTGGACTTTATTTACTTATGTTATCATCCAAGCGGAAATCTTATCTAACTATTAGTATTTGTAACATGAGTTAAACACGCGTGCGAACATCCCAACTTACGGTACCATTATAAGTACCCTCTACTAATAGGGAAACACATACACTTTTTACGCACGAGTAAACATTCATAGACACTTGTTTTTATTTCATTTCCATTCATTTTACTTACATGGAAAATTTACATCTTCATATTTATATTCAGTTCATCATATACCAAAAGGGTATGCACAAAATGCCTGAGAGGGGCCAAAAAGGTGCCCACCTCCTCTACCCAAAAAGTCCCCATCTATACCAAAAATTTCCCACCATGGCGTTCCGCCTACTTAGGCGCCAGTAGCTCTGTTGTCCATCCATAGTCCCCAAACGAAGCAGCCCGAAGAGCTCCCCATCAAGATTAAAAGATCAAGATATAAAACACATGGGAATCCATGCTGGGTGTCCATCGTCTATCCACAGTATAGCCTCGTATTAGGTAAACGGCATGCCCATCTCTGGATCTAGCACGTCCTGGAACACGCCCTTTTATGTTGGCTGTTTTCCATAATGCACAATGGGTGAATGAGCAATGGGTGTATGTCCATGCAATTGATCTGAAAAATATAAAGGGTTCAGCAATGCCATGTAAAGGAAATAATTAGGTCCTAAATTATGTAATCCGCCCACCACTCATGGAGTAAGCCAAGATTTTTGGGCACTATCATAAATAATTGGCGGTTTTCCATAATGCGCAATGGGTGAATGAGCAATGGGTGTATGTCCATGCAATTGATCTGAAAAATATAAAGGGTTCAGCAATGCCATGTAAAGGAAATAATTAGGTCCTAAATTACGTAATCCGCCCACCACTCATGGTTTATTCCAAAATTTATTTAATTTTAGTTATTAATTAGAAAATCACCGAGCGTCGATTTACAACACCAAAATTTTTTTTGGGCACTATCATAAATAGTGGGATTTTCAAGTGGGAGAAAATTGTATTTTGGCTAAGGTTGACCATGTACCCACACACAATTATTTTTATCAGGTATGATAAAAATGGTGAAAATGTTAGATGGTCAGGATGGTATACTATATCAACCTACAAGCTTTGATATGTCAGCTTAAGGTGAGCAGTATACCGGTATACTATATCAACTTACGGGCTCTGATATGTCAGCTTAGGATGAGTAGTATACCTAACAGATTCTGGTGAGCATTATTAGTATACCATTTCAGCTTACGGGCGATATGTCAGTTTTAGGTGAGCTGAATACTTTGTTGTCAACTTTGGGTGAGCGATATATAATTTATCAGCTTTGGGAGAGCTATATTATCTATCTTCAGCTTAGGGTGAGCAATCCTTGACTTGATCAGACTAGATAGATAGTATTGACTGAGATGACCAGGAGATGGTCTTGTTGACATGGAATCGATTGAGTCGATTGATCGATGATTCGATCCGATTTGATGATTTTATTTGTTGATGTGATGAGATTGAAATTGTGAATTGTACTGACTTGCAAGAAGAAGCTGAGGCAAAGGTAAGTCCTTTGGCTTGTGCTTATGCTTAGGTAGCCCTCAGGGCGTATTTTCATCCTAGTCGGGTCTTAAGGGGTTGAACTTGTTGAGACGTCGTCTCACCCTGTGGTGGGATAACTTTTTAGGTCCATAGATGGCAGCTCCTCTTGAGCATTTTGGTCAGCCTAAAAGGTGACAGAGCAGAGGTGTTATATCCCACTACACGGGAGCTCCAGGGGATGGACCTACGAGCTGGTGAAATCTGTGGTTTGGGTCAATGAGGCCTTACCCCATAAGGTACCTCATCAATACAGAGCATGGAATTGCCAGGCTCGAGATGGAGAGAGAGAAGGTCTCATTCCTGAGTTTGAGATTCCTCTATACGTACTTGAAGTGGCCTTGAGGAAAGGCATAGCAGATCTTCCAGGAGGTTCGGTGGTAGACCCTGACCTTGAAGATCTAGGATCTCCTATGTATTTAGCAGTAGTCTCCAGTTGGAGTGTGGAGGAAGACGAAGAGGAGGATGAGGACCCATAGTGTTTTGAAACCCCTCATATTTTGTGGACTTATAAATAGATCGGCTTGTATTGTATATATGACTTGGGTTGTTATATGTATGCATACATAAGTGTGTTGTGAATGTTGGCTTTAAAAATTACGGTCCTACTTTCCTATCCCATTGTATTGTTGTCTATGGATTATTTATTTGCTTCTGCGTGTGCATTAAAATGAATGGGTCGGCGATGTGTCTTGGGATGTCGCTATTTAATCAACCAAGTCAGGATGGGCACGCACTCGGAGGATGGGGGCATGACACCAAGGGCCACTCGCCCACGAGGGGGGTGGCCAAGGGAAGGTCATGGGCTCTCCAAGCCCATTAAGTCCATCATTACAAGATCTTAGCATTAATTACACCTAAGTACGTAAATAGTGCGTGAATAGTGCACAATCTTCAAAAAATGACCAAATTACCCTCTTACTCAACAAAGGATCGAAGGGGAAGAAGGGAAAGAGGACTTGAAAGGGGCGGCCACATGCTCGAGGGAAAGCTTGGAGAAGACAACCTAGCCTAGTCTAAGCGTATCTTAAACTTATTAAGCCATGTGAGCAATCTTCTCCATTAATGCTTGGATTTTGTTCATCAAATGCCTTTCCTTTTTGCTTGGTTGAGAGGAATTCTAGAGATTTAGATGGGATGGTCATTAATTGGCAAGATTTCCCTCATCATTCTCTTCCTTCCCTCCTCAAACCATCGGCCATCCCTTGCTCTCTTTCTCTCTCTCTTTCATTTCTTTACTTTTTCAAACTCACTTTCTCTCTCCTTTGAATAGCTGACCACCACCTCCTCCATTTCCATCTCCATTTCAAGCCATTATCCTCTCAATTATCCTCTCTAGAATCACCAGCAACCGCCCATCTCTCCACCATCATTGAACTGTTGTTCCGCACCTACGTTCTTACAACCTCGTTGAAGTTTTGGAGCTGAAGAATTTGCTGTCCAGCCCTTGCTACAGCTCCCTCAACCTCTTTTCTCTCTCTCAACTTAGTCCCCGTGAAGCTCGAAGGCTGTGACACCACCGTGCCACAACCGTACTGCCGCCCAAGCCACCATCCGACCATCCTACGTGAGCTGTGGAGGTGTGACCAGCAAACCCAGCCATCGTCTAGCATTGTCACTCCTCCCCCGATACTTGTTAAAGCTTGGATTTGGGCGTGAGTGGCTTTCTAGCCCTTGATTAGGGTTGTTGTTGCACTTAAAGATCAGTTTAGGGCTATATTAAGGTTAATTAATGCTTGCATGATGTGATAAGTCAGTTTATGTGATAAGTTATCATAAGGCACCGATAGGTTATCGAGATAGGTTATCACGTCTTACTGATAGGTTATCGTAATAGGTTATCAAGTTTTGTTGATAGGTTATCATGTTTTGACCGATAGGTTATCATGATAGGTTTTAAAGCTTTGCCAATATGTTACCATGTTTTGATTGATAGGTTATCATGTTTGGGTCGATAAGTTATCACGTAGGTTATCACAATAAGTCTTTCCAATGTTCAATAAGTTATTAATGTGATTGGTAGTTATATGATAAATTGCTATACTATGATAAGTGAAATATGATATGTTGATATGATGTGCTATAATAGAGAGATAAATCATTACGTGATGATATGGGTTATGTGTGTCACGACCCCGACTCCATACCCAAGGTCACGAGCAGCAAGGGTTATTTTTTGTGATATCCCAGGCGCATCGCCATCCCATTTCTTTTTATTTTTTTCATTAAGCACATATGGAAGCGTACATACAACACCCGGACAACAATAAGCAGCTATGAAAATAACTATTTACAAACACACAATTATATTAGCTACGTTTACAAGCCCTTTATCACGTGCCGTTATATTTACAACTATCACATCTTCAAAAGGTCGGGGGTAAATCGTAGCTCCTCTAATGAGATTTCAGACTAAAAGGATGAGGTGTGAGCTTTGGGGAAACTCAGTAAGTAAAACCCCTAATTCTCTACTAGGAAGACATCTCATCATCAAAATCTAGTAGGTACAACACTCGTAATGCAACATCGATGGCAGATGATTAGCATACTTATTGCTACACCTCGACTACATGTAGATGTCCATTGCTACACACTTCAATGCATGCTTACCTTTAGCTTGTCAATGAACACATCAACATATCATACTTATGTATATACTGACACTCATGCAAATTCATTTACCATCATCCTAGCTCAACTAGGCCCTCCCGGCTCAACTGAGGGATCCAGCTTCAAGCTAGGGATCTTGGCTCAACTAGGGCATCTCGGCTCAACTAAGGCATCCTGGCGTTAGCTCACCAAGGCATCCGGGCTCAACCAGGGCATCCTGGGGCTAGCTTACCTGAGGCATCCGGGCTCAACCCAGGCATTATGGCTCAACCACAGCATCCCATTCAATTAATGAGGCACCGCCGCCAACGCTATGTGGCGACGTACACTTTTTCCTCTTTAAGTGCACACACAAGTACATCACACAAGCTGATTTTTCATCTTTTATCTTAGCCGACACATGCAAGGCCTGAGGGCGTGCTCATTTAAGTGAGTGTGCCATGATCCTCAACATCATATTATAAAACATGTCGGGAGTGATTCTTGGTTCATGGCTTAGGTCGCATGCTTAGGCCTTCGCGACTTGACGTTGATTCCAAGCCGAGTGAACCTTGACCTCGTCCCGAGGCGTGAACACACTCAAACATGTAAACATGAGAAAACACACAAAAGAACGTTACAACATACACACGGCTTGCACGGGTGATTACACCACTAAACTCGACGATGTAGGCCATCGCCCTAGCCAAGAGTTAGATACTCCACTTCCCTGGATGAACTTTGAACTAAAGCTCGAACTACAGAAGATGGACGGCTTGCCTTGAAGGCCGAGAAGGAGAGAGAGTGTGAGGAGGGAGGAGGGGTATTCTAGGAATAGGAGGGTGGAGAAAATGAGAGCAAATTGAGAAAAATGGGAAGTGTTCCTCCTATTTATAGCTCGTGGAGCCATCATTACCAAGCCAAGTGGTCCTCTCCAATGTTTCTAAGTGTCCTGCCTACTTTCCTTGGGTGGCAAGCCTACTTTGCCTCGTGATTATACCTAGAAGATGAGTTGGCCAAGCTAAAGGCCTTACTTGGCAATCTAGGCTGCTAGGCATCATCGATTGCCTTTACCTTATCAAACGGAATTGAAAACTTAAGGACTTGAGTTCAAGCTTGGGCATGATTCATACCTCTTGGGTGAGAAAAATAGTTTTGAACAATTTCCAAAATCATTATCTTTACCTTATCAAATGGAATCGAAAACTTATGAAATTTTAATATTGTCGCGACCTACCCCTCGGGGGGAGGGAACAGGTTTAGGGGTATTGCCTAAAGGACGGGCCTAAGGCCCAGGATTAGGCACGGGCTCTTCCAAGCCCATACCCCGCGTGACATTGGGATATTTTTTAGGAATTTTGCACAAAAAGAGCCGCCACTAGCTTATTGGGGTCAACTAGAAACCAAGTGAGGCACAAGAGTATACCTCACTACCTACGCAACCAGAGAATCTAGGGTCGGAGACTTGATTACACTAATTGACAAATTAGTGCCCTTTTGATATCTAATCTTGCTCATTTTAACAAAATGATTTTTGGTAAGCAGTTTGGATTGATTTTATACATATTCACTAACATGTGAGGTGATCATGCGGGTGCACAATCATTACAATAATAATCACAGCTATCAAGATCCTAATTGCAATAAACTTTAGCAAATTCAAATTAACATAATTAAATATGTAAATTAAACACGCGATATAATTACTGTACGAGCAAATAAAGACCTAATTACACTAATAATGCAAAACATAGCAATATTCCTAACCACATCCTACAATTTTTTTTTTCAAAATTTTTTGTTTTTATTAAAAAATATTTTTAATATATTTTTTTAAATATTTAAAATATTTTTTTATTAATTTTTTAAAAATAATTTTGGTTAAAAAAAGGGCGAACCAGGTAAGGTTCGGTCTGACCCAACCCGGACTAGACATGGTCGGGTGTCAGTTAGACCCGCTCGAGTTTGGCTCGGTTAGGAATGGCCCGAGCCTGGACTAAACTGGGCTGCGCGATCCAAGCTAACAAGAACCTGCCGGGTTGGGCCTAATGCATAGGCCCAGTCTGGTCTACATTTTTTTCAAAATAAAGAAGCCCACAAGCAAAATTAAACCAGCACAAACCCAAATTTAGCCTAGAGATAAATCGGCCCAAGCATGCAGGCCCAGCCTGGACGGATCCCTACCTGGCTCGCGATTCCTAAGAAAAAAAACCTACCCGGATCTGACCCGGCTTCCTCTTCGCGGACTTGGATTATGGAAACCTCCACTCTGGCGATTCTCAACGCGAGGGTTTGCTAGAGCGTCATTGGGCAGGGCTTCGATGACGGCTTTGCGGTGGACGGTGGTGTGATGGTGGACGAAGGCAATAGTAGCCCAAAAGGTGGGGACCGTAGCAGGTCGTCAGGGACGACGTCGTTGGCTTGGTGGTGGGGCTTCTTGACACTGCCGGTGGGGGAGGCAGACTTGCAGGCCGCCTGGTTAGCGAGCTGCTCCCTTAGGGCCTCACCGGTGACAGACGAGCAAGTAGGGGTGCGGCGTTTGGAGACGGCGACGGAGTCGAGCCACTGTGGCGGCGACAACAACGTGTGGAAGTGCAGTGGCCGATGCGAGGCGATGGTGGCCGATGCAGATGAGCAGGCAGCGGGAACAACGGTAGTAGCTTAGACGGCGTCAAGCAGGAGGGCGACGGTGGCTCAAACGGCATCAAGTAGCGCCGTTGCTGCCTTCCTCCCTTCCGTTCCTTCTCTCTCTTCTATTTTCCATGTTCTCTCCTCTTTATTGCTGTTCGATCCTTCGTGTTCCTCTCCCTTTCCCTCTATCGCTCTCTCCTCTCTCAATCCTATTCTCTCCCTCCTTCTAGGGTTTCACCTGTGAAGATGGAGGAGGGAGAAGGCGGCATGGGCTAGGCCAAGGTGAGATCCGGCCCGGCCCCTTCCACGTTTTCTTTTTTTGTTTTGTTTGTTTTGTTGTTTGTTTTTTTTTAGTGACTAATTCCTAATTTTGTACATGATTAAGTCCTAAATTAAATTGTAAAACTTATGTGTCAACAGCTGCCCCCCTTTGAATGGAAGTTCGAAGAGATTCCATTCAAAGATAAATGACACCTAAATTATTTTGGCGATAGAGAGACCCAAGGTGCATAGGCACGTATCGGGCTTACGGAAAGAACTCATAACTATAGAAGCGCGTCTTGTCAATAAGAGGAAAAAAGACTCTGGACTACAGAGGCACGCCGTGTCACAAGAACAAAGAGAGACTCTGGGCTACAAAAGCACACCATGTCATAAGAAGAAAGACAGACCCCGGGTTATAGAAGCACGCCGTGTCACAAAAAGGAAGAAGACCCCAGGCTACAGAAGCACGCCGTGTTATAAGAAGAAGAGATCCCGGGTTACAGAAGTACACCGTGTCATAATAAAAAGACCCTGGGCTATAGAAGCACACCGTGTCATAAGAAGAAAGAGAGCCCCGGGCTACAGAAGCACACCGTGTCATAAGAAGAAAGAGAGCCCCGGGTTACAGAAGCACACCGTGTCATAAAAAGGAAGAAGACCCTAGGTTACAGAAGCACGCCGTGTCATAAGAAGAAGACATCCCGGGCTACAGAAGCACGCCATGTCATAAGAAAAAGATCCCAGGTTATAAAAGCACGCAATGTCATAAGAACAAAGAGAGACCCCAGGCTATAGAAGCACGCCGTGTCATAAAAAAGAAGAAGACCCCGGGCCACAAAGCTCTCCAGGCTACAAAAGCTCTCCGAGCTACAAAGCTCTCCGTGTCATAAGAAGAAGGACTCCGGGCTATAAAACTCTCCAGGCTATAAAAGCTTTCCGGGCTACAAAGCTCTCTGTGTCATAAGAAGAAGGACTCCGGGCTACAAAGCTCTCTGGGCAACAAAGCTCTCCGAGCGACAAAAGCTCTCCGAGCCACGAAAGCTCTCAGGGCTGCAAAGCTCTTCGTGTCATAGGAAGAAAGACTTTGGGCTACAAAAGCTCTGCGGGCTACAAAGCTCTCCGTGTCATAAGAAGAAAGGGGTGGAATGAGGTCTCATCGTGTAACAACGGGTTTCGACCGGGTTGAAAATTCATGATTTGAGGAAAGCCAATGAACTTTTGTAGATGACATGGTTTAAGGCTGACCACGAACCTTTCGAGATGGCATGGTTTAAGGTTGACCATGAACATTTTAAAAGCATGGTTTAAGGACTGACCCACTAACCGTGTGGTTTAAGGACTGACCCACAAACCGTGTGGTTTAAGGATGACTCACGAACCGTGTGGTTTAGATTGGACAAAATGTCCCATTGTGTACAAATAGGTTTCAACTAGGAGGGAGGTCTCACCGTGTACGAATGAGTTTCAACCGGATGATAGTTTCATCATGTATGAACGGGTTTCGACTGGGAGGGAGGTGTTACCATGTACGAACGGGTTTCGACTGAATGATAGTCTCACCATGTACGAACAAGTTTCGACTGGATGCGGACAAGCGTGGTTTGCGCATGAACCCACCAATCTTGGAAATGGCATAGTTTAAGGCTAACCATGAACCTTGTAGATGACATGGTTTGAGGCTGACCATGAACCCTTGGAGATGGCATGGTTTAAGGGTGACCATAAACCGTTGGAGATGACATGGTTTAAGGTTGACCATGAACCTTTGGTTTTTAGGGAAGCACCCGCTAACCCCTTGAAAACTGCATGACTTCACTGAGAAATCCTGTCAAACTCAACTTGAGCAGATGTCATTACAGACGTCATCAAAAGACGTATTGGCAATATTACAGTATTAATTGAACAAGCTAATCAAGGACTCTTTTCTTGTAATTTCATTCACCCATTTTCAGCTGCCTTCGTCCCTTGTTCCTCAGCAAACTTTTAACAGAAGTTCCTCATGGTCTCATCCCCTCCCTACTGCGCACCGACGGCCACACGCACCACCGCGTCCTTGATCTCCTTCGCTACCGTCCAGCTCATCTCGACCGTGCCGCAGCTCACGGTTCATCTTGTCAACAACGCCACCAAATCAAAGGCAAGTTGATATCTACTAACCTATATCGCCTAATTCCGTCGTTGTCCGATGAAATGTGCCCATAAACTAGTGTTTTTTGAATTCTTATGCTGAATGATGAATTCGGAGTGGTTGAGTTGATTTCGGATTTCAGGATTGAGAGGATTTCTTATCGCCTATGGTTAAACGTGATTTTGGCATCTGTATATGCATCGATTTTTAGTGTTTGCGAAGCCCGATCGTTTGCGAAGCCCAAAAATCTTACTCGTAAACTATTTTGGAAAATCTTCAGATATGTGTTGGGATTTCTATTTACTGATACACCGCTCGCAATATTTCAAGGAATATGGTGTCTTTGAAATTCCAAACTTTATATGTAAATTGTTTTAAAATCTTTAGGTTGGGACCGATATCATCGACCCGCCCAATTGTCGTTTCCAATATTTCAAGATATATGCACTATTTTGATGAAAATTATTACTTGTACATCTCAAGTTTTGAAACATGAGAATATTTTAAGTCCACGCCTAGTATTTCGAACAATGATAGGGGTGGAGCGATAAAGATTGATTTTGATTTATTCAAGTATTTGAACTCTAGACTTTCTGTGAGGTTTTGTTGCCACTGATTTGAGATTTTGAAATCAAGACAGCTTTCTGTATTGTCGATACCAAAGGTTTTGGTATTAAATTGATCTGACTACTACACCATGGTTGCAATATTATTGATGCCGTTGGAGCCCTGGGATGATGATGCCCTGGGCGTTGGGTTTCCTAGAGGATCGTGATGCCGGAAGTCTAGGGACTGGTGAGCCTTGGAGGTTCCCCAGGTGTCGGGATGCCTAGAAGCGTGACGAAACATGTTTGGGAAGGCCGGGAACATCATTGACATGGTGAGCCCCGGAGGTTCGTCGTGATGCCAGGTGGGATTCGAGATGCCTAGAGGTGTAACATAACACACTCCAGATGCCCGGTGACTGAAATATGGAACTGGAGGCCTTCGTGATACCGGGTAGGGTGCGATATGCCTGGACAGACGTAAACACTGGTCCTCCGGAAGATCGTGGTAGTGAGTCGTGATAAACTGAGTTTTAAACATCTACTTCTTTTATTGTACTGTGATGTTTGAGATTCTTTTAAACTTATGCACACTCATTGGTTTGGTCGTGAGCCCTATTCTGGATTGCATGGAAGCAGATGATAGTTTTATGTAATATTGTTTAGTAGAGCTTTAACTGTTGTGTAGTCGTACTCACCCCTCGTGGGGGCTAACATATTTCATAGTGATAAAGATGCCGTCACTGCTAGAGGACGATGATGGAGGCTTGAGTGGAGTAGAGTGACGGAGGACGAGAGGACCGTAGTAAATTTTTCGGACACTGGCACTGGTAGATAGATGACGTTGTAAATGGCTAACGGAAAAGTCGGTCTTTTTTTGGATATAGTCAATATAGAAAACCTTGGCTTTTGATGTACCGATGGACGGCATCTATCAGAGATATATAAATAAAAAGTGTTTGGTTGTTATCTATGTGTATATCTAGTGTGCATCATTTCAAAGTTTAGGAATGGAGTTGAAGGATCCGCTTCCATAATGATATAACGCATGGACCAATGAAAAAAGTAATAAACACCCAAGCTCGCAGATTCGCCGAAATTTAATGATCACGATAGGAGGACATCCTGGTTAAGGAAAGAAGTGTGGCGACCCTAACGGATCGGGGGCCATCAGGGGGCATCACAGTTTAATGGTATCAGAGCATTGGTCTATTTGGAGTGATAAGGTGTAGAGCTTATAATGATGCACATGATAAGGCACTTTTTAGGGGTAGTTGACTAACTCCGAATAACGGGTGATTGAGTTCACTCGTAAAATACCAGTAACAATTGTGAGTTGCCTTTGCGTGTGAGTAACATTTTATGTTACTTATGTGATCCCAGTAACGTGAGAACGTTACTTTCTTTCTAAGCTGATTAGTGACACTGAGTCATTAATTATTTTTGCGCTAAATGCTTGATGATCCGCAGGAAAATCATGGTACGAACAGGAAGTTCTCAACCATCAAGGGCTGAAGCCACTGCTTCGAGGGCAGAACCTCGAATGGAAGATATTTTGCAAACGATGGCTAATATAGGAAATTTGATGGAAAGGCAAGCTCAACGACAAAAACCTGGAGTAGAACGCCACACTCAATGATTGGTGGAACAATTCTTGAAGTTGAAACCACCTAAGTTTACTAAAATAGGAAGTCCTAAGGAGGCGGAGCAATGTATTGATAGAATAGAAAGGATCTTCCGGTTGTTGAATTGTAATGACATTGAAAAAGATAACCTTGGCAGAGTACCAATTAGAGGGTAATGCCAAGTATTGGTGGGGAGCTTCTAGAGACACGATCATTCCATCCGGTACTGCCGAAAATTGGGATGAATTTGTTAGAGCTTTCAATAAAAAACATTTCTCTGACTGTGCTAGAGATAAGAAAATAACTGAATTTGTTCAATTAGAACAAAAGGAGTTGACGGTAGGCCAATATGAAGCAAAATTTTCTGAGCTGTCTAGGTATGCCCATAGATTGATAGAAGATCGAGAGGAAAAGGCTAAAAGATTTTTGAACGGCCTGAGGAAAGATATCAGGAAGCAACTAGTACCTCTGAATATGAGGGATTGTAATGAGGTTTATGAAAGGGCCCAGCTTGTGGAACAGGAAGGGATAAGGGAGCGAATGGAATCAGGGAAGCAATTGACATTGAGTGATGCTTGACAAGGTAAGAGACCTTATCCAACCCGAGAGCGGCCTTGGGATTCTAAGAAGAAACGAAATTTTGGAAATTTTGAAAAGACCAAGAGTAGTCAGGTTCTAGGGAGAGTGCCATATCAAGACAACTTTTGCCAAAGGTGTAGTAGACAACATGGGTCAAAACCCTGCGACAATCAACTGATGTGTTTTGGTTGTGGGTAGAGAGGTCACTTCAGGAGAAATTGTTCACGTTAGTATGTGAGAAGCGTAAGATAACTATAGGGGGACGAAATCTAGAAATAGACTTGGTAGTGATAGTTATGTATGACTTTGACATCATTGTAAGAGTGGACTGGCTCCGTAAGCAACGAACTAGAATGAATGATCTCCTGGCATAGTACTTACCCATGTGCCAAGGATAAAACCGTGAGGCTTAGTATGGGACAGGCCAAGCAGATAATATCTCTATAAGTTAGTCCCTATCAAAACGAGACCCTTTAGTAGATGTGTAGTCCGGGTTCGAACTAAGCGAAAGTTGGTGGACCTGGAATGACCCAGTTCGATGAAGGTAGGGAGTGGACGCCGAGGCCAGAGTGCCTGAGCAAGGAGCGGCTCCTAGCAGGCTTCTAGAATGGCAAAAGGGGGCAGGAATGAATCGAATTATGCACCGTACAGGAGTGGGCAGTGTTTCTAGGATAATTTTATTAGAGTGGAGCAGCGGAAGCATGATTAAGCTTGTAGAATTCCTATTTGCTAGAATGAAGTGGGTGAAAGAAAACTGACATGACCCGAATTAGTGCAAGCTACTACGAATGCAGTAGAAATGATCAAGAATAGGCTTGAAACGGCCCAGAGTCAGCAGAAAAGCTACACGGGTAAGGGAATATCTTTAGAAGACCCTTAGAATTTGACTTAGGAGATCATGTATTCCTAAAGGTATCCCTAATGAAGTGCATATCACGATTTGGGGTAAAGGGTAGGTTAAGCCTTAGATTTGTCGTACCTTTTGAGATTCTTAGATGTAGCCTGTCGGCTAGCATTGCCTCCTAAATTAACAAATCCACTTGACATTTTCCATATGTCAATGCTGAGGAAGCATTAATCCAACCTTGGTCACATACTTGATCATGAAGCCATCAAAGTGGATGAGCAAGTGAAGTACATGGAAGAGCTGATCCAGGTACTGGATTGGAAGGAGCAAGTTCTCCAAACGAAGAAAATTCCATTAGTGAAGGTCTTATGGCGAAACCACGATATGGAAGAGGCCACATGGGAAAGCGAAAAGGAAATGAGGCAAAGGTACCCACATTTGTTTCAAGAGACGTAAGTTACGCTCAATTTCGAGGATGAAATTCTCTAAGGAAGGGAGAATTGTGATATTCGGATTTCACCAGACTTCGAATATGTAGCGCTTTGTGACGGATCGATGAAATTGCCGTCGGACTATGTCATTAGCACCACTCATGGACGCCATTTTGTCATTACCGTCGCCAGACCGAGACGTCATGTATTGTCGAGTCCTCGCGATAGCATCCCATCTAAAAATTTCCTCACGCAACATCATTCATGAGACCGGCCCCTTCCCCATGTGGACCTTACTAAGCGAGCTTTT
Organism: Eucalyptus decipiens; assembly: GCA_014182575.1. NCBI lineage: Eukaryota > Viridiplantae > Streptophyta > Magnoliopsida > Myrtales > Myrtaceae > Eucalyptus > Eucalyptus decipiens. Next base: position 42,734,377 of record CM024613.1, on the reverse strand, counting down.
CATGCACACGGAGACGTGAATTTCCGAAATTTCAGCCGCGTACCTATGCGTTTCCATGCAATAAGAGAGGATATCGAACATCAAATTTTGTAGCCGCATTCCTTTCCCTGAGCTAGATAACAAGAGGGAGATAATGACCGGACATGAATAACACACACGCATGGGGCTATCTCCGTCCAAGCTGTCCATTTCCTCATACACGTGAAGGCCATTGACCCCGAAATTTCTATGCACGTTTTCTTCTTTTCTTTGGTCAACCAGTGCAGAAGTCGGCCATGCAATTACGTAAAAGCCATGCAACAATTGAAGCCATTTTCCATAGCCATGCAAACGTGAAGATGTGTGACCGCCGAAGGACAGCTCGGCTCCTCTCCCTATTTCCTCGCAACCGGCCAACCGTAGGAAGATTTCTTGACCAAGCAGCCACGAAATTCATCCTCGGTGGCTAACGGAGAAGAGTTTGGGACAGCTGCCTGCAGACCCTCCCTCCGTGAGACCAAGTGGCAAAAGAAGCCACCAAGGAAGGCCACGTTCCCCTCCACTCGTTCCCTCCTCCTGCTGCCACCAGGTTCCCTTTGTTGACTAGAACGGTCAACTAGCGAGCTGGCCGAAGGACAATCGAGAGGGAGAGAGAAGATCTCTTTTCTTGTAATTTCATTCACCCATTTTCAGCTGTCTTCGTCCGTTGTTCCTCATCAAACTTTTAACAGAAGTTCTTCACATTCTCATCCCCTCCCTGCTGCGCACCGACAGCCACCCGCACCACCGCAACGCCGATCTCCTTCGCTGCCATCCAGGTCATCTCGACCGTGCCGCACCTCACGGTTCATCTTGTCATCAACGCCACCAAATCAAAGGCAAGTTGATATCTACTAACCTATATCACGTAATTCTGTTGTTGTCTGATGAAATGTGCACATAAACTAGTGTTCTTCGAATTCTTATGCCGAATGATGAATTCGGAGTGGTTGAGTTGATTTCGGATTTCAGGATTCAGAGGATTTCTTATCGCCTATGGTTAAACGTGATTTTGGCATCTGTATATGCATCGTTCTTTAGTGTTTGCAAAGCCCAAAAATCTTACTCGTAAACTATTTTGGAAAACCTTCAGATTTGTGTTGGGATTTCTATTTACTGGTACGCCACTCGCAATATTTCAAGGAATATTTGGGGTCTTTGAAATTCCAAACTTTATATGTAAATCGTTTTAAAAATCTTCAGGTCGGGACCGATATCATCGACGCGCTGAATTGTGGTTTCCAATATTTCAAGATATATGCACTGTTTTGATGAAAATTATTACTTGTACATCTCAAGTTTTGAAACATAAGAATATTTTAAGTCCACGCCTTATATTTCGAACAATGACAGGGGTGGAGCGATAAAGATTGATTTTGATTTATTCTAGTATTCAAACTCTGGATTTTATGTGAGGTTTTGTTGCCACTAATTTGGTATATCTCTAAAGATTTCATTGGATTTTGACCCATACCATGGTTCGGGGTTTTGAAATCAAGGCAGCTTTATGTATTGTCGATACAAAAGGTTCTGGCATTAAATTGATTTGACTACTACACCATGGTTGCAACGTTATTGATGCCATCCGACCCTAGAGGATCGTGATGGCGATGCCTCCGGAAGTCTAGGGATTGGTGAGCCCTGGAGGTTCCCCGAGTGTCGGGATGCCTGGAAGTGTGACGAAACACGTTCCAGAGGGCTAGGGACATCATTGACATGGTGAGCCCCAGAGGTTCCTCGTGATGCTAGGTGGGGTGCGAGATGCCAGGAGGTATAACGTAACACGCTCTGAATGCCCTGTATGGAACCGGAGGCCTTCGTGATACTAGGTAGGGTGCGATATGCCTGGAGGGACGCAAACACTGGTCCTTCGGAAGATGGTGGTAGTGAGTCATGATAAATTGAGTTTTAAACATCTCCTTATTTTATTGTACTGTGCTATTTGAGATTCTTTTAAACTTATGCACACTCATTGCTTTGGCCATGAGCCATGTTTTGGATTGCATGGAAGCAGATGATGATAGTTTTACATAATATAGTTTATTAGAGCTTTAACTACTGAGTAGTCGTACTCACCCCTTGTGGGGACTGACATATTTCAAAGTGATAAAGATGCCGCCGCCACTAAAGGACGATGATGGAGGCTCAAGCGGAGTAGAGTGACAGAGCATGAGAGGACAGCAATAAATTTTTGGGACACCGGCACTGGTAGATAAATGACGTTGTAAGTGGCTAACGGAAAAGACCGTCCTTTTTTTTGATATAGTTAATATAGAAAACCTTGGCTTTTGATGTGTCGACGAATGACATCTATTAGAGATATGTAAGTAAAAAGTGCCTAGTTGTTATCTATGTGTATATCTAGTGTGCGATTCGCTTCTGCAATGATATAGCGCAAGGACCAATGAAAATTCTGATAGACCCCAAACTCGCGAATTTGTCGAAATCCAACAATCATGAAAGGAGGACATCCAAGTTAAGGAAAGAAGTGTGGTGACCTTAACAAATTGGGGGCCCTCAAGGGGTGTCACACCATATGATTGTTGAGCTAAAGCCTTGGATTACGGAGCCCTTAGCTAGTTAAGCGATAGTGGGGTCATCAACACTTTTTGGAATCGCCCTTGTAGTATTAGAAGTGTTAGGCTTACCCGAACCTCTTTTTGGTGAAGCATCCTGGCAGCGCTTGTGGGCTAATCAAATGTGGCAAGCAAGTAAGGTTTAAATTGGTGTGTTTAACTTATGTGAATATGGCTTGTAATGTTTGATAACTTTTTGATGCATGTGTATATGTGATAGTGATTTGAACTATTGCAGTTTATTGGTTTGGTGAATTGTTTATACTTTCACTTGTGTATTTAATTGATGCAGCGATTGGGTTAGCAACGCCTCTTAGGATGTCGCAATCGAATGACCAAAAAGAAATGAGAGCATGGGGTGTCTCACGTTTGGAGCAGGTCGGGCGTGACACCCCCTCTTGGTTTGGTATCGAAGCATGTTCATTACTTGGAGTGATGAGACATGCTAAGACCTTGGGATAGTTAGATAGGAACACTTACGATATGCATGTGATTACTAATTGTTTTATTGATTTGCGATTCTGAATTCTTAACTATATTGTTGGGTTGTGGAATCAGTTGTTCTTAGCATTCTGAAAGGGACTTTATCCCATATTTGAGGATGAAGTAGAGAAGGGGAACCCCAGGGCAAGCTAATGCTTGAGGAAGGGTACAGGAGGATCCTAGATTTAATGGGATTCTGCAAGCCCTAAAAACCATTAGGAACCTAATGGGCTAGCACGCTTAGCAATAGGTTGTTGCTACCGCTGCTCACAATGATAACCTGTTGGCTGGAAATGGGAATCAAAGGTTAGTGGAGCAGTTTATAAAGTTGAAGCCACCCTAGTTCACAAGAAAGGGTGATCTTGAGGTTGCAGCCTCGTGGATCAAAGAACTAGAGAAGACTATCACGTTGCTGAGATGCATGGATGAGGAACAAGGTGACCGTGGCGATTTACCTGCTACAAGGAAATGCTAATGATTAGTGGGAGGCCACTTGGGGAAAAGTTTTTCTTGAAGGTACTACCTTGACTTAGGGAAGCGCTCATGGAAGCGTTCAATGGGAAATACTTTTTCCGAGTGTGTCCGAGAGCAAAATATGCCTCAATTTCTGTGACTTTGTTAGAACTCTTGTCGTCAACTATGATATTCACACCCGACCTCCTCTCCCAATATGTGTCGCCCATGTGAGTATGGGTCGCGACACTCCACTGTCACGTGGGGTAAGAGTTTGGGAGAACTCGTGACTTTGTAGAGGGAACTCACAAGAGGTTCATCTGGGAGGTGAGGTGATAACATCCTTGTGGTTGAGAACTGTAAGGAAACTTCCGTGGTCAAGTACCCCTAAATCCGATCTTTCCCCTCTCCTTTCCTAGTAAAAAGGATCGGGCGGCAAGATTGGGCCGCAGCAACGTCGAAACAAACCTAAGTGACCAACTCCGTTGGTTAACATTAGTGTAACCAAAAAAATGAACCAATTTACTTTATTAGAAAATAATTTTCTTTTCGGGCTTAAGAAAAAAGAATAGAAGTTGATTGTTTCAATTGAGGTTCAAATTCTAAATCGCCAAAGGAAGGGATAAATTCTCTCAGAAGTGTTACCTCACGATGACTTGTCGCATACATGTTAAGGAAAGAAGACCACTTTGATTAAAATTTATGCATGACTTAATTTTACCAACGAAAAGATCGCATAATTTAAGAAAACGAAGAATTATAAAAATTCTGAACAACTATGAGAGTTAGAGATGACGTATTTATTAATTAGAAGCTGGTAGTGATTGAAACCTCCTATAAATCCTAGGCTTGTTTGGTGCAAATTGACAATCCAAAAACCTTTTTCCTCAATAATGTACTTTCAGACCTCCAATTTCCTTTACTTTTCTAGTCCCTAACGTTGCCATTTCTAATGTCCTTGGCCAATTACACTTCTTGAGGCTTGAGCACCTCGAAACTAAACAGCCAGGACTGCGAGCCTCCATTCCCTGATGCGCAATCATGCCTTCTCGAGTCCGCTCGTGTTGTGCAGATTTACTCGATTGGTTCCTAAAGGGAACAGGACTGCGAAATCCTCTAGCAAAGACTTTGTGTTTAGCCCGCTTGTTGTCTTCTCAGGGCCGACAACAAGGAAACGATGAGAAGGGCAAGATGTTGGCTCGATAAGTCGAAACTTCGCCACCCAATGCAGGAGGAGGGAGCAATATAGCTTCTTCACTGAGCAACCTGACCTGAGCAAGAAAGATGAACGACGAGTCCCATATTGTGGGTCATGAAAATCTTGTGGATGGACTCATGCCGCAGTTGATCAATAAAAAAGATGATGGAGCCATCCTCATAGTGATTTGTGTGGTCGGTGACAAAGCTGTCGTTAGTCCTAGAGCAACCATGTAATAGTTACATATTAGGGATTTCAATTGTATTGTCAAATTAATGGCAAAGACGTATTCATTCATTTGTCCAATTATCTATATGAATGATTCCATAAGATCAGTTGTGACTGGACTTATTCTTGAGACGTTAACAATATGCGTGACAATTTCACAATTAGACTGAATCTTTAAACCGTTCCTGATCATTGGATCATTGAGTGGATATTTATGATCCTGTTGATATGTTGTTAGCTTCACCATTAAGTATTGTATGCTTAAGGTAATGACGAGTCATGAGTCATTGGGTATTATGATGCTCGAGTTAGAACACAGGTGCTTGGAATAGACAAGTTCATTGAACGTGACACACATAGAACGATTGACAACATGGAAGCTTGTGGCGGAGTCAATGACTAACTGTTCATCCTCTGGTCTTGTGTAAATAATCCTTAGACCTAAGGCACAATGTTAACTTGTGTGTTGGACGGCTATGGTTCACAGATACGCATATTGGCAGCTCATTGATCTATCTCTATACTTAATGGTCATAACTCATTCACATATGAAGTTAAACGTGTGCGCAACATGGAATATGTCTCGTTGTTACATGCATGGTACAATAATGATGTCCTATGTGATCTAATTATGACATTGTATTGAAATCCTCAGTCGGGGTTGTAACCGAGAATGAATTGTTTATGTCTCGTATAAAATGCAGGTCAATTACGTTTGTTCATATGATCGAATTGGTGACTTGACAAATATTCCATGGTCTTTGTTCGATCTGGACACAGTAAGATAGAGGGATTGTATTACACTATAGCTAAAGCTGACAGATTCATTATGTTTTTAAAGCATTCACACTGTTTAAAACGCATTTTAAAGCCATGAGGGCCGAAGGCATAAAGCGAACAATATTACACAGTGGGAGGCCCGGGTCCTTACAAATAGTATTAGAGCCGACTCCCAACTACATGTGGGCCACAGCAAAGGCACTGTGCTCCCAAGGAGGGGAGCGTGTGATGGCCTAGGCAGCGGTGCGCGGGGAGGAGGGATGCCGTTGCGTCTGCGCCTCAATCCCCAAACGTGCATAGGGAGGGGGCACATCTCCTGTCATGCACCGCCGCCTAGGCCGTCACACTCTCCCCCCCAGGAGCACAGCACCCTCGCTGTGGCCCCACACGCAGTCAGGAGTCGGTTTTGATATCACCTATAAAGACACGGGTCTCCACTGTATACATATTGTCAGCTTTGGATACTAAATCCTCATAGTTTTGTTCTTCTCAAGGCAGCCCATACTACCCCAAGAAAGCACGAATATATAGGTAGAGGGACTCAAGCCTTATAAGCTAGCCCAAGTGTGACATCCTGAAATTCGAGCCCTATAAAGGATGAATGAATGTGAATTTCGTCAATGCATTGGTGGTTGATCTCACTCGGAATTGATTACTCCTGAGATACTGACCTTGAGGGGAAAGGCTAATGAGGACATAACTCGTACGACTAAAGAACTCGACTTGGGAAAACGACTTGACCGTGAGACTTACGTGAGGACGATCCTGTAGATAGACAGGCCGATTTTAAGGACAACTAGAAGTCGATTCGCAGACAGAACATAATGGAACGACGGGTGTTTCGTTTACCGTTATCAAACCCGCGAACGACCCTAGGTCGATCCTCAGTAATCGTGTACTTTGAAATAAGAATCTATCCTCCGTAATTTCATGTAGTCAAGGACGTCCATGCATTGAGATGTCTTGGACTTGGTTTGGCACGAGTCGGTTACGCGTGAATCCTCGGAGTCACCCATCAGTCTGAGTTGTAACCGAAATGGCATTAGGCGAAATTGACATGGCTTGAGAACTAAATAGTGGACTTCAAATTATCGGGAATGTCCAAGATGGACTTTGGATGAAGCTACATCAAACAATCGACAGATCTAGTTAAGTCGAGTTATTGAAAAAGGGATTTTCAGACCGAGGAAGCGAGCCCGTGAGGACCTGGGCAGGGCCAAGTCAGTGTGGGCCTTAGGCCCAAGGTGAACAGCCACTATAGTGGGCCTAAGACAAGCAAATGAGCCCATTAGGCCCAAACCAACTATTCATCTTTCAAAGCCCATGGTCCAATGTTGAGCCTAATCAAACCCAATCAATTTCCAAGCCCACTCCTATTCATGGCCAAGCCCATTTCTTAGGGCCATCCACCAATTTCAGTCCAAGGATAGAATGGTAATTGTGCAAGGTGAATTGACCAAATTGCCCCTAATTGTAGGGAGAAAAAGGCTAGAGAAGAGAGAGAAGATGATGTCATCTTGCATGGGGACTTGAAGTAACCATTTAATGGCCTTAATGATGAGTGCTTTTAGCCCTCACTTCACTCTCTCTCTCCCCCATTCGGCCTCCAAACGGACGAGCTGCTCTCTCCCTCGTTCTTCCTCTCCTTCAGTTTCTGCTCTAACTGACCCTTCGGTGAAGAATCGAGTCAAAAGTGGTCTTACCGGATAAATCAACCAACGAGCCACCCATTACTGTGACCGGGAGAGATAGACCATTCCAACAAGCGTAACCTCGGCCAAAACGGAGCCTCCGACCATCCTGTACGACCGTCGCCAGCTGCCGGTCGCCAGCCCAATGGTCCACCTGCAGCCTGCACTATTTCTCGTTTTCGGCCATTTTTCTACCATTCCAGCCCTTGCTTTGCCCGTTCCATCCACCAACAAGATCCCTAAGACCCCCGGGAGCTGCCGGTTGCCGACCACCTCCTTTGCCGGAGCTCCAGCCAAGCCGTTCAACTTGTTTTCTCCTCCAGCAAGATTGTTTTTCAATGTTTTTAGTGAGAGTCCGAGCTGTGGTAGCTGTGTTGAGCTTGGGACTGCCTTGGATCATCATGGTAAAGGTCCCGGTGTGTAGCCACCATCATCGCCACCGTGTCGGTGTCTCCGGCCCGCTTAACGGGTGAGTTTAGCTCCTAATCCTTCAATTAGTGCCTAAACTTGCTTAGGGTTGGTTTAGTTAGATTTAATTCTAGTTTAGGTGATTTAATTAAGTTGTATTAGCCCTAAGATAGGTGGTTAGATGGATGGATTATGTTAGTTTAGCTTAATCTTGCTTTATTTGCTTAATTGTGCTTATGTGTTTAATTAAACTTGTTTTGCTTAATTAATTGTTTGATTGTTTTAATTAATGTTTTGTTTAATTTCTGAGTCTAATTTATTATTGATTTAAATTCTGGAATTCACTGTTCACGCGACACTATTCACAAATACTTTTACGAGCACTGTTCACGCGCATGTTCACAAAGTACTGTTCACGTGCACTGTTCATCCAGAATGCGAAAAGTTGTCTAAATTCATGTGTGTTGATTTTATGAAGTCAATGGATGTGTAAGTGCATGGGCATCCGCATGAATTGTATGATTTCCACAAAAAAGGGGAAAAAGGGTTGTCCGAGGGACATAGGAGATGGACCGCTTTTATGAAAAAGTGAGTTGTGTTGAGAAAATCGATTGGTTGTCAGCAGGTAAAGGACTAAGTGTGCACGATGGCAAAACTTCGTATGAGCCACCTCTAGTACCTTGTACCATTGCTTATCATAGTCAAGAACTAAGTACTACACAACAACATGACTGCGTGGGAGCCACTTCTAGAAACTTGAACTATTGCTTATCATATTCAGGAACTAAGTGTTACACGATAGCATGACCGCGTGGGAGCCACCTCTAGTAACTTGAACTATTGCTTATCATAATCGAGAACTAAGTGCTAAACGACAGGGTGACTGCGTGGGAGCCACCTCTAGTAACTCGAACTATGATTGATTGAGGTCAAGGACTAAAAGCCATATGATATCGGAAACTTCATGAGGAGAGGGCACCTCTAGAACCTTGAGCCTGGTATGGAGTATTGAGTGAGATAGTTGCGCCTTATTATGGGGTAAAATTGTGGCACGGTATGGGACGTGTCATAACGATTTTACCTTATAATCAGGATGCACAAGATAGATTGATGTGTGATAGGTGACGCACTAATGTGCAAGAACGCATGAGAATCATGGCATCATTGGTTCTAGTCATACATGAGTTGATCACCTTGTTCATGGCACACTCACATGAATTGATAACATACAGGGTGTGGCAATGGCCAGGTGAGATCGCTTGTGACGCGACTCATATGTGATTGATGAACTACATTATCTAATGGCCATGTGCATTGCATGTATCGTGCTGAATTATAACATGCAGGGTAGGGCATATCAAGTAAGGTTTTATCTAAATCGACTGTTGGTTGTTGCTTGTGGTGGGGTAGTTCTAGATAGATACCTTGAGTTGAGTTGGTGTACTAACCGGGGCTTAAGGGTGGAACTCGTTGAGATTTATATCTCACTGGTTATTGAATAACCATTTTTAGGTCCCTAGTGTGAAGAGCCAGGAGCTTGAAGTGGAAGGGTCAGGAGCATAGGTCGCTTAGTAGTTCTTTATGACATAGACCTTATGTATAAGCTTGAAGTGTTTATAAAAGTGTATTTGATCTGATATTGGTTGTCCTACTTTTCTATTCCATGTATGTTGTTGTTAGGGGATTAGTGAATTCGCTTCCGCATGTGCAATAAAAAGAAAAGGGTCAGCGACAAGTCCTGGGAATGTTGCAAAATTCTATCAACCACCGAGGGATGTGCACGTGCTCGAGGTTCGGGGCGTGACATCCCCATTTAGTGGTATCAGAGCAAGGTTAGTGTTTGGAGTGATAAGGTGCGATGGGTTTTGGGATAGTGAGTAAGAAAGGCTTTTTTCTTTATACAAACGCCTGTGATTGGCTAGCTGATTGGTAGTTTGTTTGGTATGGGTCACTTAGTTTTCCTAATTCAGTGTGGAATTGGAAAGCAGGTTCTTTGGAGATCTTGTAGAATGAGTGATCCGGAGCAGAGGAGTCCTCGGAGGACCGCTGCGTCTGTCACTCGGGGAAGGATGCCAACTAGAGTCAGATCCCGAGGTAGAGCGCATGCTAAGGCTAGTGCTAGTGGAGTAGCACTGCCGTCAGTTGGTGCTGGTGTAGCAGCACCTGGTGATCTAGGAGCTATCGGGATCATGCAGGTGCTTGAAGCGATGAGAGAACTGATGGGGCAGCAAGCCTAGATTCAAGCTACTGCTTCAACCGCCGCCACTGCTACTGCTGCCAATGCCGTCGTTGATGCTGCAGTTGCTGCCACAGCCGTTGCCGCACCTGCTACCGCACCTATCGACGTTCCACTGGGAACGTGATCGTTGTGAGGCCGATGCATAAGCTGGTGGAGCAGTTCCTGAAAATTGAATCCACTAAAGTTCACTAGGGCATGAGACCCCGAAACTATAGCTCTTTGGACCAAAGGCTTAGAGAAGGCCTTTGCACTAGTAATGTGCACTGAAATAAAGAAGGTAGTCATTGCAGCCTACCAGCTAGAAGGTTACGCTGACACTTGGTGGAAAGCCACCAGAGACACAGTATTCCCTTAAGGTGTGGTTCTAGAGTGAAATGCCTTTGTTGAGGTCTTCAACACCAAATACTTTTCTAAGATTGCCAGCATCTTCGCCAAGGTACAATGACGGTAGATCAGTATGAAGCGAAGTTCAAGGAACTATCGCAGTACGCCCCTGAATTGGTCAAGAATCCGGTGAACCGAGTTAGGAGGTTCAGAGATGGACTCAGACCGGAACTGAGGAGTCCATTGATACTACTCAACTTGAGGAACTACAACGACTTCTATGAACGGGTCGAGATGATAGAGAGAGACCAGAACAAACGAGCAACCGCATCTGGGTCGCGGTTTGGTTCGAACCGGGATGGAATTAGGTTTGGGAAGAAACTTATGACTGGAGGAAGGTATCCCATTTCGCCTAACAAAAAGGATGGGATTGGAAAGTCAGCACCCAACTTGAACTACGTATGCCGTTTCTGTAGGAAAAGACATGGTTCAGTTCCATGTCATCTCAGAACGGGAGCTTGTTTTAAATATGGCCAGCAAGGTCACCAGTTCAAAGATTGTCCGTGCAGGCATATGGGACCACAGCTGCTACCACTGCCACTGATGCGACAGAATAGAGAGAATGCACCATAGTCAGGACGCTACTAGGATGGCGAAAGGGACATGAATGAACCGAGACATGCACCAATCCAAGGAAGATTGTTCTGGAGTAATTTTATCAGAGTGGCACATTGGAATTTTGGTTAGACTTGTGGAATTTCAGTTGTTGAAATGAAGTCGTAAAAAGGAGAATGACTGGTTAGAGTGGTACTTGACTGTTTTTGCTTATGTATAACTTTGAGATTGTATATGGAAAAGATTAGCTCAATGAGCATCTTGTTGTAATGAATCGTTGTTATGCAGTAATCCAGTTTGACCAGTTTGCTTGAGAAATTTTCGAGCTTGTCGAAAATCGAGAAGAATCTTCGTTTATTTTAATGTCGTCATTTAAGACAACTCAGTGACTGGATGTGGGTTGCCGAGGTTATTTGACCACTGTAGTGGGTACGATAGTTAAGGAATCGAAAGTGGTGAGCATCGCCATGGTACGGAAGTTTTATGATGCGTTTCCTGAAGAATCATTTGGTTTGCTCCTACAAAGGAAGGTTGAGTTGTGATAGTGTTTATCGACGACATTTGAGTGTACTCTAAAAGTCCAGAGGAGTATGAAAGACGTTTAAGGGCACTGCTTCAAACCTTGCAAGAACATGGGCTGGATTTCCGTGAACCCGGCCGAGATTGAAGCCGTAATCAATTGGTCAAGACTGATGGTAGTGACAGAGGCCAGAATTTTCTTGGGGTTGACAGGTTTTTACAGACAGGTTGTGAGAGGGTTTTTAGCAATAGCTATGTCTCTAACTAGATTGCCAAAGAAGATAGAGAAGTCCATAGGGACAAATAGGTGCGAGCATAGTTTCTAAGAGCTTATGCAGAAGCTGACTACCGCATCAGTGCTGATGATTGCATATGGTCTTAGAAGACCTTTGCAACCTTTGGAGTTTTTCGAGTGGAAGTGGAACACATCACGATGGTCTTGTGATGGGATTACCGAGGAGTCATTCGACGTTGTCAAGGCTATTTGAGAAAGTAAGAACCGGACCTGACTCAAGCATGGAACTTTTCAAGGACTATCATTACGACCTCCTATATCACCACGAGAAAGCTAGTAAGTTACAGATGCGTTGAATTGAAAGACATCAATTACGCAAATGGTGATTTGGGAGTGGATTTTTGCTCGAGGAAGCTGGAGATTTGATTTCAAATCTGAGGTAAGCCGCCTTTGTCTTATGGTCATCCTTAAAATTGAACCGGAAGTACAGCTAAGAATCAAGACGTTGTAGTTGACAGATCCTGAGATCCAGAAAATTTTATACGAAGATAAAGAAAAGTGAAAGGCGGATTTGCAAGCTATTAAGGATGGAACATTAAAATTTTGTGGACGACTATTTGTACCCGATGATGTGGATCTTAAGGAAAAGATCTTGTCAGAAACTTACCGTAGCAATTATCAGCAGACCGCTTAGATGACACCGTTTTAAGCGTGGTGTAACAGAGTGCAGAACTCCAGTTTAATGAGATGAAGTCAGAGTACAGAAGGTTACAGACCTAGAGTTAGTTCAGCAATTAGTGGATTCAGTTGTAGTCATTAGGGACAAATTAAAGACCGCTCAGAACCGCCAAAAAAGTTGCACAGAATTGTGTCGAAGACCTTTGGAATTCTAAGTAGGGAAGTATATTTTCCTTGGATGTCGCCTATGATAGGAATATCGCATTTTGATAAGAAAAGGAAGTTAAGATGACACATACTTCATAATCTTTCGAAATTTGGATTCAAATTAGGATTTTCGCTTTAAATGGATAAACAAGGCAAATCGGGACACCGCCGACGCCTCTAGCCTAGTGGTACCCGGGGAGGAAGCAAATGGGTCTGAAGTCAGGAGTTCGAATCCTCGACGCAGCAATTAGTTGCTTAGTAGAAAAATATATATACAAAAAAAAAAGGAGCCAAATTTTTGCAAAAATAGGCAAGTGTTTAACATCTTGGATCCAAAATGGTTTGGACAAGATTGGAAGTGATATGGCAGCACTAGTACAAAAAGATCAACCCAAGAAAGAGAAGATTCGATGAGATGACCGTGCCCCCACCTTTTTTATTAAGGAGTTGGGAAGGTTTAAATTTCGAGGACGAAATTTTTATAAGAGAGGAAGAGTTGTGACATCCTGAAATTCGAGCTCTATAAGGGATGAATGAATGTGAATTTCGTCAATGCATTGATGGTTGATCTCACTCAGAATTGATCACTCTTGAGATACTGACCTTAAGGGGAAAGGCTAATGAGGACAAAACTCGTACGACTAAAGGACTCGACCTGGGAAAACGACTTGATCGTGAGACTTACGTGAGGACGATCCTGTAGATAGGCAAGTAGATTCTAAGGACGACTAGAAGTCGATTCGCGGATAGAACATAATGGAATGACGGGTGATTTCGTTTACTGTTATTGAACCCGCGAACGACCCTAGGTCGATCCTCAGTAATCGCGTACTTTGAAATAAGAATCTATCATTCGTAATTTCATGTAGTCAAGGACGTCCATGCATCGAGATGTCTTGGACTTGGTTTGGCACGAGTCGGTTATGCGTGAATCCTCGGAGTCGCCCATCAATCTGAGTTGTAACCGAAATGGCATTGGGCGAAATTGACATCGCTTGAGAACTAAATAGTGGACTTCGAATTATCGAGAATGTCCAAGACGGACTTTGGATGAAGCTACATCAAACAGTCGACAGATCCAGTTAAGCCGAGCAATTGAAAAAGGGATTTTCAGACCGAGGAAGCGAGCTCGTGAGGACGTTGGCCGGGCCAAGTCAGTGTGGGTTTTAGGCCCAAGGTGGACAGCCACTATAGTGGGCCAAAGACAAGCAAATGAGCCCATTAGGTCCAAACCAACTATTCTTCTTTCAAAGCCCATGGTCCAAGGTTGAGCCCAATCAAGCCCAATCAATTTCCAAGCCCACTCCTATATGGCCAAGCCCATTTCTTAGGCCCATTCACCAATTTCAGTCCAAGGACATAATGGTAATTGTGCAAGGTGAATTGACCAAATTGACCCTATTTGTAGGAGAAAAATGCTAGAGAAGAGAGAGAAGATGATGTCATCTTGCATGGAGACTTGAAGTAACCATTTAATGGCCTTAATGAGGAGTGCTTTCAGCCCTCACTTCACTCTCTCTCTCCCCCATTCGGCCTCCAAACGAACGAGCTCTTCTCTCCCTCGTTCTCCCTCTCCTTTAGTTTCTACTCCAATTGAGCATTCTGTGAAGAATCAAGTCAAAAGTGGTCTTACCGAATGAATCAGCCAACGAGACACCCATCATCGTGACTGGGAGAGATAGACCATTCCAATGAGCCCAACCTCGCCCTGAACGGAGCCTCCAACCGTCTTGTAAAGCCGTCGCAAGCTGCCGATCGCCTGTCCGTCAGTCCGCCTGCAGCCTGCACTATTTCGCGTTTTCGGCCATTTTTCTACCATTCTAGCCCTTACTTAACTCGTTCCATCCACCCACAATATCCCCAAGACTCCCGGGAGCTGCCGGTTGCCGACCACCCCCTTCGCCAGAGCTCTGGCCAAGCCGTTCAACTTGTTTTCTCCTTCGCCAGGGTTGTTTTTCAGTGTTTTCAGTGAGAGTCCGAGCTGTGGTTGCTGTGTTGAGCTTAGGACCACCTTGGATCATCGTGGTAGAGGTCCTGGTGCATAGCCACTGTCGTCGCTGCCGCGTCGGTGTCTCCGGCCTGCTTAACAGGTGAGTTTAGCTCCTAATCCTTCGATTAGTGCCTAAACTTGCTTAGGGTTGGTTTAGTTAGATTTAATTCTAGTTTAGGTGATTTAATTAAATTGTATTAGCCCTACGATAGGTGGTTAGATGGATGGATTAGATTAGTTTTGCTTAATCTTGCTTTATTTGCTTAATTATGCTTATGTGTTTAATTCAACTTGTTTTGCATAATAAATTGTTTGATTGTTTTAATTAACATTTTGTTTAATTTCTGAGTCTAATTTATTATTGATTTAAATTTTGGAAATTCATTGTGCACGCGACACTATTCACAAATACTGTTCACGTGCACTGTTCATCCAGAATGCGAAAAGTTGTCTAAATTCATGTGTGTTGATTTTATAAAGTGAATGCATGGGCATCCGCATGAACTGTATGATTTCCACAAAAAGGGGAAAAAGTGTTGTTCGAGGGACATAGGAGATGGACCGCTTTTATGAAAAAGTGAGATGTGTTGAGAAAATCAATTGGTTGTCAGCAGGTAAAGGACTAAGTGTGCACGATGGCAAAACTTCGTATGAGCTGCCTCTAGTACCTTGTACCATTGCTTATCATAGTCAAGAACTAAGTGTTAAACGATAGCATGGCTGTGTGGGGGCCACCTCTAGTAACTTGAACTATTGCTTATCATAGTCAAGAACTAAGTGCTACATGATAGCATGACTGCATGGGAGCCTTCTCTAGTAACTTGAACTAGTGCTTATCATAATCGAGAACTAAGTGCTACACAACAGCGTGACTACGTGGGAGCCACCTCTAGTAACTTGAACTATGACTGATTGGGGTCAGGGACTAAGTGCCACATGATATCGGAAACTTCATGAGGAAAGGGCACCTCTAGAACCTTGAGCCTGGTATGGAGTATTTAATGAGATAGTTGCGCCTTATTATGGGGTAAAATTGTGTGATGCAGTATGGGACGTATCATAACGATTTTACCTTATAATCGAGATGCATGGGATAGATTGATGTGTGATAGGTGACGCACTAGTGTGCAAGAATGCATGAGAATCATGGCATCATTGGTTCTAGTCATGCATGAGTTGATCACCTTGTTCATGGCACGCACACATGAATTGATAATGTACAGGGTGTGGCAATGGCCAGGTGAGATCGCTTGTGACGCGACTCGTATGTGATTAATGAACTGCATCATCTAATGGCCATGTGCATTGCGTGTATCGTGCTGAATTATAACGTGCAGGGTATGGCATACTAGGTAAGGTTGTATGCGAATCGACTGTTGGTTATTGCTTGTGGTGGGGTAGTTCTTGATAGATACCCTGAGTTGAGTTGGTGTACTAACCGAGGCTTAGGGGTGGAACTCGCTGAGATTTATATCCCATTGGTTATTGAATAACCATTTTAGGTCCCTAGTGTGAAGAGCTAGGAGCTTGAAGCGGAGGGTCAGGAGTATAGGTGACTCAGTAGTTCTTTATGACATAGACCTTTTGTGTAAGCTTGAAGTGTTTATAAAAGTATATTTGATCTTAAATTAGTTGTCTTGCTTTTCTATCCCATGTATGTTGTTGTTAGGGGATTAGTGAATTCGCTTCCGCATGTGCAATAAAATGAAAAGGGTCGGCGACAAGTCTTGGGAACGTCACAAAATTCTATCGACCACCGAGGGATGTGCCCTTAGCTCGAGGTTCGGGGCGTGACACCAAGACTCCCCCCTAAGCGATTGGGAGAGGAGACACGCCCTTAGCTTCGCCCACGTATTGCCGAGGCGATGTTAGTCCATCCCTCCATATTGCCCCAGGTCTGGGTCGTCACGTTCTTCACCCCTTAAGGCATAGCGCCCTCGCTGCAGTAGTCAACTCTGGTACCACCCGTAGGGACCCGGGCCTCCCACTATGTAATATTGTCCGCTTTGGGCCTTCGGCCCTTACGGATTTAAAACGCGTTACACAGGTTAAAGAGCCAAAGCCTTATAAACTAACCCAGGACTCCCCTCCTAAGCGATGTGGGATAGGAGACGCGCCCCCTCCCTTCGCACGTCCGAGGACCGAGGCGCGGACGCACTGCCATCCCTCCTCCCTGCACACCGCTTCTCAAATTTAATTACTTCCTCAATATCAAAATGAAACTCTGCCCTTTTTTTCCATCTACAAGGATTTCCTCACATAATTCCATACTAGTCGAGACCGTACGAAATTCGTTAGGAAGTCTTGCCTGCATCATGCATAAGCTCAATGATGAAACTGGTCTTGATAATGGTCTCTGCTTTTGCTCTAGTGACTAAGCAATTGCTTTTGTGGCCAATGTTTTACCTTGATTGGAAGTTGAAGTATCACCATTTGGCTTTCTCCTCCAACTAGGTTCTTAGCCTTGGTCTTCTTCGGTTCTTGGACCACCATCAAAGTAGCCTTGACCTGAGTAATACAAACCTAGTTAAGTTGCTTTTGGAGCAAATCAATCTTCTTTTTTTCTTTGTATCCTCCGTTTTTATGTTCGTGTCAAGCTGTTCCTTATGGGTTGAACCCTGTCAAACTTATACCATTTGTCAATAGGCAGATCATAGAATATCTTTAAAGTTTGTCGATGGTAATAATTAGCTATCGATTTCATATTTTCATCATCGAACTGTGATCTCTATCTAGATGGACTGATTACTTGAGGGTGAGTAAGGAGTGGACTATAATTGGCATAATAGTTTTACTTTCCACTATGTTCTCCCACAGTTTCAATGGTAGGATCCGCCTTCTTATATCTTAGTTTGAATGACTTATCAGTCACTCAACGAGTATGAAACTTCTTGAAAGGTCATTTTTCATATAAAATAAGTTCTCTTTGGTTAAAACTACCCGAATTACATACCTCGCCGATGACCATAGCATGATTTGATTGTAATGTCCGTTAGAGTAGTGCTTCTCCTGCTAGACCAGCTGCTTCCACCTTGAACATAATTGAGGACCTTGATTTTTCCCAGACTCAAAGTCTCATAGCGGAATTCTTCTCTTTCGATAGGCATAATGCTTTCTAGGATAGTCACAATGCTTTCTAGGATAGGCCGACTTCGTTAGAGTTGATTATTTTCAGAACTGGGAAGTCAAGCTTGGGTTGTATACCCTGTCAACGGCTCTTTAGCTAAATTAGTGATTCTAATGGGATTATGTTCTTCTTGTCTGATTACCTGCTTACATCTTAAACAAAGTTGAGGTTGTTGGTAAATCCTAGATTTGGGTTTTACCTTCGACGATATCATTCCAATCATAACAAGGAATGAGTCCACATTGCCTTACGTAGAAGCTTTGCTTTTATCATCAGCAAACTTTATTTCCCCTTACTTGATCGCGTCTTGAATGTTTTTTTTAGAAGATCCTGCAATCATTTGTATTGTGACTCCATGAGTGATGACACTTATAATATTTCTTTCCTACTAATTCTTCTTTAGCAGGTATGCTCTACCCTTTTGTCAGTCTTATCTGCTCATCAACAAATAATTGATTGAATATCACTACAATTTTAGTCAAAGGAATAGTAACTGGGCTCTTTGCCCTTAAGCATGATGTTAGACTTTTCTCCTATTTTGGCTAGTTTTAATGCCTACCAAATATATGGTTTATCAATAACCATTTTAGCAATAATCGTTTCTACTATGTCCGCCTACTCTAGTTCTTCGTCTACTTCTACAGAATTGGCCCAATTAATATCTTCCCTTTTACCATGCCTTTTGTTTTTTTTCCTTAAGTAAGCTCTCATGCTTAGTGGCTATGTTGAAGAGCTAAAATAAATTGGAATAGGGCTGCCCAACCATTCTTTCTCAGATTTTGAACTTCAAACCGTTGAAAGCAAGATTTGCAAAGGTTTTCTCAAGTAAGGGACCAGACATTTATTTTTTGCTCTCTTAAACCTAGAAATAAACTGATCGACTAACTCATTATGCAGCCATTTCATGGTTGACAAGTCATCCATTGACAGATCTAGGATAGCTCTTTGGAACTGGGTATGGAATAATCTTTTCATTTGTTCCCATGAATCAATCAAGTTTGGCAATAATGTTGTATATTAGGTAAAGGCAGTTTTGGATAATGATAAAAGGAACAACCTTAGCTTCCAATAATCTGCATGTGTTGCATTTCCTCATTGTGCCAAGAAACGATTAACATGCTCAAATGTCGATCAATCTTCTTCACCAGTGAACAGAGTAAACTTGGGCATTTTGAAACCTCTTAAAAATGGTATAGTATCCATCCAATCTGGATATGGCTTTTTGTACATTGGCCATGCAAGCAATGTCATTGCCATATCTCCTTAATACCAGTTCAACTATTGGCTGATTTTGAATTGAGCCATATGAGGGAACCTTGGGACCTATTGCATAGTTGGGTTGCAATACTAGGTTCACATTTTGCTAAGGAACTTTATGGTAGTGCTGTTGAGGTCCATAGAACTATGGTTGTGGTTGGATTACAGGTGCTAGATTTATTTGTGAATTAGGAATATTCATTTGAGCAGGAGGAAGAAGTTGCTGCAACATTTGAGGTTGAACATTTGGAGGCACCTTGGGTTGGATGTTAGGAACTTGTTGTTGAACATTAGGAGACCCCATCTAGGGTATTTGCCGCTGAACATTCAACTATTGCAATTGGTCATGCCCCCTAGCTAGAGTCATTATAAGTCTGGGGACCTTTACTGTGACAAACAATGTCACACCCCGAACCTCAAGTGCGCCAACATCACACCATGGTCTTCAAATGCGACGTTCCCAGGTTAAGTCGCCGACCCAATCAGTTCTTTAATGCACATGCAGAAGCGTATTATAAAACCCCTGACAAAAACTCACGGGATAGGAAAGCAGGAAACCAAATCAATCATAAACAAACATACTTTCAAAAGTAATCACACTAGGGTTTACACATATACCAAAAGAGGTCAGTCTACAAAAAGAGATCAGTCCTATCACCACTAGTTGGACTCGTTCCTCGATCCCACTTCTAAATGATCAACCTCCGGGGGTTTCGCCATCTACGGTCTTGAAATTTTGGCTCACAACGGGATGAGACATTGTCTCAGCAAGTTCAACCCCCTAAACTCTTATTAGAAAGAAAATACACCCCGGGTGGCCTAGCCACATCACACAGAAGACTTATCTCGTCTTAATTCCTTACTACAGGTTAGCACAATTTATATCACACAATCTTAGGTAGTAATAAGAATTTAAACAATTGGAACGCCATCACTTTCATATAAACCACAATCGCACTCAACATGCATTTCAATTATTATTCACTGCTACACAAAGGCATAGCCTACTCACAGTTCGGCTATCTATTGACATTAATGCCAGGCATCGCCTTGTGGCATCCCAAAATTCAAAGCCAAGTCATTAGGTGAGTAAAAGTCTTTAATTAGATGATTTATGCATGGTTGTGAAAATTCAAATTCAATAGATTAATAATCTATACTTGGCCATGTACCCTACGAATCGAACCATCCTTGTTTATTGTCGTAGTATCACACGGCCATATGAATAGGCCGTATATAACTCATGCACATGTGGAGAATTAAGGCGAATATTTAGAATAAAGTGTGGCTGGATATTAAGAGTAATAAAGCCGCAACCCACCGACCCAAACCATTCCATAGTAACCATTTAATTAGTCGACATAATGGTCAACAAGAGAGAAGAGATGTTGACCGAGACCCTACAAATGATGGCCACGTCGCTAGAGGAGGATTGACAACTGGAGTTCCTCCCATTGCATGGACGAGCAAGCTGTTGAGTGCTCGCCCACAAGCCTCTGTGTTTCCCTGTTACAAGCTGCCACAAAGCAGCTAATGATTAGCAAAGAATAAATTTAAAATTTAAGTGAACTTACAGAAGAATAAATGGACAGAGTAGTCGAGAAAGAGAGGAGAAGAGAATCGGAAAAAGGCTTCTCCCCCTACACTTGTCTCCTCTATAATTACACTTGTCCTTTGACATTAAACACTTGTCCTTGTTGTACCTACACCTGTCCTCCATGCATGCATCCACCGAAAATCCCCCTCTTTGTTGGCTGGTTTTTAGCAAAACCAGCAGCTAATCTGCTCGTGTAAGAGAGAAAAAAGGGAGTGACCGAGCAGAACCGAGAGTGAGATGCGAGAGAGAGGGAGCGGCCGAGAGAGAAAGGAGGAGGAGGTGCCGCCGTGTGGTCGCCGTTCGACCGCCTAGTCCGACCACCATACGCCGCCATTTGTTCATCTTAGAGGCAAGTGGGGGTCCATAACTTCTCTTGCATGTTTTTTTTGGTGTTTGCATGTTAGGTTTTAGGGGTGTTTTGGGCGAAATACCAAGCAAGGGTTGCATGTGTTCATGTTATGTGGCTGTTTCCGTTCGGTTTGTGGTAGACAGTTTCTTATTCGAGATTCCATGTGTATTTGGAGTGTGATTTTGGCTTCGGTGTCTTCATGAAAGTTGAAGCTAACATCTTGAGGTATGACATACTCGAATTTCATGGAAAACGAAGGTGATATGAGGGGTCAAAAGTTCTATTACACGGAGACTTCAGATCTGCGAATTTCTTACTGACCTCTTGTTGATTTCGTGGTTGCATGTTGATTTCTGTTGGAGATATCACTTTGTTGTCTTCATGAAAGTTGTAGGTAACATCTCAAGCTATAACATACTCAAATTTGAGGAGAAAAAAATTAGTATAGCCTAGTTAATCGGCTAGATCTTTGAGACGGTTGGTTCTGTTGAAGTATACCGAGACACCCGAGACTTCAAGGACTTAAAAGAGGATCATAATTTGGTTAGTCAACCTATATCTCTTCATGAAACTTGTAAAGGACACATTGATACATAACATACTCGAATTTCAGAAGAAACGAAAGAGATTTGATGGGTCAAACCTAAGTTTTTCGGTGATATGTATTCTGGACGAAACGGTAGAGGTTCCAGAAGCTTCATGGAGTTGTATAAATTAATCTGAAAAGAATTTGGCTTAGTGTTCTTCATGAAAAATGCACGAAAATGTGTTGGCTATAACCCTGTAAAATTTGGGAATTTTCGGAGGTCATATGAGTATTTTAATTGAATAAATTCGAAAACTGTGCAATCTGGCCATGATCCGAATGTTGTGTGTATTTTGTGGAAATTTGGGAAATTATGTGAAATACGAATTGGCCCTGAATTTGGTGTGAAATTGTGATTCTAACTGTTTGTTTAATGATTGCTTGGGTATTATGATTCTTGGAAAATCATAAATATTAACTATAATATTTATTTATGAAAATAAATAAATAAAATATTATAATAATAAAATAATAAAATAATAATAATAAAATAAAAGTGGATTATTTTATTGGCCATGAGTTCTATTGAGTTATAATGCATTGTTATATGACATGGGTGTATGTATGCACATGAATATGATGCATTGTTATATGACATTAGTGTATGTATGATCATGAATTGTGATGCATGTATGTAAATCATATGCCATGAAATAATAAGATAAAAAGGATGATAAAAAGTGGAAAGTGGTATGTGAGTAAGAGGTTGTGGCGGAGGATGATGTCTGGTGGCCAAGTGGCATAATTCCAGAGGTTCCCTTGGAGTTTCAGGATGCCCGGAATGTGGGGGGCCGGATGTCCGGTTGTATCTTGGATACATGCCCGGAAATGCCTCGCGATGCCAGGATTTGGGTGCGAGATGCCTAGCTAGAAGGGTAAAGGCCAGAGGTCCGATTGTATCTTGGATACATGCCCGGAGGTTCCTCGTGATGCTAGTTGGGATGCGAGATGCCCGGAATGTGGGGGGGGCCGGATGCCCGGTTGTATCTTGGATACATGCCCGGAGGTTTTTCTCGCATGGGATGCGAGTGTAAAATATGAGATGAAATTGATGAATCGAGGAAGGGTGATGTGGTGATCAAATTTAAAGATAAAGATGAAAATTAACCCATGGTATGATATGCATATGAGATGCATGATGATGATAATGATATGTGATGTGATATGATGATCACCCGTGGCATGATATGCATGATGAGATGCATGATGATGATAATGATATGTGATGTAATATGATGATCACCCGTGGCATGATATGCATGATGAGATGCATGATGATGATAATGATATGTGATGTAATATGATGATCACCCGTGGCATGATATGCATGATGAGATGCATGATGATGATAATGATATGTGATGTAATATGATGATCACCCATGGTATGATATGCATGATGATATGCATGATGAGATGCATGATGATGATAATGATATGTGATGTAATATGATGATCACCCATGGTATGATATGCATGATGATATGCATGATGATATGCATGATGATGATGATGATGATATGTGATGTGATATGATGATCACCCATGGCATGATATGCATGATGATATGCATGATGATTGTGATGGTATGTGATGTCATGATGTCATGATAAGGATGACATGTATGATATAATGATGCCATGATGATGATTACGATGATGACATATGATGATATGATATGTATGATGATATGATATGTATGATGATAAGGCATGATGATGCATGATAGTATTGCGCATGGCTGCAAGGTAAGTTACGCCTGCAATGCATGTATGATTTGTATGATGCATTGAGTTGTTATTGGATTCCTTTACCTGCTGAGTGGTTGTACTCACCCCTTTTGGGGACCAACATTTCAGATTAGTAGATGGATTGAGCGGTTGGATATGACCGCGAGGAGAAGGACAGCAAAGGAGGGAACTTTTGGACGCCGACATGGGTCGATGGACCTTAAACATATGATTGTGGGAGGAGATGTCGGTCATCTTTTGAAGTGTAGCCGAGTATAGAAAACTGCGGCATTTTGATGTACCGACTAAAAATGTCCATCTGCTCTATGTAAATAAACGTGTTCGGTTTTAACTTATATAAGATGTTTAGTAGGTGTGCATCGTTTTCTGAATATAGGGAAGGGAGTTGTTGGATGTGTTTCCGCATATAAATTGCGCAAGGGACCGATCAAAAAGAAAAAGAAAATGTAAACCCCCAAGTTGTATGGACCCGCTGCAATTGAAATAGTATCAGAGTGATATGTTATTAGGAAAAAGTGAATGGTAAGCGAACTGTGGCGACCCTAATCGGATCGGGGGCCGTCGAGTGGTGTCACACGCCTCCCCCCTTGGAGCGCAGCTTCGTCACTGCGTCGACGGCATTCCTGAAGGAGCATGGGCCCAGAATCTACTGCGACCCACATCCGTTGTAAGGGGCAACCCATATAGGGGCAAATCCGGCTCAACAGCCCAGGACAATTTCCTCTTAATTATCACCCAACAATTTCACAATTGGCCCCAGGACACTTTGCATTTCATTCAATGCTCCCAATTAAAATAGTGATCCCGGCCATTTTTCTTCATATTAAAATATTCCAGAAATTAACCACGTGTGTGGGGACACGTTAATTTCAATCTAGAAAACCAATATCTCACTTTTTCAAACCCCACTATTTAATATAATACTTAAAATCCAATTTTTGCATCAAAACCCGACACTTGAGTTTTTTTTTTAATAAAATCCCTATTAATCACAATCAACACTCAATTTGCCACATTCATTCATCAATTTGAAATTCTAAATGCACAGTAGTGATCAACACGAAATTCTGAGTAATTGAGGTCAGAAAATAATTTTTGAATTTTTTTAATAATAATATTTTAATAATTTCCTAATATAATATATTATTAAATAATTCCAGAATTTCGAAACATTTAAGTAAATCAAAAATAATCCCCTACTATGTCCCATCAAGGTTTATTATAAAATAAACCCTCTTAGCCTTAATTAAACATACTTTAAATTAAACAAACCTCTTAATCTAAATCACAATTAAATAAACTAAAATAACCACCTAAGCTTACTTAACTTTGACTAAGCACACTTAGGGCATCATTAACCCTCTAATCAAGATTTAGTGAGTTAAACTCACCCGATTAACGAACCGATCGGACCAAAACGGTGGGGACGTCGCGGGGACCAACTTCCTCAAGGCGGGACAAGCTTCCAAGGTCGGGGAGCTGGCCAAAACGGGCCAAAACCGGGCTGAGATAGCCATTTTTGCTTGGTACTGGTTGAGGCCGACGGAGGGGGAGACAGCGGCTGGTTAGGCGGAGGAGGACCGGCGGAAGGCAGTAGCTAGTCAAGCAGGTTGAAGCGGCGGTTTCGGCGTCCAGGCGGGACCTTCGACGACCCTGGCAGTGGCGAGCAGCGGCTTGTAACTCTAAACAACGATGCTGGGTGTCGGACGAAAGGGTGGAGCAGTAAGTGGGACGACTGCGCGAACGCGGTGCACAGGCAACGCGCACGGACGACGGCGGCGGCAAACTTCTTCGTCGAAGCTAGCGCCGACATGCGGCGAAGGGGCAGCGTCTGATCGGCTATTCACACGAGTAGCTCCTCTCTCCTCTCTCTCTCTTCCCAAGCTTGAAGATGATGTTGATTGGTGAGGGTGAAATCCCACATTTTCAAGAGCAAATCCTCACCCTCCACTTTTCAACATCTTAGCCACTCTGCCCCACACCATGACATCACTTGTTGATGTCATAATCCACTTTGTCAATTTCTCCAACAACAATATTCCAATAGGTTCATTTCCATTTTCCGCCGTGGCATGAATTCTCCAAAATCTTGTACAACACAATTCATTCAATTTCCTTCCAATTGAATTAAATTGAAGTACATAAAATTAATCCAATGTCACCACACTTTAATTTACATAATCACTTGACCATAAAACCAACTTGAGTCCCAAAAGCACGATCAAAAGCGGGCCTTCTAATTTCTCGAGCCAAATTAACCATACTTTGATTATTTTGCCGAAAAACTCGATTTGCAGGAAAAATCCTTTGAAAATGAGTCAATGATCCTAAAATGATTTGTGACACACCCGAATTTCCAATTTTTGAATTCGATCTCAATTCACGGTTAATTTCACTCTGGCACGATATTAGCACATCCTGATCTACCGGGTAGCTTTTAGAAATTTTTATGCATTTGACCTGTGGTTGATCAAGCCACAATGTACATCTTTGACACATTGGCGACTCTCAGTTGTCGTGGTAATCTCAAGGTTTCAAATACGGACACAGGGTACCTAATCGACAGAAAAGCCGGTCCAGTGCCAACCGACAAGAATAGTGCAATATGGTGGAATCACCCACACTTGATCACGTGCCTCTATCGAGTCGACCTATCTCCGGTCTCTAATCGATTTTTTTAACTGTGCCGTAATGACCCTTGTAGATTAGCTCGGTCGAAAGGTCGCTTCCTAGTCAAATTCTCAAGTTTGATGCATTAGAATCTCTTACTGACTTCACCTGATAGATTAGTTTTCACATGAGTGGCCAACTCAAGGAAAAAAACTATATGCGTGAAGATGAAATGCCAGTCTCATTTTATTAAATACATAATTTGAAAATCAGGATGTCATAAACAATACATTCGTTTGAGGCACTAAAATGGGGTTCGGCTGAGTTAACCTCACCCCAGAGCATTCTCAAGTGATGTATTCTATTAAGTCACTAGTGGGATGAATACTGTAGGACCTCATCGGCATTGGTAGGGACATGTGAATTACCGGACCCGTTAGCTTACAAAGCTGTGAGAACTTCTCCCCTTTGCATGATTGTAAAAGAGGGCTAAGTCGATACAGCTTGCCCTGCATTGCCTGATGTTACTTGAGAAGTTAAGAATATAGGAACGTACCTGATTGGAATAGGGACCTACCCTATTTGAGATTGAACTGGTCCTGTTGAGACTTCATGCTATCCTTGGGCACATTTGTGATAAGTATTGATGATTAAAAGCCTGACAACATCAATCATTCATCTAACTATATAATCAACAAACTCATTCTAAGTCTATTCAATTGTTCATCTTATAGTAACAAGCATGATCGATGTAAGGTCTGTTTGCCTTCTTTCTTCCACGCGCTGCCTCGAAACGTCAACTCCTTCCTCTTAGACTTGATTTGTGATTTTATTTTAAGGAAGCTAGGCTATTATGACCCAACTCATGCATTGTTCTCAACCATCAGTATTTGTTTGTCAGTGGCACTATTTAAGTTGACTCGACTTCAGATATGTGGCATAGCACTCTCTCAACTCAATACAAAGATCCCACTAGGCAAGCTAAAAAGATATTTCACCAATTTTGTTTCCCACGAAAAATCTTCCACCAACCAATATGTTTTGATTTTATTATAAGAGACTCAGGTTTTGTGTTGAATCCGGAAAGAGAATGTCAAATGCAAGGATAAATTTTATTCTTAAGTTGTCTATACAACCCTGACAATTGATACACAAATGACTTAAAGACTAATAGCTTCTGGGCACAAATTATACTAGAATTTAATCAACGAGGAAATTTGAACACAAGTTGCTAAATAGCCTGCACTTTGGGCTCAAATTATGTTGGAATTTAATCTATGACAGCATGTTTTAGGTGTATAGTTGGAATTCAATCAACAACAATACTCCTTGATAGGAAACACAACGCCGATATTTAATTAATGATGCTGAGCTTGAGGAACAACATTGGAATTTAATCAACAATGCTAAATTGGACAAAGACACATGTTGCAATTAATTTATGACGGGAATCTTGAAAACTTCAGCTAAAATGCGATAAAGTAAAGATAAAGTAAAGAAAGTTGTTAAATTGTTTTAGGGGAGGGGGAACCTTGTTGAACATGTTGGTTACTAGTAACTATGAGTTGGTTACTTCTCTTTGAGCGACACTCCTAGCATTCTCCACGTTTTCCTTTTCTCCTTGGCAACCTTATCCATGAGCAACTGTTTCCTAACTTGTCGACAACGCTCGCACGACTTGCCCATCAAGTAAATAATTGCTTCCCTTTTTTTTTTATGCACATTTTGCATAGTAGTTATTTTTACTTGGGCTTTAATGCTAATTCCACTTAAACTCCAAGTTTGATGCATTGCTCCCATAGCCTGACACATAGCAATTAATTACCTTGTCGTCGACTCTAGTATTTATGTCTAGAATCTTGTTGACACTTAGCTCAAATACCCTTCATAGACACTGGCTACCCTCAGCTTTCACAAATAAAAGGGGGCATTTCACTCTTATTATTCCTCTCGTGGCTAGCACATGACAATATGGGTAATTTTGTGTGTCAATAATTAATTAATGAGTAGTTTAAGTCAAACTTTTCATATCTGAATTTGCTTTGATGTTGGCAAATGCATCTCAAGTTCATTTCATAATGTAATCAAGCCTCTTAATTTATTTAATTTGTCCAATGAAACCCTTAAAGTTACTTGAAATATAAAAACGAATAATTCCACCTATCATCAATATCATGTAACAAATTTAGTCACTATGTCAAAATTAGTATTGGACAATTATATTTAAAGGATTTTGATTGTGTAGGAAAACACTAACAAATTGGTCATAATAACCACACAAATTAGGGAACAAAAAGTACACTTAACTGAATATAATCATATAATGATAGTAGAATTGTGTATGATACTACCTCAAAGTACCAATAAGAGGTTACTACAATATATTGCGATTTAACTTGACATTTCCTCCATGCTAGGTCTAAGAATCTAGTCTTAGTGCAGGCTGCACTATGTGATATCATTTGTCTTAATCGGCATTTCTCCAATTATGTTGTAATTGGGGATTGGATGCTTAGACAATTGAGCTTGTGGAAGAGGTTTGCTTTCTCTATTGGTGTTATCCCCTCGAGGCGAATCTTTAAAGGTCTTACCACTACGATTTAATATCCAATTTAAATTATAACTACTCTGTCCACAAGTAGATGTATAAGCTCTTAACACAATCCCATTGAGTGACAAAATTCAGAATTTTTTTTTCAAAAGAGGTACAAATGCCTAAGGAATAAGTTGACTAGAGGTTTTCTCATAATATATCTATAATTTGTAACCTTAGGGGTTCGTCAAAGAGTGATTGCCGCCAAGCCATTCATTTTGGATTTTGCTTCTAGCATGAAGAGTTTGGACAACATCAATCAATTGCAATAAGTTTCAATAGATTGAACCTTAATGCAAATCCGGTTGAACATTTTTCTACTTTTAACATTTTTGCCTTTGAAAATTGTGACATCCTAAATTTCAGGTTCTGGTTTCGATTGAATAAGTTGGGCTTTTCATCGACGCGGAATAGTTCTTTTCCCTGAGATGATCACTCACGGGATAGCTAGCCTATCAGGTTAAGGAATCTAAATGCAATCAAAAACTTGAGAATTCGACTAGGAATTGACTACTTGACTGTGCTGATCTACAAGAGTCATTACGATACAGTCAAAAATCGATCAGAGACCGGAGATAGGTCGATATAATATAGATATGTGATTAGTGTGTGGGTGATTCCACCTGATTGCAAAATTTCCGTTGAACGGCACTAGACCGATTTTTCTATCATTTCTGCACCCTGTGCCCATATTTGAAACCTCGAGATTTTCACAACAACTGAGAGTCGCCAATGTGTCGAAGATCTATAATGTGGCTCGAAAATAATTGACCACGGGTCAAATTCATTAAAAATTCCTAAAAGTTACTCAGTAGGTTAGATCACGCTAAAATCGCGTCAGATTGAAAGTAACCGCGAATTTGAACTCGATTTCAAAAATTGAAAGTTCGGTTATGTCACGATTCATTTTAGGAACATCTACTTATCCTTTGAAGAATTTTCAGTGAGCTCAGGATG